>PVIU01002123.1:0-137960 GCA_004026605.1 Ondatra zibethicus | reverse complement strand
CGGATGGAAATAAAAAACGCTATCCTGAGTGAGGTAACCCAAACCCAGAAAGATGATTATGGTGTGTATTCACTCATTAGTGGACCCTAGCCATAAAACAAAGGACACTAAGCTTTTAGCTCACAAGCCCAGTGAAGACAAATAGCAAGGTGAATCCAAAGAAAGCATATACAGATCCTCCTGGAAGTTGGAAGCAAACAAGATCATCAGGCAAAAGTTGGAAGCACGGGGGCGGGGATAGAAGTAGGGGTAGGGGATGAGGGAAGGGGAGAGGGGGAAGGAGAAGGGAAGGACTGGGGAGAACTTGGGGGAGTGGGAGGGTGGAGATGGAGGAAAGGTGGATATTGGAGAAGGGAATAAGATATCTACATTAAGGGAGTCATTTTAGGACTGGCAAGATACTTGGCCGTGGAGGAGATCCCAGGTGTCCACGGGGATGTCCCCAGCTACCTATTTGGGCAGCAGAGGAGAGGGTGCCTGTTCTAGCCTTGTCCCAGAGTCACATTGATGAATATCTTGATCACCACCATAGAAATTTTGTCCAATGGATGGAGGTAGAGACAGAGACCCATATTCACATCAGAGCAATGGACTGAGCTCCCAAGGTCCTGTTGAAGAGCAGAAGGTGGGAGAAGATGAGTTAGGAAGTTAGGACCGTGAGGGGCTGGTCCACCCACTGAGACAGTGTGCCTGATCTAATGGGAGCACACCAAATCCAGCTGGACTGGGACTGAAGGAGCATATGATCAAACCAGACTCTCTGAATGTGGCTGCCAATGGGGGCAGACTGAGAAGCCATCAACAATGACACCAGGACCTATCTCTTCTGCACGTATTATTTATCTTTTTGGGAACCGAGTCTATTTGGATGCGCACCTTCCTAGGCCGGGATGGAGGGGGGAGGGCCTTGGACTTCCCATAGGGCAGGGCACCATGCCCTCTTTTAATGAAGCAGGGGGAGGGAGAAGGGATGGTGGGGGGAGCGGGAGGGGACTGGGAGAAGGGGAGGAAATGTAAAAATTTTATTTTTTTTGAAAGGAAAAAAATAAAAGAATATTGAAAAAAAAACAATTGAGTAATACTCCATTGTTTAAATGTACCACATTTTTTTCTTCATTTATTCTTTGGGTGAGGGACATCTCTGTTGTTTCCAGCTTCTGGCTATTATTAATAAAGCTGCTATGAACCATAGTTGAGCACATGTCCTCGTGTATGGTGGAGCTTTCTTTGGGTATATGCCCAATAGCTGGGTCTTGAGGTAGATTCCCAGTTTTCTGAGGAACCACCTCATTGATTTCCATAGTGACTGTACAGGTTTACATTTCCACCAGGAGTGTTCCCGTTGTTCCATGTCCTTGCCTGCATGAGCTGCTATTTGTGTTATTGATCTTAGCCATTCTCACAGGTATAAGATGGAATCTCAAAGTCGTTTTGATTTGCATTTCCCTGATGGCTAAGGATGTTGAATGTTTCAAGTGTTTCTCAGCCGTTTGAAATTCCTCTGTTTAGAATTTTCTGCTTTCCCATTGTGATTATATTAGGTGGTATATATCAAAATGGTTTTTGTATTTGTCTTTTGGGTTTTTCCCCCCTCTTGAACCATAGGTATTAAGATTTTTTTTAAAGGGATTGTTAAAGAAGGAGGAGATAGAATAGAGTGCATAAGAGTAAAAGAAGCTGGTGAAATAATCAAATTATATGTTTGTATTAAAATGTCATAATATGCCAGGTGGTGGTGGCGCACGCCTTTAATCCCAGCACTTGGGAGGCAGAGGCAGGTGGATCTCTATGAGTTTGTGGCCAGCCTAGTCTACCGTGAGTTCCAGGACAGTCAGGAGCTGTTACACAGAGAAATATTGACCAAAAAAAAAAAACAAAACAAAACTAAAGTGTCATAGTAAAATCTATTGTTTTTAATTAATATATGTTAATCTTAAAAACTAGTAACAAGAGGGTTTTTTTATATTTTTTGTTTGTATTTTAAAGAATTAGCTTCTTTTAATCACTGTTTTCTTTAGTTTTTCATTGGATATCCAAGCCATAAATGCCAAGGATTGGAGTAAGGCTGGATAGTTAATGTCTTTCTCTTACATACCTCAGTCTGCTACTTTGAATGTTAAAAACTATATGCGAGATCATAAACTGAGACCATCCTACATGAATGACCTCTGACTCTTATTCCACTTTTTTGATAACAGAGGTTTGTGTATGTGTGTGTGTGTGCACGTGTGTGTGCCTGCACATGTGTGCACACACTTCTTTTGCCCCCAAAAGAGTGGTTCTCTAAAACAAATAAGACTAATAGAAGGAAGAAAAATTCATTTTTTATTTTTGCAAATCTCTGTATGCCTGACATAGAAGACTATTTTTCACTTACAATGTGGGCCACAGAGGTGGTTCAGTGGGAAAGGCCCTGACTACCAATCCTGATGAGCTGAGTTCAGTTCCTAGGACCCGTGGAAGGAGAGAAGCAGCTTCTGTCAGCTGTCCTTTAACCTCTGCATTACTCACAAAATAATTTTAGTTAAAAAAAAACAAAAACTTTTGAACTCTCACAGGCCAGTGACATCATGAGAGACTAAAAGTGAAAAGAAATCATGAAAATAGTTTTGACCTTATACATTTCCTACGAATATTTCAGAGGTCCACAAAATTGCTCTGTATATTTTTAGCACTTTTGTTGTAAATGATTGGAGAATTTCTTAAAAGATTATATTTTAGTAGTTAAATGCTAGTAAGATACATAGTTATTTTACTTAGAAGCATTTGAAAATTTCAGCTAAATTTTAGTAGACCATATATATGGATAAAAACATTTTTTCTAAAGTAGTAATTTAGTTGTATCACTTAGATTTTCTATATGTTTATAATCGTGTATTTTAAAGTTACACTCTTATTAATCTTGTGTTTCTGGGTATTTTTGCCTACATGTATGTCTATGTATCACATGGGTGCAGTGTCCGCAGAGGCCAGAAGGTGACAGATCCCCTGGGTTTGGACTTACACATGGTTGTTAACCACCATGTTAGTGGTAGGAATCACACAAGGTTCTCTGGAAGAGCAGTGCTCTTAACAGCTCTTAAGTTAACTTTTAAGCTTAAATTTTATTGTGAATGTTGTGTTAAGTAGAAGTTAGCTTAATTTACAGTTCCTTTTAAAGAACATTGCTAATAGAGAATATTATGTAAAATTTGTATATGAACATATATATTAAACCCTTATAAAATTGGTTCAAGGAATATGTCCTCATTTTAAATAAATTATTGTTATTTATATACAATTTCCTTTTAAATATATATGGTTTATGACTTATTAAATTAATGAGGTTGTCTGAACAAAGAATAAAGTTTAAAAGGGAAAGTTAATATTGAAAGCATTATTTTATTATATTTAGAACATGAATTTGCTTTCGGATGCTCGATCTGCTCGAATGTACCGAGATGAATTAGATGCACTTCGAGAGAAGGCAGTCCGAGTTGATAAGCTGGAAAGTGAACTCAGCAGATATAAGGAGAGACTTCATGACATTGAATTTTATAAGGCAAGAGTTGAGGTATGGTGCATAGTTATTCATACTTTTTTCTTTAAAGTGTTAAGATTTTCAGAATTCATTTTATAAATGAGGAATTGAATGTAGAGGAAACATTAAGTTAAATTCATAATATGCTTAATTCTGGGACAGGGAGGTAGAAAGTAGGTGAAGCAAAAAAAAAAAAAAAATCAACAGTATAGTGCTTGGTATCTTTACTCCTGCACAGAAATGTCCATAAAAATGGGTTAGTGTGTTTATTTGCAATGATGAATTGTTATATTCTACAGTATTATGAAACATATATTAGTGCATTTCTAATTCATTTTTTAAAAACCTATTTGAAATATTTATAGGAATTAAAAGAAGATAATCAAGTTTTATTAGAAACAAAAACCATGTTGGAAGACCAACTAGAAGGAACTCGAGCTCGTTCTGACAAACTACATGAGTTAGAGAAAGAGAATTTACAACTAAAGGCTAAATTGCATGATATGGAAATGGTAAGTTTTATGGGATTGGTCAGTTTTCCTGCCTTCTGAGGAAGAATTCCATGATTCGTCTAAATCCTCTATAATGACAAGGATGCCTAGCATTCTTAATAAGGCTTTAACATAGATAAGATAGCTATAATTATATATATTATATATATATAAATTATATAACTTAAAATATCTCTACCATTACATAAAATAAATATACAGTAATATTTTCTGTTTTAATTATAGATGGATATTACTTACTAAGTTTTCCCTTTCAAAAACAGTAAATCTATTTTATAAGTCTTAAAATGCAGAAGTTTTATTGCTATCAGGTAAAATTTAGCAGTGGCCATAATTATGTTGTTAGATGACTAAAATAATATACTGAGTATGAAGGAATGTTTTCATTTTGTCCCTAAAGATTACCTGAAAAGGCCACATATCCAGGAATATATAGGCTGGATGGGTTAAAAAGCAAAAGAGGACACAGACTTGGGCAGTTGGGCAGGAGAGAGGAGATTTGGGAGTTGGAAGAGGGGGAATGAAAACAATCCAAATGCGTATTAAATCCTCAGAGAACTAGGTTCTTCAGATCATTTTAAAAGGATGTCTGGTACCTGGTCAATAATGATCAGTGATGATTATAAGAATTAAGTATTGCCTTCAGTGTGAAAATTTTTAAGGAACTAAAGATATATTCAGTTTAAAATATGCAAAAATTAATGAATAATGAATGAAAACTACAGTACTTATTAGCTTTCTTTTCCTACTGTGTGCAATTGAATAGGAACGAGATATGGATAGAAAGAAGATTGAAGAATTAATGGAAGAAAATATGAGTTTGGAAATGGCACAGAAACAAAGTATGGATGAGTCATTACATCTTGGGTGGGAGCTGGAACAGATATCCAGAACTAGTGAGCTTGCTGAAGGTAGTCTCAATTTTACTTCATTTAAGTAGACTAATCAATAAGTTTTATTTTTGAATATAGTGTTGTAATTCTTTATTTTCTCTAGCCAAAGATCATACAAAATTACCAGTTGTCTCCAAAACTGCTATCTCACAAAGTCATATTTTGTTTTTACTTTTTTAGGTCTGGTTTTTACTTCTCTGTATCTTAAAACTCAACTTTATTTGTTCTGGGAAAAGGGGGCTTTTTTAAAATCTGAATTTCCACACGTATGCTTATAATGGTCTCAAATAATTCTATTATAGCTTTATTTAGTATGTATATTAAAGTATTATACATTCGACAATATATAGCTTTTTTTTTATTATGTATACAACATTCTGCCTCCATGTATGCCCACGCGCCAGAAGAGGGCGCCAGATCTCACTACAGATGGTTGTGAGCCACCATGTGGTTGCTGGGAATCGAACTCAGGACCTCTGGAAGAGCAGCCAGTGCTCTTAACCACTGAGCCATCTCTCCAGCCCCAATATATAGCTTTTTAAAAGTATCTTAAACAACAAAAAATAAATTCATACTTGTGCCTCTTTTTTTTCCTAGACACTTTCTTAAAAATTAAATTCATGCAGATCTCTGTGAGTTCAAGGCTAGCCTGGTCTACAAAAGCTAGTTCCAAGACAGACTCCAAAGCTACAGAGAAACGCTGTCTCAAAAAACAAAACAAAACAAAAGTTAAATTTATTACAATTGTTTGGGAGTGTTAATGCTATTAACACATTTTGTTAATCATAGCCAGTTAAATTTATTCAAAGTTGATTAGTTCCATAATTCCTAATTTATACAGTGTTAGATTATTTACCTGGAGTTCTTGAGCAAATATTTATTAAACACTTAGAAGTACAGCATACTATACTGGGCTTGAGGACATAGTTATCAGGTAGATATAAGCTCTGAAAGAATTTCTAGTCTAGTTTTTATAAATAATTATTTGTGCAGATAGATACTTCATACTGTGTATTATCTATTAGGTTTTTCTGATTTTTTTACTTGAAAGCCTAATAATAAAATTCTAATGTCCTGTGTACTGGTTACATAATAAGTAGTGAACTCATGCTTTTACTTAAAGTATTTGTAATTTTTTTGGGGGGGTGAGGTTGTAGACAACTCACTCTATAGACTAAGCTGGTCTCGAACTCACAAAAATCCCTCCCAAGTGCTGGATTAAAGGCATGTGCCAACACCACCTGGCTAAATATTTGTAACTTTTTATTTTACTTCTATAAGTTGAGTTATAAGAAAGCAGCACAGATTTAAGTGTTCTGCTATTAAAAAGCCTATCTATGTGTGCTTACCTCCTTGTAGAGGACAGAGGACAACCATAAATGTCCTTCCTCAGGAGCCACTGTCATTTTGTTCCCCCTTGAGAAAAGGGTCTCTCACTAGTTGAAAACTCTACAAGCAGGCTCAGCTGTCTGGCTGGTTAGTTTGGGGGATTGGCCTTTGGCCTCCTCAGTGCTGCAATTATAAGTATGTGCCACTGTAGCTTGCTTTTTAATCCCATAGTTCTGGGGTTTGAACTCAGATTCTCAAGCACTTTTGACAATTCATAAAACTTCAGTTCATAAAAGTGCTCAACAGATGAAGTATAGATGAATGTAACTGAACATAATGAAAGCCATGAGTCACAAGTTCATGTTGTCACCATATACCCGACAATGAAAATATTAAACCTTTTCTTACCTCTGTCACTACTAAGACAAAACTGGATATACTTGCCACTCCTTTTCAACATAATATTAGAATTCTACAAGAGTAGTTAGACAAGAAAAAATAATGAAAGACATCCAAATTAGAAAGGAGTTAAATTGTGTTTACCACAACATAAACTGACATGTACCATAAAATTGTAAGTTTAAAAACCAAAAAACTTACCTCGATAATGATTAGGAATATAAAGTCAAAATAAGAACAGATTATTCAATAAAAATCTCACTTATAGTGTTTATTAAGAAGAAGAAACAGGACTGGACAGATGTCTCAGTGGTTGAGCGCATTGGCTGTTCATCCAGAGACTCCAACTTCAATTCCCAGCACCCACGTGCTAGCTCACAATTGTCTGTAACTCCATGTTGTAATGAGGGGCTAGGGCTGTGTTCCCAGCGCAGGGCCCCTTGTTCTGTCCCGCCCGGCTCCCAGTGCGTACTCGAAATAATTACACGGAAACTGTATTCATTTAAATACTGCCTGGCCCATTAGCTCTAGCCTCTTATTGGCTAGCTCTCACATATTTGTTTAACCCATTTCTAATAATCTGTGTGTCGCCACTAGTTGTGGCTTACCGGGAAAGATTCAGCGTGTCTGACCTGGCAGGCTTCATGGTGGCGGCTCTCTCTGGCTCTGTCCCCTTCCCAGCATTCTCTTCTCTTATCCTGTCTATCTAAGTCCTGCCCTATCAGAAGGCCAAGGCAGATTCTTTATTAACCAATAAAAGCAACCCAAATACAGAAGGACCCTCCTACACCAACTCCAGCTCAGGGGAATTTCACACTCTCTGTTGGCAGAGGCTGCTCGTTTGTTCCCAGTCTCCAAGACCCAAAATAATCACAGAGAAACTTTATTACTTGCAATCCTATTTGGCCAATAGCTTAAGCGTATTGCTAGCTAGCTCTTATATCTTAAATTAACCCATATTCATTATTTTATATTTTACCATGAGGCTCGTGGTTTACCGGCAAGGTTCCCTCAAGTCTGTCTCTTGTAGCGGCTCCATAGCAGCCCCTCAACTCTGCCTACTCTCTCCTCCTCTACCTGCTTGGAATTCCCGCCTTGCTTTATTCTGCTAAGCCACTGGTCCTAACAGCTTTATTCATTAACCGATAAAAGCAACACATAGACAGAAAGACTTTCTTTTTCTTTTTTTTCTTTTTTTAAAGATTATTTATTTATTTTGTTTACACTATTCTGTCTGCATGTGTGCCTACAGGCCAGAAGAGGGCACCAGATTTCATTACAGATGGTTGTGAGCCACCATTTGGTTGCTGGGAATTGAACTCAGGACCTCTGGAAGAACAATCAGTGCTCCTAACCTCTGACCATCTCTCCAGCCCCCCACCAACTCTCATACAGACATACATATAGACATAACACCAGTGCACATAAAATAAAAACAAAAAAGTCGTTTAAAAAAGAAGAAATTAGACTGGCAAGATAGCTCATAGGTAATTGTATCTGCAACCAGTCCTGATGACCTAAGTTCAGTCCCCAAGACCCTAATGGTAAAAGGAGAAAAACAACGCATTCAGTTTTTAAAATGTGAGTTAAGGTTGGAGAAAGGTTCAGTGGTTGAGAACACTGGCTGATCTTGCAGAGAGCGCAGGTTTGATTCCCAGTACTCAAATAGCAGTTTACAGCTGTCCTGTTACTCCAGTTCCATGGCATCTAATGCACTCCTCAGCTTTCAAGAGCACCAGGTATACAAGTGATTCACTGATAAAGATCAAGACAAAATGCCCTCACACACAAAATAAAAATGTTTAAAAATGTAGTTTAAAAATATTTTTTAAGTTCCTAAAAAATAAAACATGTAAAAAATAAATTTAACTGGGGCTACAGAGATGAATCAGTGGTTAAAAGTGCTTGCTGCTCTTCCAGAGGACAGGAGTTATTGGCATCCATGTTGGGTAGTTCACAACCTCCTATAACTCTAGCTCCAGAGTATTTGGCACACTCCTCTGGCCTTAAAAGGCACCCATACACATTAAACATCCTCATGCACAAACACAGACACAAATACACATATGCAAAAAATGAAAATAAACCTTTTTTTCAGTTGAGACAGGGTTCCTCTGTGTAACTATTCTAACTGTCCTGGAACTTTCTCTGTGGACCAGGCTGACCTCAAACTCGAGTGCTGACACCACCACCATCCAGCAAAAGTAAACCTTTTAGAACACTAAAATAAAAGGAAGTGAAAGATGACTATACTAAAACTGTAGGACATCACTTAAAAAGAAGAGGAATGGAACAATATCCCATATTCAATAGTTACAAAAATTGATGTTATTAAAATGTTCATACTATCCACAGTGATCTATAGATTCACTGCAGTCTACTAAAATACAGTCCCAGAAATGATAAATAATATTGGATATGGTGGCTATAGCCATGACTCCATACAAGAGGATCACAAGTTCAAACCTTGTCTAGGTAGTGAATTCAAGACCAGCCTGAGCTAAGAGAATCCATCTTGAGAAAAAAAGACATAGAAAAGAAGCAATGCTAATATTGATGTAAAAATATAAAGAACTATGAATAACTAAACATTCTGAAGGCTATAGAACACAAGGGAATCATAATACGTGATTTTAAAAGTCTACACATCTATACAAACAAAATAGCATACTATCCAAATACTAGCAACAACAAAAACAAAATAATAAACAAATGTAACAGAATAGCAAGCCCAAGGATAAATCCATGCATTTATGTTCAACTTAATTTTGATAAACATGACAGGGAAATGATACAGAAAAGCATATTTTTTTTCAATAAATGATGCTGGGAAAATTACATTCTATTGTAAAAGAGTAAATTAGACTGTGATTTCACACAAGTATAAATGGATGAAAGGCTTAAATAAATGGTGGAAGACCTGAAACTGTAAAACTACCAAAGAAAACACAGGGAGAAAGTTTCATGATCTTGGGATAGGCACTTTTTAAAAAAATATACCCAGATCACAAACAGCAAAAGCAAAAAAGTTTCTGTACAAAATGAAACAATCAAGGTAGTTTATAGCATAATATGTTTGCAAAATATACATTTGATATGTAAGAAACTCAATAGTTAAAAAACAAATAACCTGATTAAAAACTGATCTGAGAACCAGGAGAAGTAGTTGGGTAGTAGAGTTCTTTCATAGCATGTCCAAAAGACCTGAGTTTAATTCCCAGGACACAGAAGAGGCAAAGAATATTAGTAGTAGGCATTTCTTAAAACATGACAGTACATAAAAAGACGTTGAGTGTCTTAATCATCATAAAGATAAAAAGCCACAGTCTACCTGCACTCCCCATTGTTACAGTGGCTATTATAAACACAGAAGATAAGCACATACATCACTTTTCTCTTTGTTGTGATGTCTGACAAAATAGCTTAAGGATGGAAGAGTTGTTTGGGCTCATACTTTAAAAGGGTACCGTCCATCCTGGCAGAGATGACAGTACAGGAGCATGAGATAGATGGTGACATTGTATACACAGTTGGAAAGGAGAGGGAGAATAACCTTGGTGCTCAGCTCCATTCAGCCTTTGACCCCAGCCAATAAGATTCACTCACATTTCTCCTTACTCTTAGCCACACTCAGAACTATATCTCCTAGGTGATTCAAAATATAACCAAATCGACAAATGAAAATTAGTCATCACACTGATGTTGGCAGGTTGTGGAGAAGAGGAACTTAATGCATACTCTTAATTGCAGTGTAAATTAGTATACCCAATGTGGAAAACAGGTTTCTCAAAAAAACAGCAAACAAAATAATGTGTGATCCAGCAGTCCTACTCCTGGGAGTATACATAGCCAAAATTTATAAAGTTTATGAAAGATATCTGCACTTTCATGTTTATTCCAATAGTATTCACAGTCACCTAGGTTAGTGCATTTGTCATGTGTAAAGGTAAATACTATATGATAGAGCACGGATGAACTTGAGGGATATTATGTCATATGTAATGAACCATGTGAAAAGGTAAATACTACATGAGAGAGCATGCATGAACTTGAAGGATATTATGTTATATTGTAATGAACCATGTGAAAAGTAGATACTACATGATCTTGTGGGATCTTTAAAAGTTTGTTTGTTAAAATAGAGACTAATAAATGAGCTGTTGGCAAAGGGCATAGGATTTCAGATAGGAATAAGTTCATAAGGTCTGTTGTACATCAGTGGTTACAATTAATAGCAGTCATTTATTTGTATGCTTGAGAATTGCTAACAGTAAAATTTAATGTTTTTAGCCACAAAAATATCTTTCATAACCTCATTTAGCTATTCCATAGGTGTGTATGTTAGAACTCCATGTTGAATGCTCTAAATATAAATTTTACTTATCAGTTAAAAATAAATATGTTGGTACTAACATGAGAACCTAAATAAATTATGTGAAAATGTACATTTAAGATTAACGTAAATAAGCTAGGTGGTGGTGGTGCATGCCTTTAACTCCAGCAATTGGGAGGCAGAGGCAGGCAAATCTCTGAGTTCAAGTCCAAACCTGGTCTATAGAGCAAGTCCTAGGACTGCCAGGGCTACAACTTTTCAAAATAAATCTGTCTTGAAAAATGAAAACAAAATAATAAGAAATAACATAGGTAATTTCCATAATTCTCAATTTTTTGACATTCTTCAATGATAATAATGGAAAATTATAGGAATTAGTTATTTGGTAGATCAAACCATTATATATAATTTGAATAAACTGTACACAGTGCCATATTGTAACAAATGAACTTTTGTTCTTGTTTAAATATCTAATCCAGGTTGAATTGACAGTGATGCTATAGTCAAGAATGATGGGAATAGAGAAATTGCTCAGAAGCTAAGAGCACTGCCTGCTCTTCCAAAGGTCCTGAGTTCAATTCCCAGCAACCCCATGGTGGCTCACAGCCATCTGTAATGGGATCTGGTGCCGTCTTCTAGCCTGTAGGCATACATGCAGGCAGAGCACTAATCCATAGATAATTTCTTTTTAAAAATCTACTTATGAAGATGTTTTGTCATGACAAAATAGAGCAGATGGTGGTGGTCTTTGCTCCTAAGCTGAACGTTAGCATCTTAATTCAGAATACGAGCAGTATATAAGATCTTCACACCGTTTTTAAGGGGTCTTCTTCAGCTGCCTTTTAATCTTTGAAGTTGCTCCAAAATTTTATGATATGCCTTATATTTCTTATTTGAGTCAAGGTGATCTTGTAAGATTGCAGGACAATAGCTGTAATTTATAGAGTAACCCAAGATTCGTTGACATGGACATATACCAAATAATTTCTCCTGGAATTAGAATTCTATAGTCTCTTTAGTCTAAACTGTATATGTTAGAAGCTCAAGACTTTTGTTTCATTTAGTTTTTTAATAGTGTCTCTTATATATGTTTTTATGAAGTTAAAGATCAAGTGTCGGGATACATTAGAAGTTAATATTTTTAATATTAAAAAGTAAAAATAATTTACCAGTGACATATTTTTCGATATTGTAGCACCACAGAAATCCTTGGGCCATGAGGTAAATGAGTTGACTTCCAGTAAGTTATTAAAGTTGGAGATGGAAAACCAAAGCTTGACAAAAGCTGTAGAAGAACTTCGGAGTACTGTGGACTCTGCAGAAGGCAACACTTCCAAAATCCTAAAAATGGAAAAAGAAAATCAGAGACTGAATAAAAAGGTAAATAAAAATTCAATTTTTATTGTAATGTTCAATGTTAGGATATAAATGTTAATATTATATAAATGTTAGTACATTTATTTTCCATTTGTAATGTATTGTTTAAGCGCTTTTCAAGTATTCATAAATGGAATGGATGCACCAGCCCTCTGACTGTCATCCAGACTCTGTCAGTAATAGTGAGCTGAATTTGGGGCTGGGCATACAGCTCAGTGGTAGAGCAATTACCTGGTAATATGGAGAATTCCTTGGTTCAATCCCCAGTACTTCAAAGAAAGAAATTTAAGAACCCAACTTGCAGCTAATCTTATTTTGTTATTACTTCCTGTTTCTTCCTCATGGCCATGGGATCAGTGTATCATTTTGAAAACAAAACATTAGGATGTTAATCTCCAAAAAGTAAGGAGTTTTTAGAAAACAAGAACAATGATGTCAAAGCAGAAACATTAACTTTTTAAAGGTTTTATTGTTTGTTTTTAGTTTATGTATATGGGTGTTTTGTCTGCTTGCATGTCTGTGCACTGTACGCAGTGTCCGCAGAGGCCAGAAGAGGGCATGTAGCTCAGTGACTGAAGTGCTTGCCTAGTGTGGTCAGGGCCACAACATGAGGGGTTTAATGCCCACTATTGCATAAATAAGTAAACATTTGAAGTCTTGTCAGGAAGTGCGGCAGGGTCTCACTGTTTACATGTCGCCATGTCTGGCTGAAAATGTAAGATTTTGCTGCAGTTTATTTCTTCAATATTATTCTTTTTTTCTCCTTTTATTTTTATTTGTGCCTTCTCTTTTTGCCAAGTCTCTTGTTGTTTGCTGTTTTATCAAACTCCAAATCTCTCTTTTTTGCCTTCCTGATCTTTTATAATTTCTTCTTCCTTTCTTAGTGAACTTTCTTTTTTTTTTTTTTTTTCTTACTGAACTTTCTAGGCTAATGAAGATTGTATACTACAAATCAACTATAGCCAAGAATTTTCTAGTGAGATCTGGGCAGTCCTCATTAATACATCATACTTACTTCTTGCTCTGCCTTTGCATTTCAAAATACAAATTTGTCTTAACATAAAGAGAGAAAAAGAGTCATGTTTGTCAATTTTATGCAGCTAATAAAATTAACATGGAATGCTACTTGAAATTCTATATGAGATTCTTAACTTTTACCATTTGGATATTAAAATGATTTTAACTTTAGTCTTTTGATATGAAATGTTTTGTCTGTTATGTATTTATTATGTTGCTTTTGTGATTTAATTTTCTCTAGGTTGAAATTCTTGAAAATGAAATTATTCAAGAAAAGCGAAGTCTTCAGAATTGTCAAAATTTAAGTAAGGATTTAATGAAAGAGAAAGCTCAGCTTGAAAAAACAATTGAAACGCTTAGAGAAAATTCGGAGAGGCAGGTTCGTGTATTTCTCATTCAAACAGTTGTTTTAAAGTAAATATTTATACACCACTGCACGGAAACCTCCTAGAACATTCTAGATTTCAGACTAGCTGCAGTGAGCTAGCTCCCTTTTATGTATAGTTTTGCTTCTGCCATTTCACTGCAACCTGCCGTCTTTTACAGTTCAAAAATTTTGAGTCATCCTCCGTGTCCACCTGTTTCCTGAAATCAGTAGTCTATAAATTCTAAGTGGCCTGTTGTTCTCAGTAGCGTCCAGGCCATGCATGTGAATGGTTATTTTGCCCACACAGCTTCCTCTTTGTAGGTCCACTACTGCCTACTACTGCTTGTCACCTTTGTGTCACAGGGTCACCTGTTCTTACTTGATAATGGCCCTCAGGTGCAAAAGTAGTAACATTAGCTATTCATATGTCAGTACTTCCTGAAGATGAGAAGTTTCGAGCTTTCCACACAGTGAGGAAAGGAAAATACACTGAGACCTATGATAAAATTGCTAATCTCTTACTGTGCCTAATAAAGTATCAGCATGGTGTGTGGAAACAAAGCAGTACGTACAGACTCAGAACTCTTTGCAGTTTCAGGTATTCGTGGAAGATCTTGAAATATAGTCTATCTTAGGGAGGAATCACTATTTTGTTTTACATATTCTATATCCTATATTTTAGAAACTTTGAAGAGAAACTTAGAAAAGTTAAATTTCTAGTTTGCTTAATAATGATAATTTATTATAAATGTTCTTCAGTTCCTGTGCTTTTAGGGTGTCTGTAGAATAATTGCCCTGCAGATTTTAAAGAGAAGTTGGAGAAAATGTACAGTACTCCCTCCCCCAATAACAAGGGAGAAGTGAGATGACAGAACGGGTTATGCTGCAAATTGAAAGATTTGTTTTTAGATGTATTAGCTCATGTTGTTGTTTATATGTTACCCAATTAAAAGTTTCTTTTAGAAATGATTACATATACACACAAACAAATAATGTACACATTCTTACCAAGGACCCAGCTTGTGTAGGTAGGCAATATAAGGATTATTTAATGAAAATTAAAACCTTAAGTCTTTGAAGATATTTGAAGTAGATTAACTCTAAACAATCTGAAGATCATTGTAATTGTAAATACTTTTCTTTTAGATATTCCTTTAGATTGTAAAATCTCTGAAAACATGAACTTTAGTGGCCTGACAGTACATATACAAAGTGGTCTTTCAGTAAATATTTTCAGATTAAAACAGTAAGCCATGCACTCTAGTATCCATGTTCTTTCCTTGTTAGTTTTTGATAGTTTAAAGGCTATGTTTATTCATTGTAAGCTTACATTTTATTCTTTGTTTTAATTAGATTAAAATATTAGAGCAGGAAAATGAACATCTGAATCAAACGGTGTCTTCCTTACGACAACGCTCCCAGATTAGTGCTGAGGCAAGGGTGAAAGACATTGAAAAAGAAAATAAAATTCTCCATGAATCTATCAAAGAAACAAGTGGAAAACTAAGCAAGATTGAATTTGAAAAAAGACAAATAAAAAAAGAACTGGAGCATTATAAGGAAAGAGGAGAGCGAGCGGAAGAGCTTGAGAAGGAGCTGCATCATCTGGGAAAAGAAAATGAATTGTTCCAGAAGAAGATAACTAATTTAAAGATTACTTGTGAAAAAATTGAGGCATTAGAACAAGAAAATTCAGAGCTAGAAAGAGAAAATAGAAAATTAAAAAAAACTTTGGATAGCTTTAAAAACCTTACTTTTCAGTTAGAATCCCTAGAAAAGGAGAATTCCCAACTTGATGAGGAAAACTTGGAGCTGCGAAGGAGTGTGGAGTCTCTGAAGTGCGCAGGCATGAAAATGGCCCAGCTCCAACTGGAGAACAAGGAGCTGGAGAGTGAGAAGGAGCAGCTTAAGAAGGGCCTGGAGCTCATGAAAGCCTCTTTCAAGAAGACAGAACGCTTGGAAGTGAGCTACCAGGGGCTAGACACAGAAAATCAAAGGCTACAGAAAGCTCTGGAAAATAGCAATAAAAAAATCCAACAATTAGAGAGTGAGCTACAAGACTTAGAGATGGAAAATCAAACATTACAAAAAAACCTAGAAGAACTGAAAATATCTAGCAAAAGACTTGAACAACTAGAAAAAGAAAATAAATCATTAGAGCAAGAGACGTCTCAACTCGAAAAGGACAAGAAACAACTGGAGAAGGAAAATAAGAGACTCCGGCAACAAGCAGAAATAAAAGATACCACATTAGAAGAAAATAATGTGAAAATTGGAAATCTGGAAAAAGAAAACAAAACTTTATTTAAAGAAATTAGTGTATACAAAGAGTCCTGTGTTCGTCTGAAAGAATTAGAGAAAGAAAACAAGGAGCTTGTAAAGAGAGCAACTATTGACATGAAAACCTTGGTGACGTTACGTGAGGTAAGTGTGTTCACCTAAGCTCAACTATTGACCTGAAAACCTTGGTGATGGTACGTGCGGTAAGTGCATTTACCTAAGCTCAACTATTCATTGTTATATTTGTACCCCACACTTATTTGAACCCATTTTTCACTTGTATCATCTTTTCTATACTTCAATGAATTTTGGAATTGGAACTAGAAACAATTTCTAACTTTCCTATTTAGATGAAAATTTTAAATTACATTTAAAAATGTTAGTAATAAGGTGTTATTAATTAGAGTGAGTGATTTTACCAGGGGAGTAAAGGAGTCACATGTAGATTATACTCAAATAAATTGATATGATTTTCACAACCAGTCATTTAAATATTGTTTAACTTTCATATTAGCAAACAAGTTCAGAAATATTAACTTATTCAGAATCACAGAATTAAATTTCTGCATTCAATCTCAGATCTTTCAAACTCCAAAGCCCTGTGATTTTTGAGATGCCTGAGAATGGAAATCAGATTCAACTTAAACTGCAACACTGCACTATTGAAAATTCTGACATAAGATTAGGTTGGTGATATCTCAACTTGCTACATCAGAAATATGTCAGAAAATAGGGTCTGTACTCATTCTCAAGTATGGGAATGGATGTTGGCAGGAGGATAGGGATACCTTACAGTTCTGTGGTCTACATTTCTATTGCAAGGCATTAAGAAGGAACTTCCCAATATGAGCAACAAGCCAATAAACATGTCCCTGATTCTTCAGATCAATGTGTTAGGACTCTTCTAGGAACCATTGTACACGTAAGTTTTTGTGCTTCTTTAAAGGCCTTGAGTATGTTGGAGGGTCCTTACAGTTTTCAAACCTATCTTGTGTGTTTACCAGGAAAGAGTTTTTTCTCATTTTACAACATAGCATTATAAAGACGTAGCAGCACATGGAAAGAGTTTGTTTCTAATAAAAATGTTTTTCAAACAGTATTTTGAACAAGAGATTATTAAATGGTTTCAGCTTGGGTGTGTATACTATTTAGCTAGTTCTTGGTAATAAAGATAGTGTCAGTGACCTTATCTGGTTGAAATTATGTCTTCTGTTGTAGTAATTAGAGTCTTGAGTGACTTTCTTTTCTTGACATATGAGTTGTACATTCTTTTTAAAATAAGGACTTAGTGAGTGAAAAATTGAAGACACAACAAATGAACAATGATCTTGAAAAACTAACGCATGAGCTTGAGAAGATAGGTTTAAATAAAGAACGACTCTTACACGATGAGCAAAGTCCTGATGACAGGTGAGTACTGTGTGTGTTTAGCAAATCAATGTAGTTTTTATCTGGGGAAATTTTGCCCAAACAGTAATATCTTCTTGTTTCTGGTTCCTTCCTTCTTTTGGAGAAAGTTCTGTAAGAACAGAAAGAATTGAATAAAGACAACCCAGTAACTATAAGAAGACAGTTTATATAAAAGCAAGATGCCAGAAGTGGCAGAAGACTAGAAACTATCTTTGAGAGTAGAGTGAAGAACCAGCAAACAAAACATTCCTTTCAGGAAATAAGCAGTTAACTAACCTTTTTGTTTTTCATTTAGCTAAGTGGCTCAGTCCTTTTATTTTGTTGCCAGACATGGACCAAAAGGAGAAAAATATAAAAGGAAAATACATATTGAGATACAATTAGTGTCTAAAAATGATGTGGACAAACGGCATAAAATTTTCTCTGTATAGCCCTCGCTGTCCTGGAACTTGTTCTATAGACCACACTGGCCTTGCACTCACAGAGATCTACCGAGTAATCTTTTATTTAGTATCCAAAGGGCCGTGTGTTTCAGCTAGACTAGATGTCTGCTCTTAAGAATACTGTTTTGTGGGCCAGTAAGAAAGCTCAGTAGGTAAAAGCTCCTGAGGCCAAGTCTGATAGCCTGTAAACATAAATCTCAGGACTCACATGGTAGAAGGAGAAACCAACTCTTGCAAGTTTTCTTCTGACCTCCATACGCATGCTGTGGCACATGTGCTCCTACACATGTGCACAGATACATATAGACAAACAAATGTAATTAACATTTTTCTATAATAATATTATTTGAGGCTGGAGAGATGGCTCAGTGGATGAAGCCCTCACTTTGCAATCATGGAGACCAGAGTTAGGATCTTCAGGACTAATGTGAAAGCCAAGTGGGACATAGTGGCCACCTATAATCTCCAAGGCAAGCTTTGCTAGATGGACAAACTGAAATTGTCTATTTTCTGGTTCATCAAGAAACTGAACCTCAGTACATAAGAGTGATCTAGGAAGACACCAGATGTCCACTAGCACACATAATTACACACCATACACACAGAAAATAAAAAGAATTCTGTTTTATGTAGAATAGATTTTAATTCATTGGTACCATTACATTAATACAGGTTACATTGTATTATTTACTATTCTAACTTTGATATCTTATGCATATACGTTAATACAGATTAATATATACAAATTAATGTGAATTAATGCTTATTATTTGGTATTTAATAATGTAATTTTGAGACTAGTCAGTAGGTTGATAATTTAAGTGGTTAACTCTGTAATACAAAGAAATAATTTTAGGCATTTTCCTACTCAGTGATAAGTCAGGCAACCAGGAGCCTAGAGATGGCACAATGGTCAGAGAATACTTGCTGCAGCCCGGCAGTCATTGGTGCACATCTTGAATTCCAGCACTATAAAGATAGAGCCAGATCTCTGACTTCAAGACCAGCCTTGTCCACAGAGAGAGCTCCAGGACAGCCAGGACTACATGGAGAAACCCTGTTTTGTGACAAAACAAGAACAACAAAAATAGTTGTTGCTCTTGGAGAGGACAGGGTTTTATTCCCAGCACCTTTGTGGCTGTACAGAACCATCCCTAACTCCAGGGTTCTATCACTTTTTTCTGATGTCTATGGACACCAACCATGGATATAAGTGCATAGACTTCAAGTAAACATACCATAAAAATAAATAAATCTTAAAAAATATATTTAAAATTTAAAAACAAGTAAGGTAACTATTATTAAATTAACTTCCTGAGGAAGTTCTTCATTTGATTTAATCAGAATATTAATTGCCAATTTAATCAACTATCTTAATATAGATTCTAAATGCATATCATTTCTTTATTCAAATTACCTTCTGTTTATAGAACACTATATTTCAGTTTGTTGGCAAAGCATGTTTTGACCTAAGTGACACTTTCATTAACTATGAGCCCAGTTTAGATGGGCCCTTCTTAGGGCTTGTCACCTTTTCCAATCCTTATTGTGTAGGAACCCGGTATTTATTGGTTCTTAGAGCAATTTAAAACCTGCAAACAAGATGTAATAACATCCATTATTCTGTGTTTGTTTATTATCATTGTTGTTGTTATTTTTTCAAGACAGGGTTTCTCTGTGCAGCCCTGGCTGTTTTGGAACTTGTTCTGTAGACCAGACTGGCCCTGAACTCTCAGATCTGCCTCTGCCTCCTGAGTGCTGGGATTAAGGGCATGCATGACCATACCCAGCTCCACGTGTTTGTCTATGTAATGAGAGCTTTTGAGATTAGGGAAAAAAACAGTATATTGTCAACTAAAACTTTCAGGAAATGTGATTGGAAACATTTGATAACTAAATTTGGGGAAAACAGAAAAGAATGCCATGATTAAGCCACTAATCAGCTTCTTTTAACTAGTAAGCTTTTATGTTACAAATAAAATAGAGGCTCACAGGTACAAATACTTTTAGTCTTTAATCTTATCCATCTTGGAATTTATGCCTCTCAGTGTCAGGTGATGTTCCTAATTCCTTTGTTACTCTTATCTTTCTAATTACTGTCACTGCCACTTTGAAGATACAGCTATTACTAAAGTTTGGTTTCTTATCATTAAAGCATATATAGGTTACTGGTGGGATCAAATATGTAAATACGTAACAGAGTAAGTCATCGCTACAGTTGTGAACAGATGCTTTTGTCTCTTTATCCTATTTTCTTCTTAAATATAGTTGTTTCTTGGAATTTATGTTTTCAGAAATTTTATCTGCTCACCTGAGATTTTTATTTTTCTCTATGTACTGCATAACATTTCCAGAACTGTCTAAAACGATTCAACTATCAAAATTAAACACAGCCAAAATCAGACCCAGTAAATGTATTAAAAACTGCTTTAGAATCAATCCAACAACAAAATGAATGAGATTTGGTCTAAGTATTCATGAAACTTAAAATCTTTTCAGGCAGAAAATATAAAAATTAATTATAGATGCTGAAAAGAGGCTATGTCAGACTTGGTTAACTCTCCATTGGAGGCCTTACCCTTTCTGAGTAGTAGATGGGGGGGGGGGTTGGGTAGAGGGAAGGTGTCGGGGATCAGGAGGAGGAACTGTGGTCAGTATGTAAATTGAAAAAACTTTTAAATAAAAAATTTTAAAAAGAAAAAATACCTATGTGGCTAAGAGTACTTGCTATATTTACAGAGGACCCAAGTTCACTTCTCAGCACCCATGTTGTATGACCCTTTTGGCCACTGTAAGCACCTGTACATGTGGCATATATACATTCATGCACATAAATAAAAATGACTCTTAAAGTGTTAACTACAGTAACAGGCCGGATGGTGTAGTGGGATATTCACATTGTTACTCTGAGACTGCCAATAAGGTTTACCTTGAATCAGAGAAGTGGAGAAGCCACCAATGACTTCCTCTGTCTCCTTCCTTGATTCAAAAAGACGCATGAATCTTTCTAAGCCCCTCCCTACTACTTCCTTTGTCTCTGTCTGTATCCTGGGTCCTCCAAAACCTCTATGACTAATTCTAGTCAGCTAGTTCCTAAATCTGCTCTCTGAATCAAGGTAAACTTTATTTCGGATCTCTATGTCAGTACAAACAAATATCCTACAACATTTTCCCCTTTCGTCTAAATAAAAAAAGATTTTAACTATAAAACTACACACAATAAGAGTGATTTCCAGGTATTGCCTAAATAAGAAGGAAAGGTTTTAACTTTGACAAAATAAAACTGTATACAATAAGAACAATTATCAATTAAGAATTTACAATGTCCAGTCAGTTTTTATTTGGCAAATTCAGAGAAAAGACTCATAATCTGTCCTATCATGGTGACTCCAAAGTTTTGTACCTAATTTACTTTATATCATAACTTGTGTTACCAACCTAGAAAACTCTTTAGACCTTAAAACATTTTCTCAGATAACCAACTTAAGCTTTTATGTCTATAAATCTTACACTTTACATCTCTTTTTTGAGTTTCTTTTCTGAATTTGGTAACATGGAAAACTGTAACTATAGCTTCAACCACATCATCAACCCAAGAAAGATATATTATATGAGTAAACAGGAAGTGCAAAGCAAGCAACTTCCAAAACTATAGAAATGACAGAGACATCTGACTGCTTAGACAGTCACCCAAGGTTTTTCTGCAATGTTGGGACATCCATTTTCGGCCTACAGGCCTAGAATATCTGACAGACTTTTCTGTGAAGCAGGAATTTTGAAATACTGTCCTACCTTGTCTTGGCAAAGTTCAGGAGTCAACCTTAACTTCAGTGTCGTGCCTGTCCAATTTGGACAGCATACTGTCAGCAGTCATGGCAAGGGCAATTTCTTGCCCAGTGACTAACTTTGCCACAGTGAAAGCAAACTCCATGTGGAGGTTCTTTGATGTCCATCATCCTTTTTTGAAGTAAATTGTTGCTGCTAGTAGATGTGTCTTACTTTCGTGAAAAGCCTATTATTAAAACATGCTAAATTCCATAGTCTGTAGATCTCTGAAGTGTTTGAAGACCATCTAGCTGTTTAAAATATATGTTTGACCTGGAAAATATACCTGTTATGACTACAACTTTGATTATTATAGATGATGAACTACTAACCTGCATTTCTTTATTATCCTTAATAGTTTTTAATGGCAGCTTTCAACGACTAGAACTTTACATTACATTTTTAAATGAGCTACATAGGTACAATGCCTTAAACAACAGTGAAAACGTATACAGTGTGCTCTAACAAAAACAACCTTAAGTTTGTGTCAGTATATAAAAATCCATACCAATATAAAATATTTGAGATTAATAGTTGCTTTTTGGTTTAAAAGTAGATTCAATAATATACCCTTTTGGGGCTGGAGAGATGGCTCAGTGGTTAAGAGCACTGACTGTTCTTCCAGAGGTCCCAGGTTCAGTTCCCAGCACCCACATGGCAGCTCACAACTGATCCAGTTGCAGGGGATCTGACACCTTTACACCAATGCACATAAAATAAAGTTAAATAAACAATTAAAAAGATACTCTGTTTATATAGATATATATACACACACACATACACACACACATACACACACACACACACACACACACACACACGCATATATACCCTTTTACACTGTTGTTCCTGTATCCTCCCTTTTTCTTTTCAGAATGAAATCGCTGAATCTAATCTCCTTTGCTTAGTTTCCTTCCTGACTATGACCAATAATAGCTTGCAACCAAACCTTTTAAATAATAATAAACATCCATAATCCACTGAACAACTAAAAACCACTCACTACCTCTTGGGAATGTGGGTGTCATGTTCTTAAAATTAATTCCTGTTGTCTGGGTGCAACAGCATCTTCAGGGAACCCCGAGGAAATTAGGATAATGGTCAAGTCCTGGGAGAGCTAGCTGTTGTCCAGTCTCAGTGTAATGGGAAAGGGCAGGGCTTATCCGAAGTCCTGACTGGAGTAGTCTGAGGCTGGACCATCTTAATTAACTGCTTTGAAGTTGTCCTGAGCGGTTTGTAGTCCAAAGCTGATCTTTGGGTCGTTTTTGTCAGCTTATCCAGGTGGATTCATCATTGTGGGATCCTATCATCTTAGAGACCTCAAAAGTCACTGTCAGGAATGGTCACGGTTCACTGCAGAAAACTTAAAATATTTTAAATGTCATATGCACCAGATCTCTGAGAAGTTAAAGGACCATAATCTGTTAAAGTATATCCAGGGTACACAAACTTTCCTAGGTACCTGCTTCAGACTCAAGCCTGAAGTCATATACAAGAAGCTAGATGAAGCTTATTCCTAGAATCATTTAGTGCTCTATATGACCATTAATATCACAACAGAATGTTTATATATAGATATATAATAATCTTATAAATTATACCTTAAAGTTTTAAACAGTCAAAACCAAAGGATTATGAGATTAATGACAATAGAATAGTCCCTTAATTTTGGTTTTCTTCTGTCCCATACCAGGTGGCTCTTCTTACATGAGACAGATTTTGGATTCTCCTAAAGGAAAGAGCCATCCTCCAACTCCAAAGCCAGCCTTAATTTTTAAGGGAGTTGGTACTACAGAAATGACATTTGCATTATATGTCTGTATAGTACATTAGAAACAAACATTTGGAGGAGGTTTATGAAATTCTATCATGTTGGAAATGTACTATACTGTTAGGCCAGTTTACTTTTCTTCTTGGGATATTTTTCACTTGATTATTTGTCCTTCCGATGTTTCATTTGTCCAGTGGTTTTGTCTTTAGATTCCTTTGTAGAGGGTTTTGTGTAGCTCATACTGGATTTTAACTAGTGATGTTGCTGATGATGACCTCGAACCCTGCTCCTGATGTTTTTACTCTCAGGTGCTGAGATTACAAGTATGCACCACCACACCTAGCTCTCTCTTTGGGAGCTTTAGGTATAAAAATTGCATTAACTGAAACCTTTATTTTACTGTATACTCTGAAATTGCTGTGCAAGTGTGAAGACCTGAGTTTGCATCCTTAGTACCCATGTAGAAAGCCAGGTATGTGTGCCTGCAACCCTGGGTGGGGTCAGAGATTAGGGATTCTATAATAGGAGAACAAGGAAGACCTCTGGGATGTGATGGCCATCCTGCTTGACTGAAAAACTCCAGGTTCAGTGAGAGACCCTGTCGGGACTAAGATAGTGACAGAAAATGATAACCCCTCTGCCCATTGCACATAAATGTGTACACATATGCATACATCACACATGCACAATTTTTAAAACTAATAACTAATTTATGAATTCTAACATACTGTAAAGTAACTAGAATATTGGTATTTATATCTGTCTGACTCTTACCACTATGTGCCATGACTATAGCATTGTCTTTTTTACTCTGTTTAAAGAAACAGCCAGTATTAATGTGTTTAGTTTTGCTTCTTGTTTGGTCTTACTATGCAGCCCTGACTGGCCTAGAATGCTCTTTGAAGGCTAGGTATACCTGTGCCTTCCAAATTTTGGAATAAAAGGTGTGTGTCACCATGCCCAACTTAAATTGAGTTCTAAGTCCTAACTGCTCATATTAGCCATTATGTAAAAATGCATGTATAAGATCACAGACATATATGTGATATAATAGATACATCATCTTTTTTTCTAAAACTAGAAGAAATATTTGGGAATTTAGCTATTCGGTTTCCATTTTTGAACATTAATAGTTCTTTTGGTAGTCTTGACAGTAATTAGAGTTCTATTTAGTCACTAAATTTTGTTCTGTGACCACCACTAAGAGAAGGACAATTTACATCAAACATGAAGGCTTATAGATCTCATTTAATACATCAGTGTTGTGGTCATAGATTGTCTCTAAAAATGTCTTGACATCTAGTGACAAACTGTATTACTCTTGTACTTGGATAGTAGGTACAAACTTTTGGAATCAAAATTAGAATCCACTCTTAAGAAGTCCCTTGAAATAAAAGAAGAAAAAATTGCTGCTTTGGAAGCTCGGTTGGAAGAGTCTACAAATTACAATCAACAGTTGCGCCAAGAACTTAAAACAGTAAGTTTTTTCTTCAAAATAACTTTATAAGTGCTTGAACAGAAAAACATAAAAAATAAAAACTTGGCTGTATTTATGTTAGTATTTCATCCTGTTTCATATATTTGGGAGTAGACTTAAGCAGGTCTTTATTTATGTGGAGCTGCTACCGTTTGCTCAGTGTTTGTAAGTGTGCAGTAGTCCCTCTGAGAGGTGAGGACATGAAGGACTGTAGAAATGGGATGGACAAGAAGCAGGCTTATTTTCTTTCAAAAGCTCAGTTTTTGAGATACTGATACCTTTCCCTGGTGCATTTTCCTCTTGAGCGTCCAGGTAGATTTTAATAAAGATATGACTGTGAAGATGCAGAGGACACGCATAGGTAGTTTGTAGGAAAACAGCTGGTCTGCTCACAAATAAGATGCTGTCTAGGTCTGCCTTCTTGTGAGATTTGGAATTATTGAGTAAAGTTAAGCACTGTGTTCACTAGGTGAGTATCTTGAAATGTAAAGGGCTCACCTACTTATAGGGGAACGAGAAGTCCCATTCTGTGTTACTCTTCCCTTTTCAGCCTCCGCATTGCTCCAGACGTTGGCTTTCTCTTAATTTTTCATTTTTTTCTAGACAGGCTCTCTTGTAGCACAGGTTGCCCTTAAATTTATCCTGTAGCCAATGATAGCCTTGAACTGATCATCCTACATTTTTTCCTAAGCACAGGGATTATAGAAGTGTTCTACATGACAAACAGATGGAGTGATGAGATTACTGTACGCCACATTTAAGACTATTCTATTCAGAATAACCCTAGGAAGTACAAATAGATGGTTAGGCAGTGTTACAGGTCTCTCCTTATAATTATGTGAGATTCTTTCATTTTTTTTTCATTTATTTGTATTTACACACACTCTCTCACACACGGAGGGGGGGGGTGGGAGTGGGCGTAGGAGCACACCACAGCATGGGATCAAACTCAGTTGTCAGTTTGGCAGCAAACACCTTGACCTACTGAACTGTCTTGCTGGTCCATGAGATGTATCTGTACCAGATTATGGTTCAAGCAAAACAGAATATTTATACTGGAGTAGGAGAGCGCTGCCCTTGTTTGAGACTTGATGCTTCATGGCAGTCATTAAGCCTTACAACTCCAAAGGCATAAATTTAAAATCTCCAAAATGTGCATCCTGATTATAAGAGTTGCTGCCTGTAGAGAAATCCAGTAATTATTCTTTCTATTAGGTAATTAGTTTTCCTATTCCAGATAGTCTACCAATCATGGATCTTCCTCCCATAAGCATTATTGCCTAATAATTAAATATTCTAGTTTTATTATGCTTCTAGAGCAGCTGTTCTCAACCTATGGGTCACAGCCCCTTTGGAGGCTACATATCATATTTTTATATTATAATTTGTAACAGCAGAATTACAGTTATGAAGTAGCAATGAAATAATTTTATTGTTGGGGTCACCACAACATGAAGAACTTATTAAAGGATTGATGCATTGTGAAGGTCGAGAGCCACTGTTCTAGAGAAACCAAATTAGGGGTTCTTTGTCAGAAAGGGAAGACCTTTTGTTCACCGTATACCCACAGTATCTTTTCTGGCGTTTGTTGCTGATCTTGCCATCATGGAACCTACTACACTGGTTCAGTGTTCTGCTTTGTTAGCATAAATAATTATTAATCAGCTTTATGTCCTGAATTTTATACTTTACTAAACAATATTAGTAGTTCACAAATAATGATAACTTCATGAAGCTACAGAGCAAGAAAATAAGTAGGTTTGTACATGAGTTAGTTTTTGTGTTTTAAGTCTAAATATCAGAGATACCAAATTCCATCTTTGTCTTTAACTTCAGCCATTTTTCATAATGGCTATAAACTGACTTACTCCGTATACATGAATTCAAATGAAATTGTACTTTTGTAAGCTTTCAATACTATACATGAAGAGTCGTATTACTTGAAAATAGACCCTGAAATTTTGACATAAACAATGTAAACTAAGGTATAGAAATATAAAAGGGAATTTTAAAAATCCAAAGGAAGGCAGAACAAAACAGAGAACAAAGTACAGATTAGACAAATAGAAAATAAATAGTAAAAGGGAAGTTTTTAACCAAATCATATTATATTTACTGTAAAAAGGTCTGAACATTTCCGTTCTAAAGCAGAGATGATTATATTCAATGGAAAAGTAAAACCTAATGAAATGCCACCTACAAGAAATTTTGATGAAAAATGATATACCATTGTAGCACTAATCAAAAGAAAGCTATTATGTATAAAGATTAGTTTCATAGCAATGATTTATCTCATCTAAAATTATAAAATGATCATTTTAGCTTCATGACATAGCAAGATTAAATGTTTTCAGTCTAACAACAGCTTCAAACTATGTCGATATTGATAGAACTACATGGAGCATGACCTGCCTGCAATTATAGTTAAAGGATTTAATACCAATCTTACATATAAAAGGAACTTTATTAAATAAACAAAGGGTGTTTATAGATGACCTACACTGAATATCATCCTTAATGATAAAAGACTATTACTTTCAGGGGGAAAAAAGCAAAGCTATCCCTCTCAGTATTTCTATTAAACATTGTGTTGTTGGTCTTAATGTTTTAGGATAAAGAAAAGAAATTCTGATTTTTTTCGTAAGGTTTTGTTTCTGTGTATATTTGTGTGGGTGTATGTGTGGTTGCCTGTGGAGGCCAGAAGAGGATGTTGGACCCTGAAGCTGTACTTAAAGATGGCTGTGAACTACCTGATGTGGCCAGAGCCAAACTTGTGTGCTTTAGAAGAGCCATAAGCTCTCTTAATCACTGAACCATTTCTTTAGCCCCAGAAATACAAATTTGAAAGGATGAAATATAGATAATTTTTTTGACTTCTGACATGATTATTTTGGCAAGAAATTCTAAAGAATTTATAGAAAGTTATATGAAGTGTGTTTTATCAAGTGTCATAGGTTAAGATCAGTATAAAAACTCTTAACCATATTTGTATATATTAGCAATTAATAATTAGAGAATAAAATTTAAAAGAAAAATACCATTTATAGTACCGTAAAATACCGTGAAGTACTTTAAAGAACTCTGCATTAATAAAATATAAAGAATACCTTAGTAAATGGAAGGGAGCCCCATATCATAAAATGTTCTATGTAATTAATAGGACATATCTTAGGCTTGGCTATAGCTCAGTGGTTCAGCACTGTGAAGCTTGCACAAGGTCTAGATTCGTTCCACAGTACTAGAATAAGTAAACAAGCAGATCACAAATGAATCTGTTAACTCAGCATAATACTGAACATAATTTACATTAGATTAGTAGATAGATTAATTAGCTAATTATTAAATATTGCATAGAATATAGCCATTTTTAAAAGATTTATTTATTTATTATGTATACAGTGTTCTGGGGGTGTGAGCCATCATGTGGTTCCTGGGAATTGAATTCAGGACCTCCTGAAGAACAGTCAGTGCTCTTAACCTCTGAGCCATCCCTCCAGCTGAATATAGCCATTTTTAAAATATTAATTTTGCTAATCCATGAACAAGGGAGAACTTTTCCATCTGCTAGAATCCTTATCTCTTCTGTGTTTTAAAGTTTTCTTTGTAAAGCCTCTTAGATATACTCCTAGATATTCTGCCTTTTTTTTTTTGAAGGTTTTGTAAATGGGAATGCTTTCCTAATTCCTTTGTCAGCATATTCACCATCAGTATATAGAAAAACTACTGATTTCTGGATGATGATTTTGTACATGGTTATTTTAATAAAAGTATTTATCTATCAGATCTAAGTGTTTTTTATGGAACCCCTAAGGTCTTTTCCATATAGGATCATGTTGTCAAAAAATATGGATAGTTTGACTTCTCTTTCTGTTTGCTCTTTTTTATTCCTTTGTCTTGCCTTACTGCTATAGCTAAGACTTCAAGTCTAAATGAATAACAGTGGAGAAGATAGACATTCTTGCTTCCTTCCAGATTTTAAAGGAAACAGTTTCAGTTTTGCCCTGGTTAGTATAATGTTGGCTATAGGTTTGTTGACTATAACATTTATTATGTTGAGGTATGTGCTTGTGTGTGTGTGTATATATATATTTTTCTTCAGGGGTTTTATCATGAAGAGATGTTAAACTTTATGAGAAATCATTTCTGCATCTGTTGAGGGGATGCAATTTGTGTCCCAGAGGCTATTTAGGTCCTGCATTACTTGATTTATTTATTTGATTTGTATATGCCAGACTGTTCATACATCCCTGGGTGAAACAGCTTGATCATGTTATTTTTTAAAATTATTTGTATGTATGTGTGTGTCTGTGTATGTCTATGTGCTAGTATGATGCTTTAAGTTACAGGCAACTGTGGAGACCAGAAGAGAGGATGTTGAAACCCCTAGAACTGGAGTTAGAAGCATTTAGTTTTTAGAAACCCAACATGGGTGATGGGAAATGAACTTAGGTCGTATGAAAGAGCAGCAAGCTTCTCTCAAGCAAGCCATCTCTCCAGCTCCTTGTCTAATGTTCTTCAAGTGAGAGCAGTTGACACATTTCTGGTCTTCAAAGGCATGTGAACATATGTGTACACAAGCAAACATCTCTACACATATACACAAAAAATTTAATTAAAAACTGGAATTAATGCAGTGACCCTCAGCTGATAATTGAATAAAGAAAGTTTGGCATACCCATATAGTAAAAAACAATACAGCAGTACAAAAGGGGAAAATTATTGATTCATTTAATGTATTAGTAAAGCTTAAAATATGCTCAGAAAAATATAAATTAAAAGATTGCATATTTTGTAATTACATTTATGTGAAGTTTTAGAGCAAATCTAAATTTGGTGGAAAAAAAGCAAAGCAATATTGTTTTGTAAGTAGTAATCCTTCCAGAGTGATTGAAATCCTCTTCTCATATTGTTAACTTCCATGGTATATATTGTTCTAAGAAATAGACCACATATCTCTTATAGTCAGTACATTAGAAACTATAGATAGATTATACCTCAGTTCTGAAAGGTTACATTATCTTTGATAATCACTGAAAATTCGATTTTACAATTTAATTTATAATACTATTTTTAATTGCTTTAAACTTTAATGAACTTTAAATTTTAAATTGACTCTGCATTGCTTTGTTGTAGACTATTTTATTCTGACTCGAACTTTATTTCCTATATGAATGTAAGGATTTGACTAATGATATATAAGCTAAAAGAACACGTGAACAAAAAAAAAGTAGAAAAAAATCTTTGTTTAATGTGTTGGTAAAAAAAAAAAAAAGAACACGTGAACAGACTGTAACTCAGAAACCTTGAATTTTATTTCCAGCTCTCCTATTTTTGGTTGTCATTTTCCCCTCTTGTAATAAAATACAATTGAATTCTTCTTGCAAAACAAAAACAGTACATACCTGACATAACATTTTTCTTTTTATGTCAGCTCTCCTTAATATTGCATTTGACCACAGCCTTTGTAAGCCTAGGAAAAAGACTGTATGAGAAATTAGGAGTATCCAAGATCACTGACCAAACTTTACATTCCATTCCATCTTGGCTTCTTTTTTTTTTTTTCTTATCATTTTCTAACTCACTAGTAATGCTACTTTACTGCTAAATTAAAGACTTAAGTTTTGTACAACATGAAATATTTTAATCATTTCTGCCCTTAATATAAACTATGGTGATAATTTTTTAATGTACTGTAAATATTTAAAATAAACTAGTAAGTCAAGATAAGTATAATGGTAAATCTAAATTAAAGAGGGAATAGGGAGATAGTTCAACAGTTCAGACTATACACTGTTCTTCCAGAGGATCTGAGTTTGATTCCCAGCACCCACAATAAGTGGACCACAGCCACCTGTAACTTCAACTTCAGGGGATCTGAAGCCTCTGGCCTTTGAGGGTTCCTATACTCAAATGCATAGATGGACACACATACACACACATTTAAAAATAACATATTAAGGGGCTAAGGAGATGGCTCAGCAATTAAGAGCACTGACTGCTCTTCCAGAGATTCTGGGTTCAATTCCCAGCATCCACATGGCAACTCACAACTGTTCCATAACTCCAGTTCCAGAGGGCCCTCTTCTGCCCTCGGCAGGCACTACATGCACATGGTGTACATACCCTCATGAGGCAAACATTCACACACAGAATTTGTTTTTAATCTTAAAAATAAATTTTAAAAATATTTAATTATAGAGAGGTGTTGAATTTGGCAATTTTGATCATTGAAGTGATCGGGATTTTTCATGTTAGTAGTGGTTCAAGCCTATGTATTACTCAGTCTTTTCTGGGGTTATTGCAACCTAAGTCAATTTCCTGTCTCAAAACAACAAACAAAACAGTCAACTCAAAACTAAAAGCTTCCTTCTGAAGATACATCCTTGAATTAGTTATTACAAGATAAATTACAGTAATGATGTGTATGGATCAAAAGCTAAATGAATAAGTTACTTTATTGAGTCCAGGTAATGTATTATCCTAAGGAGATTAGATTCCTAAAGATATTCCCCTAACTAGTTTAGGAATCTTTTAAAGTCAGTGTTAACATGTGGCAAATATTTATTTACTTTTCACATAGGGATCTCTAAATTGGTTAGCAGTTGCTGTAAAAGTAATTTTTAATATTAAGTAGCATATCAGTGTTCGGTTAATCTGTTATTGAGGGCCATTTTCTTCATTGTTGTTGTTTATTAGCTTTTATTTTTTTTATCCTGGATTGTCCTTTCCTAGTAAGCATGAATTGTACATATGAATGTTGTTTGGTATAATGTTTGATGTGTGCATGTAACCCAAGAATGTGTTGACGTTAGCACTCCTTAGGACGACTGCTGAGGCCCATTCTCATTACCAGTAGGAGCAGATTGTATTACAGGAGCACTCAGAGGAGCCAAGTATCTTTTCATTCTTCTAAAATAATGTACATTACAGTAGTTTTATGACATAGGGTCTTCTTTTATGGTTTAGTGTATGCGTGTGTTGGGGGGGTGAGAGTCCTGGAGCTGGATTTATAGATGGTTGTTAACTGCCCAAACTTTGGTTCTCTGGAAGAGCAAGAAGTGCTCTTAACCACTGAACTGCCTTTCCAGCCCCCAAACTTGCATTTCAAAAAGCTTTTGATCATAGTAATGGTAATCACACATTTATCACATTTTTAGATAAAGTATCTGTAATATTCACCAGACCAATACAGACCCAAAGTAATTGAGAAATATAAAAGTCTTGATTTTTTTCTTCCCATTAAAATATTTTAAATAATTTTAGGTGAAGAAAAATTACGAAGCTCTCAAACAGAGACAAGATGAGGAGACGATGGCACAGAGCTCCCTTCCCATCCCTGGGGAAGATAACAAATGGGAGCGAGAAAGTCAAGAAACCACCAGAGAGCTCCTGAAAGTTAAAGACAGGTTAATTGAAGTAGAAAGAAATGTAAGTATTTAAAAACTCTTAATAGGGACAAAGTTCTTCTAAAATAATGAATTGTTGGATATATTTATCTCTCATAAATTTGTTTTGTACTTTCTTGTCTAGTTTATCATATAAAAAATATGCTTTGCTCCTTACCCTTTTTAAGTCAATCCCAAGTTTAATCAATGCTCCATCCATCATGTCTGCAAAACCAGTATCATGTAGACAGTGCTATCAAGCTCTGTCAGGTAAAGTGTGGCCCATAGGATTATGCGCATTGGCCTCTGTGTGCCTTTCAGGCTGACTTGGTTGTTTTCTCCCAGGAAACTCCATCAGCAGTATGAAATCAACACTCATTTTTATACAATGGAGTCTGGTGGCTGGAGTTTTGTACTCCGCCCACCTTTAAAGTCCCAGTGAAGAGTTCCAGGACAGGCTCTAAAAACTACAGAGAAACCCTGTCTCGAAATACCCCCCCCCAAAAAAAAAGAGTCCCAGTGAAGAGCAGGAGGCTTCTCTTTAATAATTACTACTGTCTCAGAACCTAGCTTGCCGATAACTTTATGCCCTCTCCTGCTGTTAGTCAATTTTGTATCTTTTTGCTTTGTTTTTTTTTTTTTCTTTCTGGTTGGCTGTAGAAGGAATAAAAACAGCGAGCAATAACTGTAAGCATTACAGCTCAGATGGAAAGGTATCCACGCCGGGAGTCAGACTGCCACAAAGTCACACCACACAACAGACCTCGCACCGGAGATTGGGAGGGAAACAAACAGGAGAGCGGCTGTCTCTACGCGGCTAGAAACAGCGGAGAACTGAACAGAATAAGGCCTTACACAGAGTTTCTTGGGAAGTGGGTGGAGCTTTCCAGGGTGGAGATTGGGGGATTTCATGTCCAGAGATTGGGTTTTTTACTCTGTAGGGTGGGAGCAGGGTCCAGAAGTTAGGATCTTCTGTGGGTGAGGTCCTCAGGTGAGGGGCCTGGCCATTTGAGGGGCTTACAGTTACCATGACATGGTATGAATGCTATCCTGTTTTTGAGATTTCCTCCACCAAAATAATTCATCCATGGCTTGGAGGAATAAAACCAATTTGTTTGCCAAAATGTAATGCGAATAGCCTCTGCGTCAGTTCCCTTAGAGTTTCCCACTGTCTGTGTTTCTCTTCTGCTCTCAGAATCACACTAGATTGGCCCTTGCTTATATTAGTGTAGTGCCTTTCTAGTCCAGAATTCCAAACTCTTCCCTAGTGCTCCTGGATTCTACTTCCAAAGGCCTGAGGATTGTGTGGCCAGGTTATCACAACAGCAGGCCTACTTTGTAACAATACTCTCCATTAGTTACAAAGATACCTGTGAGAAGCAACTGGAAGGGTCACAGTTCAAGGATAGGGAAATCATGGCAGCAGGAGCCTGAGGCACTGCTCTTACGCATCTGCAATCAGCTCACCTTTGTATATGTGTTCAGTCCTGTACTCCAGCCCCTGTGATGGCGCTGCATCAGTTACCCCCATTCCCTCATAGACGTGCCAGGCTACTCCAGCCCCTGTGATGGCGCTGCATCAGTTACCCCCATTCCCTCATAGACGTGCCAGGCTGTTTTCCTAGACAGTCCAGCTCCTATCAGGTTGACATTCAGTTTTAACCATCACATCATACATGACTGACTTGGCTACATGGTGAGTTCAAGACCAGCCTGGACTATATAATACCCTGTATCAAAACAATGTGAGTGTGTGTGTGTGTGTGTGTGTGTGTGTGTGTGTATTTGAACAAGACAGTATTCCATGTTTTTTCATCATGTTTTATTCATCCTTTCAACAGATGAGTTAAAAAGAGAACAGTATAATTATCTACCTCACCTTCTGTAGTTGTTTGCCTGTTGCTGTTTCTGTTGTCTGAGACAGATTCTCCATACGTCGCTCAGACTGAATTGAAACTCACAGTCTTGTTCACCTGTCTCCCAGTTGCTGATGTTTCAGGCTATTATTAGAGCCACATCCACCTTGATTTCTCAGTTTGATATTATGGGGTCAAATTACAGCCTCTGTTTTATACAGTGATATGTTGTTTATATAATATAAAAGTGAAGTGTTATTTGGAAGTCTTCTATTAAAGATACAACAGAACTATTGTGATTCTTTGAATCATTTTTCTGTGTAGTCAGTACTACATAGCCTAATTAGTTTTTTTTATATATTAAAGTTTTATTTATGTTATATGGTGGATTCTTTGGTTATGCTTTTTAGTACAAATTTAGATTTTATGAAATGTGATTTATAAGTAATTTATCTTAAATGTATAATATCCATGCCTAATATTTTAGTGACTGTGACCAATATAGTAATTCACTTGTTTAACTATAAGAAGAAATATGGTCATATGTACTGAAAAAATTGAAAATGATAAAATTTTTGGATATACTTCAGAAGTCTTCAGAGATGAAATATACTTTTAGTGAGAGTTTCATATTATGGATAAAGGAAAACAAAACATAATGCCAGTTAGGTCCATTATGAACTGCATTTTTTTACCCAGGATCACCACTTACCCATGATACAGTCTAGTCATGTATTCTACCGCTTACCTATACCTTCAGCACTGAAAGAAAATATTTTAGGACATCATAAAGCAGAAAGAACACAGGCACAATAGTATTTTAAGGTTATAGTAGTATCGTGTCATTTTATTATGGATTAAATATTTACAACTTGTGATTGAAGAGGAAGGTTTTTCTTTCTTTAAGATTGTTCAAGCTCATTTTTAAAATACTGTTATCAAAGAAAAATGTCTCATGTTTATTTTTAGTAAGTGTGGTATCTTTTTCTTGTTTTAAGAATGCTACACTGCAAGCAGAGAAGCAAGCGCTGAAAACTCAACTGAAGCAGCTTGAAACACAGAACAATAATTTGCAGGCCCAGATTCTTGCACTTCAAAGGCAGACAGTGTCATTACAGGAGCAGAATACCACTCTTCAAACACAGAATGCCAAACTTCAGGTTGTACTAAACACTTAAATTATGTAATATTATAGAAAGGGAACCTAGACATAGAAACATTGTTCCTTAGTGAATTTAATAATTGAAGATAGATGGAAATATTTTTGTTTGTTTCTATGCCAGACTCTTTAATGTGAACGTTTTTTAAATGTCAACGTTTATATAAATTTCTAAATTCACCCACAAGTATAAGTGAAAATGATCTTACTTATATTTAGTTTAGAATCTTTCTGTCCTTTCAACAAGTTGATTCTAATCAGTTGGTGCAAACCCCTTATTTCAGAGTATGATTGCAACATAGTATTCTTTATTTCATTCTTAAAACATTCTTAGTTTAGTTATTGAACTAAACTACATACAGCATAGCAATTTTGTCTTTAGATTTTTTTGTCTAAGAGATATATTTGATGTAGCCCAAAGGATCCATCTTCAATTTAACAATGCCAGTGCCATTTCACACAGAACAGTCCAGGAGGGAGGAAAAGAAACTGGTTCCTTCTTTAAATCTAACCATTCTCTCAGTGGTGAAGTAAACGCTAATTTAGACTCCACAGAGACTTTCCAAAAATGGTTTTCAGCTCCAAAATTAAACAGGTAGCCTTAATTCTTTGAGAGGCTAAAATCCAAATTACTCATAATAGGAATGTGTCTGCAGTGATTTAATTAGATAGAGCTTATTTAAGTTAATACTGTAACTTTTTGTTAAAAAAAAAAAAAAGTAACAAGTGGGTTGAGGAAATAGCTAACTCAGGCAGTAAAGCACTCCCAAGCTGGAGAACCTGAGGTCAGTCAGGTCACAAAAAAGCCAGTCATGGTAGTAAATGCTTGTGATTCCAGTACTGAGGAGGCACAGACAGGTGATCCCTGTAGCTCACTTACTAGCCAGCCTTGCCTAACAGTAAGTTCTAGGCTAGAAAGAGACCCTGTCCTTTAAAAAAAAAAAAAATAGGACTAGCAAGATGTCTCAGCAGACAAGGATGCGTTTTGTTCCACCTGATGGCTGGAGCTCAGGCCCTGCAGTCTGCACAGGAGACGCATGGAGCTCACTCTACAAGGTGTCCTCTCACTGTCACATGCATGCCGCCACAGACATAAGCTTCCTTTGTTCTCACTACTGCTCACTCTCTTAGTAATTTGCTCTCCCAGAGATCTGTCTGTCTCTTTCTTCTAAATGCTGGGATTAAAGGCATGTACCACCATGCCTGGCAACTTTTCTTATACTGTTAATAATATACACATTCTTACAGGTTGAAAATTCCACCCTTAATTCACAAAGTACTTCACTTATGAACCAGAATGCACAGCTTCTCATCCAACAGTCTTCCTTAGAAAATGAAAACGAATCTATAATCAAAGAACGAGAAGACTTGAAATCTCTTTATGATTCTCTGATAAAAGATCATGAAAAGCTGGAACTTCTTCATGAACGACAGGCTTCAGATTATGAGTCTCTAATCTCTAAACATGGAACCTTAAAGTCTGTCCACAAGAATCTTGAGGTGGAACATAAAGACCTTGAAGACCGGTAACTTATATTTTATTGTGTTAATTTAAAACAAATTTTCTTTGGGTAGTATAATAAATTTTATATATTAGACCCATCTGAGATAATTTTTGAAGGAAATTTATATAAATTTATGTGTTTTATGTGATGCTTGTTAAATTTATCATTTCCTTTTCTAAAATATTTTCTTTGTTAGAACTATTTAATGCTAAATACCTAACTTTCCCTCCCCCTCCCCAGTTACAATCAGTTATTAAAACAGAAAGGACAATTGGAAGATTTGGAAAAAATGATCAAAATGGAACAAGAAAAAATGCTGCTTGAAAGCAAAAACCATGAGATGGTAGCTGCAGAGTACAAGAAACTTTGTGGTGAAAATGATAGGTAATAATACTATGTATTTTATTTCTGTGTCTTCTCTCTAGAGAGAAAGTGTGTGTGTGTGTGTGTGTGTGTGTGTGTGTGTGTGTGTGTGTGTGTGTGTGTGTTTATAATAGCATCCACAATTTGGACTTACCATGGAATTTTTATCATCTTCTCAGCAGTGTACGTGTTTGTATGAATGTTTGTGTGTGCAGGTGCACATGTATACAACTCAACTTTGTAATTATCTTGCCCTTTTCCTTTCTTCTTAAAAGGCCCTAAATCACTAGAACCATCTTCATGTTGATAGTCCGAAATTCTGAATTTAGTTTTCTATAGATGTTATAGCTAAATATTCTGTTGTGAAGATACTGGACTTAAGTAAGCACAGTACAAAGTTAAAATAGACTGTAAGTTATAGAGGATGCTTTATGGATAGTACAAGCAAGTACTTAAGACCATATTGTGACAATTATATAATAGAAAGGTGAGGTTATTATATATCAAACTTCGGAGAAGTACAAAGGTCTTATCTTGTAGCTAACTATTGCTGGCATTTTAAGAAGTAGCTGGAATCATGGACTGTAGTTGGGCTTTCCAAGCATCAAATTGTACATTTCTGTGGCATCTCCAGAAGAACAACCTGGCTAAAATGAAAAAGAAATCTTGTATGATGAGTTTGACCAAAATAATGTTCCAGGCTTGGAATGAATGATCTCAAGTAAAATATTTTCTGTGTCTCAGGTCTGTTCTTGCCCAGCATTTATTTATTAATGTTTGTGTTCTGTGAAAATAAAAGGCTTTATTAAGTAAAACATGAAAGAGCTATCACAGACACACACACACACACACACACACACACTGATAATTCTAAATATCCTGTTTAATCACAGATAATGCCACAGATAGTTTCTTTCTTAGACTCTGTTGTTTTGACCTCTGCTGTTCACTGGATTTCATTTGGCATTATTGTTTTAAAGGAAAAGATAAAAAATTCAGAACTTATTTTAGCACTTGTTTTTAGGAGGTTTTTGGTTTTGGTGTGTGTGTCGTTAATATATGTGTTGACATGTTTGTGTGAGAGCATGAAAGTAAGAAGTTGGCATTAAATATCTTTAACTGCACTTCACCATTTTTTCTGTTTTCATGTATATGTGTTTGGTGTGCATGTTTTGTATACATATTTGAATGAATGAAACACATGTGGGAGTGCATGTAGAAGTACAAGGTCGATGGTGAAAATTATTCTTTAATACTCTTTCTCTTAATTCATTTTTGCTAAGATCTCTCAAGTCAAACTCAGAGCTCACAGATGTGGCCAGTCTCACTAGTACGTTTGCCTTGGAGATCTCCTGCGTCCTATTTCCAAGACCAAAATTACACTGGGCCACCTGGGCCACTTCGCACTTATGTTTGCTCTGGGGATTATAACAGGTCCTCAGGCTTACACTGCAAGCCATTTAGCCACTGAGCCATCTTCTTAGCCCATCTTCTTTATTTATTTATTTTAAACTTTAAAATCTTATTTTATGTGTATTAATGTTTTGCTCACATGCATGTTTGTGCAGTATGTGCATGCCTGGTACCCTTGGAGGTCAGAATAGGATGTTGGATCACCTGAAAATGGGACTGTAGGCTGCTTTAAGCAGCCATGTGGGTGCTAAGAATCGAACCAGGTCCAATGTAAGAAGAGCAAGCACTATTAACTGCTGAGTTGTCCTTCTAGAATGCCACCTTATTTTTTTGGGAGAAGCTCTTTAACTGAACCTAGAGCTCTTCGATTGGCTGTCTTTAATGACAGCCATCTAACTCATTTTAGAATTTGTGATAAATTAGAAGGCTTCCTACACTGTCTCTCTCTGCTACCTATTCCCTGTGAAGTATCAATGGAAAATTTTTTATTGTCATAAGTATTGATATATACTAGGTAGCTATATGAGTGGTAATGCTTTTGTTCATGGATTTCACCTATTTATAATACACTTGCCAGATATATAAGGAGTTTGCCACTTTATCACCATTTCATGATTTTTTAACAAATATTTCATTGCTTAGATTTTTGTAAGCTAACTTGAATTCTTTGATGAATGAACTGAGTGAACTATTAGGTATTCTGGACAAAGACCACGTAGGCAAGATTGTGATTTGTTCACTGTGCCCCTTTTGTGGATTCCTGATCTTAATAATACAAGATAAATTTTGCAGGTTACTAAAAAATGTAAATCCCACGGTAGTAATGCTGCTGCCAATGTAGTAGGTTAGATCAGGCCAAATTAGTAGGACCAGGTTTAATTTGAGCAGAACAAAGCAGCTCCTGGGTGACTCTTGGAAGGACAGGGGAGGAATCACAGGGCAAATACAGCGAGTGGGCCTGATATATCCTGTAGGCATGGTGTTGAGCAGCCCCAGGGAGGGGCTGACTTTTGATGGACTTTCTGAGGGGCAGGGTTTGAAATGGGAGGAGTGAGACCAGGGTGTGGAATGGGGCCCCAACATGGAAATCCCTAACATCCCAGTGTTTTGGGGTATATATGGACAGAGGTAGGGCTTCCACCTTAACAGTTACAGCTAGTTCTGTGGACCAAATCCAGCTATCTACCTGTGTCATACATGACAGCTCCCAAACTAAAAAAGTTAAATATTTTTGAAGAGTTAGTGGAATGGGGAGAGTAGAATGCCACAGGTAATGCGTATGACCTACTATGTCCTATGCATTTACTTCTCATCTCTGTCCTTAGAGGTCAGTAATACTTTGTTTTGAAGGTAGATTGTGAGAAGGAAGAGAAATAGTTATAGCTTGGTTTTTACAAAGTGATAAATGGGGATTACATAAAAATTAATTATCTGCCACAATTGCAGAAAGCTACATATCTTTAATTTGTTTGCTGCCTGTATTTCTCAGTTTTCAACCAGCATATTGGTTTAGTATCTAATACTGGATTGATTCGCTTAACCTGATCTTTGCTCATGTTTAATTTAGAGTCTGAAATTTCCATGAAATCGTAACCAGATTAGTCATTTTTTTTATAAAATCTAATTTTTGAAGAAAAACTGATTACTGATCAGTTAGTAACTAGAAAAATAATTTTTACATTTTCTAAATATGTCTGAATGATATTAACAGCATGTTCACATTGTGAAAAGTATTGAAATATTTCTATGATAATTTCTAATTATAGGTTAAACCATACATATAGTCAACTTTTAAAAGAGACTGAAATTTTACAAACTGACCATAAAAATGTGAAAAGTCTTCTAAATAATTCTAAATTGGAACAAACAAGATTAGAAGCTGAATTTTCAAAGCTAAAGGAGCAATATCAGCAGCTGGATATCACATCTACCAAGCTAAATAACCAGTGTGAGGTGAGCGCCAACAGACTTAATCATTGTTTCTCCTTTTAGGTGTCAAGGCATGCCTAAAAAGTAATGAGTCGTATTGCAATGACAGTTTTGGTATACACTTACTGGCATGTGTAAAACATTTGATCACACACAATTGAAATTCACAAGTAATTAAGAAAAAATATTTATTTCATACCTTTTTATTAATTGTATAAACTTAAAATGTCCAGATGCTTTGAAATGTGTCACATTGTGTGCTTGTTTATTAAAAAATGTTTTTGTGGTGGGTGTGGTAATGCACGCCTTTAATCACAGCACTCAGGAGGCAGAGGCGGGTGCATCTTAGTGAGTTCGGGGCTAGCCTGGTCTACAAAGTGAGTTCCATGATAGCTGGAGCTTCTACACAGAGAACCCTGTCTTGAAAAGCAAAAAAAAAAAAAAGAAAAAGAAAAAGAAAAAGAACAATGATTTTTGTACATGTAGCATGAAATCATAAACCAATAAGATGAAAACTTAGTTTGTAATCATGTGCACTTTAATACCCAACTTAGCTCAGAAAATTCAAAGCATTCATTCTGCCTGTGATTTGATTATAAAAATATTTATATAGTTATGATTCTACTAGAATGGTAGAGTGAGAAACATTGTACTAAATCAAGTCCTTAATAAACAGCAAAACAATTGGATAAAGCTGGGGTGGGAGAGTCCCATTTTAGAGTGGCCTACAGAAAATCAAGGTACACTTCTGTTTAGTAGCATGCAGCATTTGTATCTGTGGTTTCTCTGCTCTGCTCTTCTCTTCCCCTTCCCTGGTTCATGCTGACTTGATTTGGAGCAAAGTCATTGCAGTAGGGTAGAGAAAGAGGGGAGAAATTCAGATTTTCTTTTAGCTTTTTATTTTATGTATATGAGACTTTTGCCTTATTTGTGTATAGTGCCTGCAAAGGCCAGGAAATTCAAATTTCCAGGAATTAGAATTATAGATAGTCGTGAGCTACCAACCGGGAGCTGGGAATCAAACTGGACCCTCTGGAAGAACAGCCAGTGCTTGTCACCGTGGAGCTACCATGCATAGAATACACTGTAAATCAGTAGCATTTCTACTGGGAATACTGACTTGATTTGGAAAAGAGTAGAGAAAGCCCCTGTTTCTGAGAGTCATCAAAAGTTAGCCTTTAGATAGCCTGAGGTTGAAATACTTTACCCGATACATGACAGAAAGAAACTTGGGCTGTGGTTCAGATGAGTGCATTCCATCATGGCAGAGAAAGTATGGAAGGGATATGAAACAGCTGATCATCTTTCATCCTCACTCAAGAAGCAAAGATAAAATAAAGGAGTTTCGAACAAGGGGATGCTAAGAAGATATTTAGAATCAAAATGAATAGAGCCTTCATCTAATAACTGATGTAACCAGATCCAGAAATCTACAACCAAGCAACAGGCCAAGCTCCGGTAATCCAAATGAAGGGAGGGAGAAGGGGCTATATGAGCAAGGGAGGTCAAGATCATGACAGAGAAATACAAAGACAGTTGAACCGTGCTTGTGGAAGCTCAGGAACTCTAAACCGACAGCTCTGGAGTGATGTGGGATGTCCTTCTGTACATGTGTTGCTTTTATTGGTTGATTAATAAAGCTGTTTCAGTCAATGGCTTAACAGAGTAAAGCCAAACCTGAAATAGAGAGTAGGTGGAATCAGGGAGATGCCATGTAGCTGCCAAAGAAGGCAGGCGCCATGTTGCAGCTGAAGAAGCAAGAGATAACAAACCATGAGCCTCGTGTCAAAATATAAATTAATAGAAATGGGTCAAGATGTAAGAAGACTGAGCTAATAGGCAAAAACAGTGTGGTAATTAATATACTTTCTGTGTGATTATTTGCGTCTGGGCAGCCGGGAAACGAATAAGCAATTTCTACTTAAAATGATAGTAAGGAGGCTGCTAGTTTGTTCCCGGCTGCTTAGCCCTGAAATAATCACACAGAAACTGTATTAATTAAATCACTGCTTGGCCCATTAGCTCTAGCTTCTTATTGGCTAACTCTTACATATTAATTTAACCCATTTCTATTAATCTTTATATCGCCACGTGGTTGCGGCTTACTGGCTAAAGTTCCCAGTGCTTGTCTGACTGCTCCATTGCATCTCTCTCACTCCGCCCTTCTTTCTCCCAGCACTCAGCTTAGTTTTCCCTGCCTAGCTAAGTTCTCCCCTGCCATAGGTTCAAAGCAGTTTCTTTATTCACTAATGGTAATCACAGTATACAGAGGGAAATCCCACATCAGGTTTAGGCAAATAGACCAATGAACTGGTGAGAAATTGAGCTAGGAGTTCCAAGAAATGAAACAACTACAGTGGGTTTGGTAAGATAACACATGTCCCTGATGATCTAGAAGGCTACTCAGCAAAGATTAGTGTGTGTGAAATGTCTGTTCTATGTGTTTGAAATAATTTGAATAAAATATTAGCCCTTGATTGGATATAAAATGATACAATAAGATTTGGAGAGGTAGAGACATTAACCTGTTGTAGGAGGCCAGGATGAGAGTTAATTTTGGTAGGCAGGATGGTAACTGAAAGGCAGTGCAAAAGTTTTTCTGAAGTAAGGTTCATGCTCTGTTTCTTTTTTTTTTTTTTTCGTTTGTTTGTTTTTCGAGACAGGGTTTCTCTGTGGCTTTGGAGCCTGTCCTGGAACTAGCTCTTGTAGACCAGGCTGGTCTCGAACTCACAGAGATCCGCCTGCCTCTGCCTCCCGAGTGCTGGGATTAAAGGCATGCGCCACCACCGCCCGGCTGATGCTCTGTTTCTTGATCTGGGCACCAGTTTAACATGTAACCTGTGGCGATTTACTGAACTGTGTTACGTTTACATTGTGTTCTGACTGTCTTGCAACAGTAGTGCTCCATAAATGACAGTAGAGCCTCAGTGATGATGGCAGTAAATGTTGGGGGCTCAAGAAGATACTGATATGTCCACTAATATCTAAGCTCAAGTGTTCACCTCTGCATCTGTAGTTGGAAGAGACACTGTGGGGCAGGTTGGTCTGTGGCGTTTTGTGCTGTCTCTTCTCTGTTCTTCATAATTTCCATCTTCTAGCAGGTCCCAGTTCTTTGAGTGGAAACACACACAATGCCTGGTGCCTAGATTTGAAATTTTCATGTGTTATTTTCACTTTTTCTTGGCCAAACCCGTTCTAAGTTTAAGAAAACATGTGTATTATTTTTCTGTTGCTGTGGAAAAAAAAAAAAAACATTGTGACCAAGGTAAATTATAGAAGAGGTTTATTTGAGCTTATAGTTCCAAAGAGATCCGAGGCTGTCATGGGAAGGATGCTTGGTAGCCAGGGATCTGAGGCTGTCCTGGGAGGGGTGCATGGTAGCCAGGGATCCGAGTCTGTCCTGGGAGGGGTGCATGGTAGCAAGGGATCCGAGTCTGTCCTGGGAGGGGTGCATGGTAGCAAGGATCCGAGTCTGTACTGGGAGGGGTGCATGGTAGCAAGGATCCGAGTCTGTCGTGGGAGGGGTGCATGGTAGCAAGGGATCCGAGTCTGTCGTGGGAGGGATGCATGGTAGCAAGGGATCCGAGTCTGGCCTGGGAGAGGTGCATGGTAGCAAGGGGTCCGAGTCTGTACTAGGAGGGATGCATGGTAGCAAGGATCCGAGTCTGTACTGGGAGGAATGCATGGTAGCAAGGGATCCGAGTCTGTACTGGGAGGAATGCATGGTAGCAAGGGATCCGAGTCTGTCGTGGGAGGGATGCATGGTAACCAGGGATCTGAGTCTGTCATGGGAAGGATGCATGGTAGCAAGGGATCTGAGTCTGTACTGGGAGGGGTGCATAGTAGCAAACAGCAGGCATGGTGGCTGGAGCAAGAAGGTGAGAGGTCACATTCTTTACTGTAAGCACAAAATGGAGGGGAGAACTGGAAATCTACAAGATTTTGAAACCTCAAAGTCTTCCAGAAGTGACAAACAGTGATGTACATAGTAAGGCCACATTTTCTAAACCTCCCCAAACAGTGCCACCAACTAAGGGCCAAGTGGTCAAACATCTGAGCCTATGGGTGACATTCTCATTCAAACCACTATAACAGGCTGTAGATTTCACTGCTTGATAGAAAGAGTGAGAATTCATACTGCGGGAGTAGAGATTGAGCTCAGTTGATAAGAGTTCCTTCTAGGATGTATGAAGCCCTGGGATCAATCCCCGGCATTGCGTAAACTAGACATGGTGAGATAGAGGCAGGGAAATCAGAAGTTCAGGGTCATCATCAGCTATATGGCAAGTTACATGGCTGGGGCTACATGAGTCCATGTCTCAAAAACCAAACAAAACTTTAGATAGGGAAGAAAATGAATGCATTCAGTTTTTTGACAAGTCTATCACATTTTAATTTTATAATATGAAAATAGACAAAACATGATCAGTACTACCATTGTATCTTACTGTTATGTGTATTCATTATGTACATTCCTAAATATCGTTCTTTCTGGTACCTTTGAGAACTCTTAAATATCTACTTTCCCCTTTAGAAAGTAGGGCATAGTAGTTGTTAGACTTGTTCTGCTTGTTGTTGCTGCTTTTAATACAGATCCCTAGGCTGTTTAAAGACTGTTGAAGCCGGATGCTGGGATTCAGAAATCCACCCTAACAGGAATAATAACCTTTTAATAATTCCTTTGAGTTTTGTAAACTGTAGCTTAGTTAGGGTATATTTCCAATTTCTGCTGACTTTTTACAAAAAGTCTAAATTAACTGTTGATACTAATTATTGATTAAATTACTCTCTTTGATCAAGCCAACCCAAACTATTCGCAGACTTATATGCTTACATGAAAACATTGGTTGGGAAAAGGATAAGCTGTGTTAAGTAACTACCATGTTACAACTAGGTACTTTACCTAAATTATTTAATTTTTGGTGCAGTATAGGCAGGATAGGAGCTATCCTCATTGTATCGATTTGAGAATTAACTATCCTATTAAGCATTTATTTCTTAGCTACTAAATAGAAGGTAAGATATTTGAATGTAGCTTTTGAACAGATCTGAATATAGAAGGCAGTGATTTTGGAACTAGATATATTAGACCCAATATTTGTAAGACTTAAGATACACTTATTAGCAGGTTATTTAGCATAGTGTCAGTGTTCTGATCAAGAGATTCTTCATGAAATACTTAACATATTGTAGATGTTTCAGGTAATTTGTATAAAATGGAAATCTGTCTTCAAAAATAAATGTTTGTGTCTAAACAGTTGCTCAGCCAACTTAAAGGAAATTTAGAGGAAGAAAATCGTCACCTGTTGGATCAGATCCAGACGCTGATGCTACAGAACAGAACACTGCTGGAGCAAAACATGGAGAGCAAGGATCTCTTTCATGTTGAACAACGGCAGTACATGTAGGTACCAAAGAGTTCTGTATTCCTGAGTACTGTTCATGATGTTACTGCTGTACCTACTGGCAGAGAAAATTCATGCACATTTTTCTTGATGTTATTATATCATTATTTCAGTTTGTATTTTTTATTTAAAATTATCTTATTGCTTAAGTGCACAAGACAAATTTTTGGTACTGTAGCGGACTGTGGACAACAGGCATTTCCATTTGGGAATGAAGACTCACTGTCTTACAGTAATGAGTCGGTGAGTGAATTTGACAGTCTGTTGCTGTCAGATGGAATTTAGCATCCTTATCCTTCCCATTCTTCTCAAGATGTTGACAAACAGCAACTTCTTTCTCATATAAGTGGTAGAGTCTTTAGGAAGATCAGGAGATGGCGTTTTGAACCTCAAATTCTCAAGATTCTACTACCAGTCCCAAATAGACTTGTGCAGCACCATGTTGAGTTCTCAGGATCACATTGATTTGTGAGGGAGTCAGTTGGTAAATCTCCTATACATCACTAGATGTCAGTCTTCAGCCAGGTAAGAACCCTACCAGAGTAGGGCAGAGCTGACTGGGACAGGCCCTTCCCAGGGGTGAGCATGAGACCATGGTGGTGATGTTCTGTCGGCCAAGAAATAACTTTAGGGGGAGTATGCTGCCCTAATAGTATATTTCAAGTTTCTTATATTTTAAGCATTCTTCTAATAACCAGAATACTAACTAGAAAACATTTGGGACCTACCCTAAGAGAATTATTATAAATAAGACATATGCCTGTAGTCTCAGCAGTTAACAGACTGCTTGACTTTACAAGTTCAAGACCAAGATGGACAATAGAGAGGTCTCATATAAACCAGGCATTGGTAGTCCTTGCCTGAAAGCAGCCCAACACTCTTGGAATAGTCAAAAAGATCAGAAGGTCTAGGTCATCCTTGGTATATAGGGAATCAAGGTCAGCCTGGGCTACATCAGACCCTATCTCAAAAAATAAAAAAAGACCTTCATCTAAAGTAAAACAAAAAGCAAGAAATGCAGTATATATTGTGTATAAGTGTAATAATTCTGTAATGAGAGATAAATCTTAAGGACTACAGAAATTTAGCAAATGCTAAATTACCTGTGTCTGGGAGATGCAAAATGAACTTTTTTTGGGGGGGGGGGGACTTCAAGACAGGGTTTCCCTGTATCTTTGGAGCCTGTCCTGGAACTAGCTCTTGTAGGCCAGGCTGGCTTCGAACTCCTAGGGATCCACCTGCCTCTTCCTCCCAAGTGCTGGGATTAAAGGCATGCACCATCACCGCCCAGCAAAATGAACTTTCCAAAGATGAGACTTGAGCTCAGCTGAGGTCCAAAGGTGCCATGAAGGTTGGTTTGAGGCAGTGTATTGGGTCAGGAAAGCACCAATGCAAAAACATGGAGATATGGTGAAAGTATATTATTATGAAATAGGACCCAAAGGTATTTTTTCTAGAACCAAGTAGAAGAAAGGGAAGCAATTAGAGAAGTGGCTTAACTCTCAGGAGGCAGTTCACATAGAGTTGAGACCAAATTATAAGAAGATATAATATAAAAAATGTCTGGCATAATTATTGATAAAGTGTATCTGTACAGAGAATGAGAGAATCTAAAAAGACTCAGTGGGTAGTCTTTCTGTCATACTAAATCAGAGGATTTACCTTAACAGAATTCTTTCCTTTATTTCCAATAAGGTAAGAAGTTCTGTGATATAACACAAATAGCCAGATGTTGAAATCGAACCTCCTAACTCGGTTCCCAGTTTACTGTGTGTATATGACTGTAGCCATATACACTTTATTTCTATCATTGGCTGTTCCCCTCTGTAGAGCTATCTGCTGCTTCAAGGGTTACTTTAAGGATTAAACGATTAATGCTTGTCTGCTTTTCAAGATTAATGAAAGCCAGAGCATGTGAAAGAAGGATACTTAACAATATTTTTCTGAAGCATTAAATTATTTGAATTTGAGATAAGGAAACATTACTTCTGTATTAATACACAGGTGTTCCATAGAACAGAGATAGATTTTGTATGAACTTTTAAGATACATGCAAAATTGCAAAGAAATCTCACACTGGTGACTGGCCACTTTGGATACACCTTCAGTCTTTTAAGGGATATGTATTCCTTGACTCTGCCATGAAAAGATATTTTAAGTTAAGAAACCCAAAGCATATGTAGCATTCTTGGTAACTTGAGTTTCCTGTGCCTCAGACAGAGGCATTATTCAGAGCTGTCTTGGAATTCAATCTGCAGACCAGGCTGGCCTCAAACTCACAGAGATCCACCTGCCTCTGCCTCCCAAGTGCTGAGATTAAAGGTGTGTGTAAAATTAAGCTATAGATAAGCACCTTAAATATCAAGGCATTTCTAACTGAATGTCTCTATCCTGAGGCTCTGGCAGGACTGACAGCAAACAAGTATTCCTAAAGTTGGCAGCTTGTCATTCTATTCATCAGATAAAAGGAAAACAGTACTGGGAGCTGTGGCCTTCAGTAGTGTAGCCATTAGCTTCTCAACTATCAACTATCTCTACCATGTGGGTTCCAGGAATCAAATTCTCAGTTATCAGGCTTGGCAGACAAAACCTTTACCTTTACACAGTGAGCCCTTTCACAGCTCTTTTTTCTTTCACCAACCCTGTCCTCAATGTTGGTTTTTAAGACAGGGTATTGTGTAACCCTGGCTGATCTACAACTCATTATGTATATCATCTTGGCTTCAAAGTGTGGGTAATTCTCCTAGAGTGATAGAATTATAGTCATGAATTGTCACACCCAGCTTAATATAGCCTTCATCTTCATGAGAATTTTTTCAGATGTTTAAGATAGAAATGTTTTCCCTTTTATAAGTGCTTATATATTTCCACAGTACTTTATTTGGTTATTATTATTGCCTTGTAATAGTCACTTATGTATATATGTTCTCTTTCCTACTGTATTACAAGCAAAACCGTTTTAACTTTTTTTCATCTTTATATAAACTTCATGCCTTCCTCAATGTAAAGCATCATTAAATAATTGTTGTACAATTAGTATTTTTGGCATTGAAAGCTTTTTTAAAGACCCTGCTCTATGATTTTCAGTGTTTCTGTATGTAATAAATACTTCTTAGTTAGGGTTTCTATTGCTATAAGAGACACCATGATCACAGCAAGTCTTATAAAGGAACATTTAGTTGGGGTTAGCTTACAGTTCAGAGGTTTAGTCCATTATCATCATGGCAAGGGGTATGCAGGTAGTCATGGTGCTGGAGAAGTTCTCCATCTTGATCTCAGACAGCAGAAAATGAGTCGTCACTGAATGTGGCTTGAGCATATATGAGACCTCCCTCCTCCATGGTAACACAGTTTCTCCAACAAAGGCTGCACGTACTCTTAATAGCGCCACTTCCTATGGTCCAAGCATTCAAACACATACATCTATGGGGGTCATACTTATTTAAACCATCACAATTAGCGAGAACATAAAATGAGAATAAGATGTGAAGAATAGAATATATATTCATCCAGTGGGGGAAGGAGTGTCAGAACTAAGTCTTTAAAGGTAAGTTAAGCATGAGTAATTCAGCCTAAAAGGAAAGAATATTTGCATGAAGAAGTGGTTTCAAGATTTATTATATCTATAATTGTTGGGAAAATAAATATCTAACAGCTTTTATTTATTTTTAATAAAGTATACTTCATTATAAAAATGTTTGAGATGCTAAAAATATAGGGAAAAAACAAAGCTGTTGAGACAATTATATGATGAGATTAATTTAGAAGATTTCAAATAAATCCTCTTGTAAAATTGAAACTTCTAAGTACTACATATCTTTATTTAAGTACATTTAAAGAAAGGAGAGCTATGGAAGAAACTCATGTTCCTTATTTAAGTCTCAGTTACTAATAATGGTCTGTGGTGCTTATGTTTTGGAAAGAAATAAGATCATGGTCGTGAGTCCATGATATTATGCATATTCTAAAATGTAATTTCCATTTTTATAGTGATAAATTAAATGAATTGAGACGACAAAAAGAGAAATTAGAAGAGAAAATTATGGATCAATACAAATTTTATGACCCATCTCCTCCTAGAAGGTACCACTAATCAAATTTATGGATCTTGTTTTAAAGAAAACCTTATCTGTAGTATTGTTGAGGCTTTTCATTTTATGAGGTTTATTGTTGAACTTTAGACTAAAAATTCTTTTAATTCTATTAGGAGAGGCAACTGGATTACTCTAAAAATGAGAAAATTGATAAAGTCCAAGAAAGATATTAATCGGGAACGTCAGAAATCTCTAACATTAACGCCTACCCGCTCAGACTCCAGTGAAGGATTTCTTCAGCTGCCTCATCAAGATAGTCAAGATAGCTCGTCAGTAGGGTCAAACTCTTTAGAAGATGGCCAAACTCTGGGGACCAAGAAGAGCAGCAGTGAGTGCTAAGTGCTTTAAACAGAGCATTGATTTAGAATCTTGTCTAAAGATATCTTTTAAAAAACAACTTCCAACAATCTTTTAGCTTGATGAATGATACTTCATTTTGACTTTGTTTCTAAAATTCATTGCAGACTACAATAGTGTACAACTACCTGGTTTTCTGACATGTACATAGAGATAGCTATCATTATACTAGACAAGTAAAATACGTAAAAAGAACATTGAAATAACAGCTGCTATATCTGCTCCTAAAATTGGCTGTTAAATAGGCTTCAGAGTAATTATACCGGATAAGAAATAAGAATGAAATTCATTTCATTAGTATTTATAACTTACACAAAATAAGGCATTTTATAATACGGTTTTTGCTCATATGCTTTGGGGTATAAAATTGGAACACAGTTATCATATTGGGGAAGTAAAGAAAAATAAATACTAATTTGAAGAGGTATTATAGAATTGTTTAAAGATAACTGGTCTCAAAAAGTTAAGGGATACTTGCTAAGGTTTGATTAAAATGAAATAAAGATGGGGAAATGTAAATGTATAAAGTTATAGTTTAGTTTTTATTAGACTTAAAGTCCCACATAATATGCCTGATAAAATTTATAGACTTTTTAGTTCATTACTGCTGGTGTGTGTTTTAGCTAAATAGCAAGACCAAAGAAAGAGCCTGAAAAGTATATATTTTAAGAAAAAGAGAAAAAGAGTTCAATACTCAACTCTTTAAAGATGTCTACAAACTTGATTATGTTCTCATAAAATGCCTGAAAAAGTATATACTTTGATCACATCATTACCAGTGTCACTAAATTCATACATGTTGCCAGGCGTGGTGATACATACATACCTGTAATCTCAGTGGAAGCGAGAAGATTGGAGTTCAGAATCTTCTAATGGTATATAGCAAGTTCAAGGCCAGCCTGGCTGCATGAATTTTTTTTTTTTTTTTTGGCTTTTCAACACAGGATTTTTCTGTTTAGCCCTCGCTGTCCTGGAACTAGCTCTGTAGACCAGGCTGGCCTCAATCCTCCTGTCCCTGCCTCCTGAGTGCTGGATTAAAGATAGACACCACCACCAGGCTTGAAACAGTCTTTCTAACAAACTACACTATTCTTTTGAAATAAAAAGTAACCAAAGGCAGATGCTGCTTCTCAGAAGTAGGCTGTCCATGTGGATGGCTCTCAAAATACACAAAAAAAGAGGTACAATATTATGGCTTCATGAATTGTCTCCAAAAGGAGGTAGTATTTGGACGGTAGCATATATTTCACAGCCTAGATAGTCAATCAGTGATAACAACAAAAAATACAGATGCATACATAATATACATCTCTAGAAAGCAGTATAATCCTATAGCTCATGGAAGATGCTTATTACCGGGATCTTTTGCCATCTAGCCTTGTTCTCCTAATTGATAAGTACTGGTGTCATGAGGTCATCAAGTTCTCCTTTTCACGTGGCTAAGTCAGCTTATCTGCTACCTTCAGACACAGAACTATCTGGCATCCTACTAAGAAAATGTAATGTATGTCCTTAATTATTTTAAGTTACAGAAATATAATTTAGACATGAGCATACACACACACCACATGCAAAGGTCTTTTTTTTTTTTTATATTATCCTGTCTGTCCAAAGTGTAAGTCATTCTTTCATTCTACCTCCTGGAACATTCAGGATAAAAATCAGAAACAATATTCTCCTTTTCTTCAGTTGTTCAACTTTAGATTTTGATTTTTCAATAAACATAAAACTCAGTAAATACTAATATGCCCTTAATATATGTATGCTTTGGGAAAAGAAATTATATGTCTCAAACATAATTTCCATGAGAAGAATCACATCCCTGGCAAATTTTAAATTCTTTTTATCCTGTCCATTTTGGAAGAATGTCTGTCTGTCATGTCAGTAAAGCAGTCTTTGAAAAACAGCTGAAAACAGAAAAAGGAAAAAAAAGAAAAGTATCACAAATGACATGTGCATGCTGCACCCATTCAGCTTTGTTTTAGCCAAGTGTCCATTTTTACATTGCTTTTGGTTCATTCCTTTTTGATCATTAAGACTAGCTATGTTTACCAAGCATGAAAGGATATATGTCAAATTAAAAAGCTTAGATGAATCATGACTCTCCTCACAGCAGTCAGACAAGTTAAGAAGCTATTTTAGTTCGCACCTCTTTCAATGAATACTTACCAATTTATCAAAAAATAGCTTTTAATATTTATTTGCTGATGACAACCTTCTGAGAAAGAACATAGTTATTAATGTTATATATAATACTTTCATAAACCTAATTATTTTTATATTAAGCCATACTGAGATGTAACTTAGTGTTTGTTCTAATGATTCCTATACTTGAGCAATAGTCCTTTAATTCACAAAAATATTTTTGTGGAGTGCTTCCTTTCATATTTTTTTGTATAAATCTACCCTATGGGCCCTTCAAAATACATTTTAAATTTGTTATTTATTATTATGTTATTTTATGTGCATGAATGTTTTGCCTGCCCTTATGTCTGATATCACATGCATGCCTGGTGCCTTCAAAAGCCAGAAGAGGGCATTGGACCCCCTGGAACTGGAATTACAGACCGTTGTGAGCTACCATGTGGGTGCTTAGAATTGAACTCGGGTTCTCTGAAGAGCAGCCAGTGCTCTTAACTGCTGAGCCCTCTCTCTTTCAGCCCCCAAATACCTTTAAATGTTTCCCTCCCATTTTGCTTGCCTTGGGGTTCCTTTTTTTTGTTATTTTTTTTCAGAACTTAGTGCTAACACTTATTGCTGATGTCAGACTATTCTTTTTTCCTCCTTCTCTCAATCAACTTTTTGTAAAATGAGCCTGATAATACCTGCTGTTTTATCTTTAGGAAGACTTGTTGAAAGAGTGTGTATCTCCACAATGCTGCTAAACAGTGCACTGGATTCCCGTTTAAATCAGTGTTTTCTTTATTAAACTTTAGGAGACTAACAAAAAAAACTAGGCTTTTTTTAAAAGCTTATTTTTCTTTAAATATCTAACCACCCTAATTTTGGTTGATATGTGTGTATTATCTGCATCTGTATATAGACATAGATATACACACATATATATATATATATATATATATATATATATATTACTAAAATTCTCTGGTGGGATATGTGTGTTCCTAACTTTTTTAAAGAAAGCCTTTAAACTTAAAATTTTTAAATAAAATAGATGCTTGTGAGCCTTATATGCTTCATTTTAAAAGTGTACTTTTATACTAGGAAATTTGGTTTCTTCCTAAGTAATTCTAAGCAGTTCCTGTTTTTATAGGACTGTAGCCAGTGCTTTCAAAATACATGTTCCTCATGGTTGTCTTCAGTGCTTTCTAAGTGTTTACAGTATTAGAGTGCATGCTTCCTGTTTCACTATCCTCAGCAGCGTGAGGTATTAGCTGTAATGTAGCATACATAGTGAGACCAACATTCATTCCTGTCCTTAATTTCAACATTTAACTCCCATCTGTTCTTCTCCCTTTTTTCTTTCATTTCCCTGTTTCTGTTTTTCCTCATGCTCTGACATTAAAGTGGTTGCACTGAAAAGACTGCCCTTTTTGAGGAACAGACCGAAGGATAAAGACAAAATGAAGGCCTGCTACCGTCGTTCCATGTGTAAGACTTTATGACAGTTCAGCTTCTTTCAAATGACCACACTGGCTTCCATCACTAATTTTTCACTAACCTTTCTCTGGACTGTACTAATTGCTTATTTTGCAAAGTGCAGTCTTCCTTTAATATGAGGAGCTGGAAGAATATTTTTTCAAAAAGGCATTGAATTTGCATTATATGTATATTCATACATATATATGCATATGTTTAGTAATACATGTAATAAATATACTTGTAAATGTCCAGTGCATTCTTAAAACTGGCAAAAAAAAAACAAGCAAACTTAATTTTATATGCCATACAGATTTTTTCCCAAAGAAGTTTAAGGAAAAATATAACAAACCCTTCAGCATTAGGAATTTATTTTCTTAATGAACCTAATTAAATGAATGAATGAATAAAGTGGCCTATAACCCTTGAAAATGTTTGTCATTCTTTATGTAATAATCACGGCTTTCTCTTTTTAAGTGAAATGGGTAATGACATAATCACATTAAATGTCTGTTACTTTGAATATCTCTTTCAGGTTTTTATACATTGGTATATTTACTTGATTTATAAAGATGAAGAATTTATTCAGTAACCTGCTCTGACCAAGGACTCTTTTTCATTTTCAATAATGACACTGTGTAATATTGCTCTCCATCTTATTTCATTCCATTTTGCCACCACAAAACTACATTGTGAAAGCTTCTAATTCATAGCACAAAAGCATGGCAATTGTATATAGTAAAATTCCTTTCTGTCTTCTAAAGGTGGTGGGGGGTGGTAAGAGTCCTGGAATTTATCAGCCTTTGGCATCATTTCATTCAGTTGAATGCATGTCATTACTCAAATGGCCTTGTAGTTACAGTTTGGGGCCCATTTGCATTAATTCATAGACAAAACCAGATCATTTATAATACAAAATAGAAATAAGAGCCAGTCCATTAACCATGCTGATTCATTTGCTCTCATTTGCATCCCAGCCATGAATGACCTGGTGCAGTCCATGGTCCTAGCAGGAGGACAGTGGACAGGTAGTACTGAAAATTTGGAGGTCCCTGATGATATTTCAACGGGTAAAAGGAGAAAAGAATTGGGAGCTATGGCCTTCTCTACTACAGCCATCAACTTTTCAACTGTCAACTCTTCTGCAGCCTTCCGATCCAAGCAGTTGGTTAATAATAAAGGTATAGGCCGTCTGCTATTGCACTGTGCTGTGTAACTGTTGGCAATGGAAACTCTTTTTTTTGTTTGTTTGTTTGTTTGTCTTTTTGAGACAGGGTTTCTCTGTGGCTTTGGAGCCTGTCCTAGAACTAGCTCTTGTAGACCAGACTGGCCTCGAACTCACTCTGCCTGCCTCTGCCTCCCGAGTGCTGGGATTAAAGGCGTGTGCCACCACCGCCCGGCAAGCAATGGAAATTCTAATATGACTTCCCTATGTACTTTGTTTTCTTCAAACAACCTGAAATAATTATCAAGCCATGATCTAAATTTGATATGGGGGAAATTCCAAGTTACTTCAAACTTTTAAGACAGCATGTAAATAATCAAAATCTTTCATTGGCCTCCTCTCATAATAAATAGCTAATGAAGTTACATGAAGAGAAGAAAACCAAATAAAGAGTGGAAAAGAGGAGGGAGTGGTATGTTTCTTCTTAAAACCCAAAAGCACTACAACTTAAGAGAGCTACATAGAACCACCCAGGTTTCTGCTTTGCTTTGCAGGGTTACAGGAGAGACTGTTTCATTGTTTCTAGTGTTTTCTTAACAAGTCAGTTCTCATCAGAGCTACTCCTTTCTTCTAGTTCCAGTTTCTACATGAATCTATAAATACATTAAATCAAGATGTACTGTGTGTGACTGAAAAAGAATATCCACATTCTGTATAAATATTATAGCAAAATTGTTTTAGTACAAAATATATTTATATCCATTTTGCTATTTCATGTAGATACTACATCCTTTGAAGACGTAAGTCCACAGGGTATTAGTGATGATTCTAGTACGGGATCCAGAGTTCATGGTAAGCAATGAACTTAACTTAGATGGTATACATTAAGTACTGAATGGGAATGCTGAGATGCTTGCGTTGAGTCAGTGGATGTGGCATTACTTCTGTTTATTCTAATCTAATACTGCATTCGTCCCTCTTAAGATTACTGTTTCATGTGAATATTCTCTTTTAATCAAGGTCATTTACAAAGTATGCCTACATAATCTTCAGAGGTAATTTTGTTACCATTCTCAATAAGGTTAATTATAAGAGTTACATTTCACCATCGGGTTTTAAATACTTACTTTGCTAAAGGATGAATTTTAGATGTTTTAACTTCTATTTGGAAAGTCCTGTTACTAAATGAAATTATTACTGGTAACAAATAGATAACATGCTAAAAGAAACTTTATGAGTAAGCAGGTATTTAATAAGTTACATGGAGCAGTGTTAACTGTATAGCTTCCCTTGTATAAATAAGAATATAAGATGTATGAGGCTAGAGAGAGATAGCCCAGCAGTTAAGAGTGCATACTGTGCTGGGCAGTACTGGCACACACCTTTACCTTTAATCACAGCACTTGGGAAGCAGAGACTGGCATTTTGTGAGTTCAATACCAGCCTGGTCTACAGAGTAAGTCCCAGAATAGGCTTCAAAACTACAGAGAAACCCTGTCTCAAAAAAATAAGGGGGGGGGGGGCTTTCATACTACTGTTTCAGAGGACTCACATTAATACCCATCATCCACAGTGAGTAGTTCACAAACTGCCTCTAAATTCAGGGGAACTGACACCCTCTTCTGGCCTTTACAGACACTGCATTCACATGCATAAGTCCATACATATATTTTTTTTCTAGAAAGAATATAGGTTATTATATGTTATTAGAGCCAACACAATGGCTCACACAGCTACTTGAGTTCAACTCACAGAATCCATTTAATGGTGGATGGAAAGAAAATTCCAGATTTGTCCTCTGACCTACCCCCATGTACATAGGCACTTGTGCATATACATGATAATAATTGTAAGTTAAAACTTTTCTTAAATATATAGGATGTTGGGTTCTAGGAAAATGGCTCAACAGTTAATTTGATACTCTTGCAAAGGAACTGGATTCAGTTCCCAGCACCCACATGGTGGCCTACAACCATCTGCAACACCAGTTCCGGAGGATCTGATGCCCTTCTCTCACTTTTGAGGGCATCAGGCACAAATATGGTACATATACATTCATACATTCAGGAAAACACTCGTACACATAAAATTAAACTTTAAAACAAAATAATGTGGGGCGTGTGTGTGTGTGTTGCTAACAGAGTAGATGGTCACATTCCTCCACTTCATGGCAACTCTGAAGCATGGAGGTCCCTTACCTCTTCTGTTGTAAATTACAAATCTGTAGCATTTGGCAGAGATGAGGGGAATTTTATTAAATTGAAAAAGTTGTGGTATCCATCTCTAAAAATCATTTTCAAATATAAATGTGATCTTTTTCCTCCTTTCTTTATCCCTCCCTCTCAGTCTTTTAATTGCAGCTGTTTTTCCAGAAGTGCCGTGTTTCAAAGCATCTTAGTGAACTACCTAAAGATGTCTTTTCTTTCTAATCTGTATGATTTACCATTCTGTGAGCATGCCCAGGCTGAGACAGTACGCATGATCATTTCCTCAAAGCCTTCTGTGGCCAGCATGTAAAATTAAGTGCTATCAGATGGATGTTTCATTATACTGTCTCCTGATTTTTTCATTTAGCTTCAAGACCAGCCAGCCTTGATAGTGGCAGAACTTCCACTAGCAATAGCAATAATAATGCTTCACTCCATGAAGTCAAAGGTATGCTGTAGGTAAATTAACTCATGTGCTCCCTCTGGTTTCCAGTATTGTTTACAAGTAGAAGGACAGCTCAACGGTAGAGCACCTTGTGCTTAGTATGCACAAGGCCCTGTCTGAGTTAGCTGTAGAACAAGAAAGGAAAACGTTGGAAATGGGATGAAGTTTCTGATGAAAAGTGCAAAATCCAAATTATCTATGTTTGAAACATAGTTCTCTGGAATGCTTGCACTTTTACATTGTGATACAGATGTATTTCAGTGTATACAAATGTAAAATCAGGAGCATTTATTTTGGTTTCAGTTCTTCATTTTCACAGATAAAGTAGTCTTCACTATAATCTTTGTTTCACAATTATCCGTAGGCCCTTATTTTCAGTGACATTTTGTGCTTGACATCTAAATGGGTGTCCTTCAGTTTCTTCATGATGCATGTGCATTAAACTTGCATTGTTTGTATTTTAGAAATATCGTTAGCTTACTTTGTCAACAGAATACATACCTCTTTTTTATTTTTTTTTTGTGTATATATGAATGTCACCTAAGAATTATATGGATGCACATATGGCTCATATAAAGAATTATTTCAATATTCTTTTATTTTGTGTTTTAATGTGTATTCCAAGGTGAAGTTTTTAATAGCTGGAAACCTTAACTAGTACCTTTTTCTTTAAAATATATTATTGCCTTTACAGACTCTTGTGCTTGTTAAACACTTCCATAGCTATTCTCTATGCTCTAGAATTTACAACTACAATGAATGCATTTGTTCTATTGCTTTTTGATTATAACATTATTTGTCTTAGTCATTATTATAATTAATTTTATGACTTATTACAGTGATCAGAAACATAATTTTTAGGGGAATTAATTTTTCTTTTTATAAATCATATCTGACAATATAGTCTGAAGCTATGGAAAATTCCTTCTGATTTGAAAATATAAGAAAATTTTAGTTCTAAAAAATAATATAATTTTAGAAAATTCTTCCATGACTGCCTTACTCTTTATGATGGAATAATTAATGATAATCTCTCCTATAAAGGAATTATGGATATGCTTACAAACTTTATTCTAGAACTAGTGGCCCTGCTATATAATTCAACCTCAGGTAAACTTTTAAGGTTATGTGGTAGCAGTACCAACAGTGAACATCAGAACCAATCAGATATTCCAGATACTGAAGAAAGACTAAGCCATGCATGGTGACATGCCGGTAATCCCAGCACTGGGGATGCTGAAACAGGAGAATTGCAAGTTCTAGGCCAGCTTGGCGTACATACCACGTTCCAAACAAGTGTAGGCTATCCAGTGAGATGCTTTCTGAAATACTTTGTTTTCTTTTTTATGGGACCTGTCTAATTATTTCATGTCTGACTTCCCTTTTGTGTATGCTGTTTAAATTTTTTTAGACATTTTAGAATTTTTCATTTAGTATGAAATCTTCGAATAAGCAATTTAATCAAGACTTCCTAAAGACAGAATTAAAATACTTTTTGCATTTAAATGTTTTGGGCTTTAACATTGTGAAATAATTTGAAATATCTTCTTTTTGTAAACTGTGAGTTATTTTATAGTTATTTGAACCTAAATTGTTAATGTTTATTATTCCATTCATTTAGTCTATAGTATATTGAATGATTGTTTAACGTGAAACTTTCTTTAGGCTTTGACTTTGGTTATCACCAAAGTCAAGTATATTTTGCCCTTATAGAACTTAGAATATTTGTCAGTTTAATAAAACCAGAAAAGCAGCTGTGGCATGCAGTTCTTAGACTGAGGAACAAGTAACAGCTTTCCTAAGCATGTATGTCTAAATGAAGTTTAGAGTCAGTGTGGCTACTTATAGAATTAGAGCTCTGCTAAAAAATATTACATAGTATTATTATCTCATTTCTATTATTGAAGTCTCAACACAGCATTTACTCCAAAAGCAGGTGCAGTTAATAACCAAAGCAGGCCACAAAGCCACAGCAGTGGAGAATTTAGTCTGCTTCATGATCATGAGGCTTGGTCCAGCAGTGGTAGCAGTCCAATCCAGTATCTGAGAAGACAGACCAGGTCAAGTCCTATGCTCCAGCACAAAATGTCTGAAACAGTAGAAAGTCGAGCACATCACAAGATTAAAGCTGGTTCCCCTGGAAGTGAAGTTGTTACCCTACAACAGTTCTTGGAAGAAAGCAACAAGCTTACCTCAATACAGGTTAGTTCAACAAATGGTGACCTTGATTTAGATGAGTTACACTAGTTAAATGCCTTGTGGAGGAGCCTTAGAATTTTTTTTTATAATTACGGAGCTCTAAGAGATAACAGCAACTCAATAATGTATAGTTCAGTTTATCAGGAGACTCTAAACATGGTTATATTCAGTAATATGTATTGTTTTTCCTTCCAACAGTTGAAGTCCTCAAGTCAAGAGAATCTTTTAGATGAAGTAATGAAAAGTTTGTCTGTCTCTTCTGACTTTCTGGGAAAAGACAAACCAGTTAGCTGTGCCCTGGCCAGGTCAGTAAGTGGAAAAACTCCAGGGGACTTCTATGATAGACGGACAACTAAACCTGAATTTTTGAGACCTGGTCCTCGAAAAACTGAAGATGCCTCCTCCATTAGTTCTGCAGGGAAACCTACACCAAGCACTCAAGGAAAAATAAAACTAGTAAAAGAAACCTCTGTGTCAAGACAATCAAAAGATAGCAATCCTTATGCCACTTTACCTCGTGCAAGCAGTGTGATCTCTACTGCTGAAGGAACAACACGAAGGACCAGCATCCATGATTTTTTGACCAAGGACAGTAGACTGCCCGTGTCAGTTGATTCAGCACCACCTACTGCTGATAGCAGCATCACTGCAGCATCTAGTGAGTACCATTTACAGCAGTGGTCTTCGGATGTGCTGACACATGCTGGAGGGCATCAGCTCCCAGATGATTTAGCTGCAGACACATCTGAGTCTCTTTATACCCAGACTAGAAAATTAAAACCAGGAAGGCCACATTTTCTAAGACAAACTTTTGCCACTGTCAAAATGTCTAATGATGCATCTGGAATATCAGCTAACAATAGCCATGGGCCATTTACTCTGGTTCATTCATCTCAACCATTTCTATCCCTGAACACAGAATTGGTTAGTAACATAAGTGGGTTACCTCCCAAGTCACTCACTAGAGTAACTGACCAGGTCTCTGCCTCTTGGGGTAAAGCTGTACAGAAACATAATGAACAGTTTTGTGATAGTCAGAACTCTAGTAACAGTAACCCACAGTCCTCTGTAGATAGCAACAGTCTTCTCATTCCTGCATGCCTCTACCCTGATGACACTGAAGTTGCATTATCAGTTTCAGAGGATAGTCAAACTGTTTGGTATGAATATGGTTGTGTTTGATCAAAATATGTTGATGTTATTTGCTAGGTTTATATTTTCAAGATTGTTACATAGAGTTCAGCTGTATAAAAAGGCATGTATATAAACATGAATGTGTAACCACACCAAAGTCTGCATGAAATAGTAATTGCATTGTACATTTTTGCACGCCTTTAAAAATCCAACCATACATGTTTTTCTTTCACATCTTTTGTCACTTGATAAAGATGATATTCTTTGATATCATGAAGCATGTTAAAATAGTTGCATGTTCTGTTACCAAGAAAGCATATCCAAAGTCATTGTTTGGCTGCTTCTAAAAAGAGTGTTCATTTGCTCTTCCTGCCTCCTTTCTCTCATTTTTCTTTATTTCCTGAATGTGCACTTCATGTTGCATATGTACAGTATTAATAATGGAAATGGTTTTGAAAATGTCATTTTCTTTTGTCACTTAATCATGTTATCTGTCCTGTTCTCTTTTCAAAGAAATAATTCAACTTAATTTGAACTAATTCTCATATTCATAAAACATTGTTCAAATTTAAAATATTGTTTAATCATAAATGTGTTATTCTTAAATTTTTCCATCAAACTTAAATGTGATTTGCACAGTGACTAGGAACATTTGTGTTATAATTCACTTCTTGGTGCCGTTCTTTTCCTGATAAGCACAATAGCTCAAAACCACTTTTTTTTTGGAATCCCTTAACAAAATTTTTTCCAGTTTTTTTACATATGAATCAAAGAGAAATAAACCTAGTTATTCATTATCTTGGGATTTGTATTTTTACTTTTATTCAGAAGCATAACAAGTTTTTTTAAATGATGAAAAATTTAACTTGTCATTTACTACTAAATTAAATGTCTACATCCATAATGCAGACTCTTTAAAAGTTAATTCATTGTGTTAGAGTCTAAAATTAGGACTTGAGGACATAAAAATAAAAAAGTATGTAGTCTTCATTCTAAAATTTGTCGTATTAAAAACATAGTCTGAGCCAGGTGGAATGCACCTTGAATCCCAGCATGTGGGGAAGGCAAAGACAGGTGAATCTCTGTGAGTTCAAGGCCAGCCTGGTCTACAGAGCGAGTTCTAGTACAGGCTCCAATTCTTTTTTTTTTTTTTTCTCACTTTTCATGATTAGAATCAGGCTCCAATTCTATAGAGAAACCCTGTCTCAAAAAAAAAATATAGTCTGGAGCTGGAGAGATGGTTCAGTGATTAAGAGCACTGATTGCCCTTCCAGAGGACCTGGGTTCAATTTTCAGCACCCACATGGCAGCTTACAACTAACTGTCTGTAACTCCAGTTCCAGAGACTCTGACACCCTCACAGTCATACATGCAGACAAAACAACAATGCACACAAAATAATAAGTAAATTTTTAGAAATTTTTTTAAAGAAAAACCATAGTCTTGCCTGATATAGTAGTATATGCCTTTAATCCAGCACATCCAGCACTGTGGGGGGCAGAGGTTGGTGATCTCTGAGTTCCAGGCCAGCCAGGAAGGAACCTTGGCTCAAACACTCCAAACAAAAACAGAAAAGCAAGTCTTTAGCTCTCCATCCCTCAAAACAAAACTCACACAAGATGGAGATAATATTGATAAACATGGACTCTAGTTTCATATCATTTTATCTTTCTGTGTTCATGTCACTCTGAAGCAAATCAGCTTCAGTCTCTCTGGGTATTTAAAAATCTATAATCCTGACTGCAGTATATTTAGCTGTCTCAGGAATGTTTTTTGCAGTTTTAATTCAGCTTAAATGTTACTGGCAATAATTCAGCCTAGGTAGGTGCCATAGGCACTCTGCGAGTGAAGAAGAGAGTACTATACACTCACTGTATTGCACTGTTACTATTAATACTGGATGGAAGGGAACATCTTCCAAGTCTTTGTTTAATTAAATTTGTATTGTTTGTAAAAGGTTCTCCTCTTGTATGTACACAGGGTCACTTAGTGGGTAGCCCCTTCTGTTTATATCGCTGCCCCTGCTTTTCTTTCCTTACAGCTACTATTAAAAATAGTTCTGGTACAGGTAACCAGATGAACACATGCTGCAATTTTATATAGTTTAGTGCCACCTAATAATACAGGTTCTGCATGAATATAGCATTGCTTTGTAGTATCAGTTTTTGTTTAGTCACTATTAATAGTTAAGATATTTCTGTGCCATTATTTTTATTTTTTTCATAGCCTGCTAATAAAATTCAGTGGTAAATAGCTGATATTAATGGGGACTATATGAGAGAAATGCTTTACTTAGTTTTTGACATTATAAAACTGGCTTTTGCACTTTTTACATTTAAATTGTTGCTAATTTTGATAATTAAAACACATTTAAATTATGTATTTTATTAAAAGCTATCTGGATTATTCTATGAAAGTAAACTTAAGTACTTTCTCCCTAACATCTGTAAGGATATATCCAGCATGTTTTCAAAAATACATACACATTGCCTGAAAGACAGATAATACCATGTCCATGTTTCCTGAGGGTTGTCTAAGATCACAATGTAGACTTCCTCCAGAAAACATCACATGCTATGGAGCCAAGGTTTCGCCAAACACTATTCATATGTTACGTTTTCAGTGGTGGGGGAAATAAGAATTTGTAGTAATCATATAGGAAAAATGTTTTCCAAGAAATGATTATGTCAGCATTAAGAAGGAAGCACCTGTGATCAAGCATCTGCATTTACTTCCTCTGAGATAACTCCATGACTTGTAACTCACAAAGATGGTTAGAAGATTCAGTATCCTGATTTCATAAATAATAAAGCTGATAGCTATTATAAATTCCTGGCCTGGCCTTCTGTAAATTACATCCTTATGACTAGTGTGATCCTGAGCAGCTTCAGGTATAGGTGTGCCTCAGCTCTGGTGTTCACAGTAAATAGTACCACAGTGTAGATGTTTCTACTATTGTACTGCAAGACTTTCGAACATAAAACGATGTGATGACCATTAATTACCATATTACTATAGTATAAGAATATAGTAAGTGTGCAAGCCTCTGAAACTAAGATGGAGAAAAGGTAACTTTTAAATTTATAAAAAATAGTTACCACGCTCATAGCTGTGTTGTTTATGGCTTTAAAATGTTAAAAAAAAAAAAAAACAGGCTTCACATAATAGATACCTGTCAGATTATTAATTTTCTCAGGTTCAAATTCTTCTTTGTCCTGCTCAGTGAGCACTTTTATCTTCATGAATTGTGTTATATTTAACCTTTGACTAAATAACATGAACTACTTTTCTCCCACAGATGTGAACAAAGTACAAGAAAGCAGAAATTCAAAAAGCAGGTCTAGGGAGCAACAGAGCTCCTAATTCAGTGACCCACTGCATGACGTGGGCCAAGTGGTGAGTTTCCTGCTTGAATCGTAATTGAAATTGGTCTCATTTCTACAGACTAACAGAATTAAGTATAACAGTGCATATTGCATTAACAGATTCAATTTTGCTTGCTGAATCCATTGACTTTCTCTCCTGCTTACTTAGTAAAGACTAGTTGGCTGCCATAGGTTTTTGCCTGTCTGTGTGGGTGGCAAACCTAAGTATTTTCTCTCAATTTATATTTAATTTTAGTCGTGAATAATGTGAAGTCTGTCTTCTGTGCGTTACAACTTCTGAATAATGGGTAAGAATGGACTAAACACCTATGTTACACAGAAGAGCTCAGATGTTGGCTCTGGTTTCCTTCATCCTCATTTCCATGTCAGTACCTGGTGCATGCTGTTCTTACACTAGCTTCGCTGTAGTATTCTTCAAGCTGTTCTTATATTTTCTTTCTTCTGTCTTTCAACAAAATACAGAGAGAAAAGTGTCCTTCAGTTTCTCAGTATGAAGACTTTATTTCTGAAGTAACAAGACACCTTGCAACTATAGGAACTATTAAAAAAAATCATAAGGCGATTTTAACACATCCCTTCGTGAATAGAGCAGGCAAGAATACAAACTTCATTCCTTCCTTGAATCAAGGAGCACTACTGGATCCAACTGCCAGAAGTTTTTAGAAGGTTTTAGATACTGTACAGTGCTTTAAGCTCTACTGAATAAAGGACATTCTCTCACTAAGGATGAGTGTTTTAAGGTCAAGTATTCTAAGAACAGCCTACTTCTTTCAACATTTATTAATTTATCCATGTTTGCTTACTGCTTCTGCTAAGTATTACCCAAAAGCTAGCCATTTCTATTTAGTTGTGTAAATCTGAATGAAGTGCTGTAGTATTTTGTGGAATGTACTATATATCAAGACACAGAGAGAACTGTTCTGGCATGTCAGGGTCTTTTTGGTTAGCAGACTGCATGTGTTGGTACGCTGGTTATTGGTTTTGTTTTTAGAGCCAATTGTTTGGGTGCACTGCAAAGGAAATTCAGTTCATAAAATATGCAGAAAATTGCATAATGACATCTTAGAGTTATGAAACTGTATGATGTTGATCTTACAGCTTCCTCTGCTAAGCTGCACTGGGCATTCATAAATGGATCCAAAATAATAAAATCATTTTTCTGAAACTTTTTTTAGTAAGATGGTTTTCCAGAAAATACTATTCCCAAGATAAAGCAATTGTGTTTTAGCTCATTTCCCTTCTTTGCTATTGGGTTATGTATGTGTTTTTTTAAATGTGAGAGCTGATTATTGCTTAACAAGTTTTCTTATGGCAAAATAATGTAAATCATTTCTATGATCTACATTTTTTTCAGGAACTCATTTACTATTAAGGTTGTCATTTATTACTAAGAATTTTTCTGTTTTTGTCCTTTATATTATATTAAACTTGATAACTATTATAGGTAATTTTGAAATATTTGTATGTGTTTGTTACCTTAAACATTTGGAAAAAAAGCACAAAAATCTAGATTTAGTTAACCCAGAGAAACACAAATTTTTTTAGTAGTAGCAATTTTATATCACAGTTTTATTTTCTTATGAAGTTCAAAAAACACATTGCTACTCATTAAGACAAGTTCATTATTTAACATAAAAACCAGAATGATCTTTTGAAATAAAAAAATACTATTTTTATTTTAACAGTATACTTCTTAAGTTCTTACTACCAGCTCTATAGAACTTTTTGGAATAATTGCATATTCCATAATGTGGTTTACAGTGTGTCATCACTAACCCAGTAGCCATGACAAAGGTCTCTTTTCTTTGCTCCCCATCTTTGTCTCTCTCCCCCCTCCCCCACTATCTCTGTAATAGGCCACCTTTGGAAAGACCATCAATAAAAAAGACATAAAATGCGTAGTTGACCAGAAATTGAAAGTTAGAGAACTTGGATTTATTTAATTCAGTGTTGCCATAATGTAGGCTTTGCCAGAAAATGATGCTATAAAATGAAATCACTTTGAAACTCTTGAATGAAAGGTGCTATATATATATATGTAAATACAAAGGATTCTTACTGAAACCCAAATGCTGCACAACAGAAATACTGAAAATCTATTCTCTAGACTTTGAAATCTCATTGCGTCATGAGTCCTTGAGTTCAAGTATCAAATTGGAAAATGGGTACACAGCAGTCTAGAGACATTTGTATGTAAAATATGTAAATTCACTTTTGATCGAGAAGTTGAGAGTAAGCATAGAATTATGTTTTAGCTAAAAATAGTAAGTGGGTAAGTTAGATTTATATTACTAGCATCCAATTTGCACAGTTAGCACACATCCCAGGACAATTCATGAGTGTGAGGTGACCTAATGAGGGTGATAATGCAGTTTGACCTCTTTATACTAATATCCTAAAACAGAGCCTGCTGGTTAACCAGCACGACCCCTTCAACTGAAAACACCTGTAATGCAGTAAAGTGGAGTAGGCCGACCCTGAGAAGAAAAAAGAGAAAACCAAGTGAATACAGTGGAAACTATTAAAATGTTCATAATTATATTCATTACCTTCCTCATACTGTTTCAAGAAAGGACTAAACAATAACCACAAGAAGTTTTTTTTTCTAGAAAATCTAGTTCAGAAGCAGACTTTGTAGGAAGCTAAGCCAAATGGAAATGAACCAGAACTGTTTTTCTAAACCGGCTTAAACCTGCCTTTAGTTGTCTAGTTCTTTCTATTCCTTAACCAACCCCTAAACCTCTAAGAACACTTAAAAAAATCAGACTACCAGCACCAGCCCAGAACTCTAATAATTATGCCTCCTGGCTGGCTATGGCAATGTTTTGACCCAAGTTTTTTTGAGTTGGTGGTTACCAAAGAGTTCACAAGACATGTGTAGCACCTTTCATGCAAGGCATGTCAAAAGCCTATTTAAAAATCACTGTGTGTATTATAGAATTGTAGCCACCTCACAAATGGAGTACTACAGCCTCTACTGTCTTTAATAGTTCATGTCAGGAAGTGAAATCAATACTGTACCAAACCTGGAATTATAATGGGAATTATGTATTCTAAATTACTTTTGTACTTTAAGTTACTCTTTATGAGAAAAGTGAATTGTTTTCTTTACAGCTATTTGTCCTGAGATGTATGTTTTTCTTTAAGTCTTGAATATGAATACTACAAAAAAGAGCCCATTTTATAATATAAACCTTGATGTACACGTAAAGCTATTTGGACAATGAAAATGCCTTAAGAGGAATGCTTAATGGATAATGTTGCACTTGTAACATCCTTTGACAAAACCTGATTTTAAATTGTCCTTTTCATTTCTACTAGTTTTTTTTTCAGTGTTTGCCATTGTACTCACAATTTAATTTGGCATTAAATACCAAATTAAATAAAAAGCTGTAACATTTCCTTAAAAATTAATGCTAATAAGGGAGGTAGAGTTGAATGGCAAAACGGTTTTAATTGGTGGTGCCTAATATCAGCCACAGGATTTCATGCATGGCAAGATAACATTGTTTGAATTGTCTTTTACAGTCACTTTCTTTTCCCCCTCCTTTGATTCTCCTTACAAATATATATGCTGGATTAACTGATATAAAAAGAAATAAAAAAGGTGAATTTTTTAAACAAATTGTTATAATCATTTTAAAATTGCATATTAGTCAAGTGTTAGTTTTGGCCCTGGAGAACTATTTTCATTCTTCATGTATTTTACCCTAATCATTTTTGGTTATTAAAAGGTTTGGGGAGAGAGTCAGTTTTGTCAATCCTAAAATATGTTTAAATGCAATGTATAGTCATTTCCCTTATCCGTGAAGGGGTATGCTCTAACACTCCCAATGAATGCCTGAAACGGCTGTTCTTGTTTTCTTTTTTTCCTATACATTAATACTGAGAGCTTAAATCATAAATTAGGTACAGTAAGAGGAACAGTAGTCACTAATAATAAAACAGAGCTATAACAATACTGTTTGGGATTTTTGTTTTCTCAGGGTTGGTTTTGTTTCTGTTTTGGGGGGGGGGTAGTGTTGGAGGTTTTACCTGGCCTGAAGCATGGTAGATAGGCTGGCAGTCTACCGCTCATCTGTAGGCCAGCTCCCTTCTCAGAGCTTGTTATTGTGCTGTGTGCACTCTCCTTGTGATATGACATAAAATAATTAGGTGATGAGATGAGGAGATATAGGAAATACATTGTTGAACTAGTAGGTAAGGGTTGTTTGAACACTAGCACTGTGAAAACACAGATACTGCCACAGTCTGGTGGCCACAAAGGCCAAGTGACAGGTAGTATATATGACACGGATATGCTAGGTAAAGACATGGTTCAATGATGACTTCTCCTGCTACTCAAAATGGCATGTAATTTAAAGCTTATTGACTTTTGGAATTTTCCATCTAATTTTGGATCACTTAACCACAGGTTACTAAAATGTCAGGAAGTAAAACTGCCAAGAATGTGATAAGCTGCAAAATTAATCTCTTTGTGGGGGTTGGAGTGATGGTTCTGTGATTAAGAGCACTGGCTGCTCTCGCAGAGGAGCCAGGTTCAATTTCCATGGCATCTCACAACTGTGTGTACCTCCAGCTCCAGGAAATTCCAGCACCCTCTCTTGGCCTCCACAGGCAATATACACAGGTGGTACACAGACATACATGCAGATAAAACATATAAAATAAAAATAAACCTTAAAAAATTTTAATGTTTTATTTTTATTTACAAACTTGAGGCAGCCAGCTGAGTCTTGCCACATCATTCTTCCAAAGCCTGTTTTCACTATCAACAAGACATCCAAGGTCTACAAATTCTGGTCCTGATCCTTTATTTTATGTGCCTAAAACTGCCTCTTTTTCTTAGAGATAAAACAAACAAGAATGGAACCTCTAAAACAAGGCAATCATCACTTTTATTTTGCCTTTCTGAAACACAAGTTGGTACAAATTACAGAATCTCTACTAGATAGAAAGTATTTTTCAAAGATTAAACCAAACTATAGTTCTTTTAATAACGTCTCACTTGACTGTTAGGGCAAGAGCAATGTTTATAGTCTAGCCTATGTCAGATCCTCACTGAATAAACAACTAACTAAATTTTTTCTAGTTTTAGTTTTTCAGATGCCATAACTGAAAGAAGATTGCATTAGGATTTTCTAGAGGAGCATAACCAAGAAAATATATAGTACAAAAGGGATTTACTAAATCAGCTTACATTTGGCCTGGGTATCTGAACAGTGGCTGTTTTACATGCTGGAAAGTCTGAGAACCTGGTAGGTGCAGAAGGCCTAGAGGATTCTTGAAGAGCCTCTGATCTGGAGCCCACATGGGCAAATGTCAATAAAGGATGGCAGTAGCAGCAGTGGGATTCATCAAGGAGCAATGTGGACACGCAAAGAGCACTGCTTTTTCCTGGAACTTCTGAGTCTAAGCTGCTGTCACAAAGTTCTGCCTAGTGTGGGTGTCTTCCTTCCTCACTTAGTCCTCCCTAGAAATGTGCTCACAGACCTGCCCAGAGGAGTGTTTGTTTCCTGATCAAATCAAATTCACAACCAAGAGTCACCATCACAGAGATTAATAGTTATTCTAAAATAGGATAGTAAATTAGGATAGAGCACAAAAGAAACTGCCATTTGTAGCATGAATAATAAAAAACCCAGAGACAAATATTGGAGTTCAACCTGAAGATCAGAAAAGCAAAGCAGCCAACCACTAGAGAGACCTTTTACCTCTACCCAGTCTTCAGACTGTTTCCATGAATCCTCAAACTCCACACACTACTGAGTTCCTGTCTGTTCCCTTTATATTCCTCTCTCCATCTAGCCATATCACTCCTGTCTCCACTTCCCTAGTGCTGGGATCACCTTTGTATGCGCTGTTTCTCTTTTAGACAGATTCAATCTTGTGTAGCCCAGGATGGCCTTGAATTCAGAGATCTGTCTGCCTCTGTCTCCCGGATTAAAGGTGTGTGCCACTACTCCCTGACCTGCCCTCTGCTCTTCAGGAAAGCTTTATTTTGTAAAACATAAATAGTATACCACTATAGCCTTTCTGTTTCTAAATAAATCCTGATGCCATAAGGTATATTTTCCTCCTGAGTATTTTTAACATTACCTATTTTATGTACATTGGTGTAACAGTGTCAGTTTCTCTGGAACTGGAGTTACAAAACAGTTGTGAGCTGCCATGTGGGTGCTGGGACTTGAACCCAGGTCCTCTAGAAAAGCAATGCTTTTTAACCACTGAGCCATCTCATCAGTCCTTTCCTCCTGAGTTTTAACATGTAACTTTAATAGTTTGTCATAACATTTTCTACTTCTAATTTTTCTACATTAAGTTTAATTAAAGTGAAGTGTGATTGTTCCTGCCTATAATCCCAATGTTTTGGAAGCAGGGGCAGGAGGATTAGAGTGTCAAGATTACCCTTGGATACACAGCTAGTTTGAGGACAGCCGGGCCTACATGAGACCATGTCCCAACAAAACAGTTTACTAGAAAGTTTTGTTTGTTGAAAAAAATACCCACTAGTTTAAAAACACATCCAACATTGCAAAGTGTTTTCAATTATCTCATTGGGGACAATCCTAATTTCCCCAGAATAGCCACTATCACTATATTCCAAGTGCAATAAAATCTGAAGGTTTAAGTTCATTAATCCCAAAAGGACTCCCAACTGTTAATGACCATGGCAGATGGAGAGAGTAGAATCTCTCAACTAAAGCTACCTCAATTCATCTTTTTAAAAAAACCCTTAAGACTGGGACTAGGAAGACAGCCCAGTGGTTAGACCTCCTTGCTCCTGCAAAGCACCCAGGTTCAGTTCCCGACATCCACATGCTGACTCTCAGCTATCTGTGACTCCAGTTCCAGGGGATCTAATGTCCTCTTGTGACTTCCACAACCATAGGCAGACACACATGTGATACACATATTTATATGTAGGCAAAAATCTTAAGATGAATGGTAATCTCCAAATCAAAGACAAAAGTAATAAAACAGCTGTCAGAAATGAGTTTATTATAAGCATTAGCCCAATTGACTTGTTTTTTGAGAGTATCTAAATATGTAGTCCTTGGGTGACCTAGGAACTCAAGAGACCAGCCTGCTCTGCCTAGAAAGCTAGACCATGCCCAGCTCCCAATCAGTTTTTAATCAAAGTTTAGAATTATGGGAGAAAGTTTTCAGGACTCAATTCCATGGTTGCAGCATTAGTCACTGGATGGAAGTATACTTCTTCATGTCCACCTTCAGAAAATGCTGAATCCTAAACAAACTTAACCATCTCTATCATCACAGAAGACTGCCAAAGTGTGGCACAGCCTTGACCAACTTTCACTTTTTCTATTCTAGCATGGCTGTTTCATCAGCAAACCGAAGATTTCCACTCCCAACTCCTAACTGCTTGCCAAGATCATTTGTCTGTCATGAAGAACTGCCACCAGCCAGTAGTTTTTCTTCTTTTTGTTCTGTATGCTCCTTTCAAATGTTGAATATGAAGCATCATTTCTTCTACTGTAAACACCTGCAAAATATCACACACATGAAGTAGCACACATACACACATATATACAACCACAGTTGTACATAATTTGTCTAGTGGCTGAAAGACTTGGGGAGTACTCTGCTCTGAATTTAACTAGTAGAGACCATTATAAATGTTTTTATTGCTTGGGGTTGAGCTTTTGGTGCTTGGAATGGAACCCAGAGCACTATGCATGCTAGACAAATTCAGTACCTCTGATCTAAACCCTCAGTTTCCAAATACTTTAAAGCCCTTGTACCCTGTAACATTGGTACTCTGAGCTAGGGTTAGGAACAAGAGTTCAGATAATTGCACAGCAAAACCCTGTCGGAAAAACAAAAAAAAAGCCTTAAGTCATTACAGTTGCTAACCTTAGGACCTCGGTTTTTCTTAGGCCAGTTTTCTATCCCAGAATGCTAACAAAGCCTCAGATGCCTGAAAAGCTTACTACTTTTTAACTTTTTGCAGTAAAAGTTTGCGGCTGTCCTTAATATTTTCTTCCAGAATACCTGACAATCTTCACTCTACAAGAATACTGCAGGAGAACTTAAGACCCCGGGTTAGTACATAAAGAACATTAAAGAAAAAAAAAAGGCACCGTACACGGGAATGTAACTAACTGGGAGGAAGGTCAGAATGCAATTTTGTTGTGACGTTTGTAAAGATGGGGAATATTAACCATGTATTTTTGTCATTAAGCCCTACCTAACTTCATGGTAGTTTCCATAAACTACCTTGCAAATCTCCAGTACAATAACTCAGGTTAAAATATTAAGGTACTTTTGTTTATGACACGTACAGGCGTGCAGGGCCAGAAGAAGGCTCAGAGTCCACTGGAGCTGCAGTTTTAAACAGGCAGTTAAGAACTCAGTGTGGATACTGGAAATCAAATTCATGTCACCTGCAAGAGGAGTACGTGCTCTTAACCGCGAAACCAATTCTCCAGACCCAGGGGTATATACTTTTCTGTAATTATTTGGGAAATGATTGTTGCCTTGCTGCGGTGGTATCAGAGCTATCCAAAGTAGTAAAAACCAAACTCACCTTAATGACCGGCTTTGGTCTTTGGTACCTGGTACAGCATAGGGTTGCCACTTAAATGGAGGCGTGCAGCTAAGTACCTTCATCTGCATAAGGCGGCAGCCATCCAGCCCTCGTTAAGTCACACCCATCATCCCAAGTCAAGTTCTTGATAACCGCAGTTTCAAATCGAAAGACTTGTAAGTTCCTGTTGGATCCAAGAAACACCCTACGGACCCCGGCCCCGGTCCCGAAGCCTCACCTCGGAGTGCTACACGAGTTCGGTGAGGATGGTGAGGTGCCCCCTACCTCTGCTCTAACACCGCCCACAACACGGGCGGCGCCGTCCTTCTGCTACGCCCGAAGGCTGACACTTGTCCGGAAGTGTCGCAGTTTCCGGGGCGTGGCGGTGCCTCCGCCAGCGCTTGGCACAGAGGAGGGAGGGCCAGCCAAACTGATCTGAGTCGCCGTTCACACCCGTGGAAAGCTCCGCATGCGGTGCTCGTCCCGGGGCTGCGGCACTGTGACTTCATAGCTTTCCAACTATGATTTGTAAAGTACGACTTTTTAAATTTTATGTATATGGGCGGTTTTTTTTTTCATGCATTTCCGTGCACCGAATGTGCTTGAGGAGGCCGAAAGAGAGTGTTCAATTTCCTACAACTGGAGTTACGGATGGTGGCATATGTGGGTTTTTCCTCTACAAGAACAACCAGTACTCCAGCCCGTTTTGATATTAGAAATATTAGTAGTGCAACGATTCACTCTTTGCCGCGGTCATTTTAATACCTTTTGGCCGGGAATCTGCAGCCATGTTGAGACCACTCACTATCGAGTTTCAAATTCCACCTTAGTATTCCACTTAAAAATTTAGATTAAGGCTCATATACAAAATGAAACATTGATATACTCAGAGTTGTGTTTACAGTTTCTCTCAGAACTCAGGATTGCAAATTTTTTAAACTTTTTAGCGTAAACCTATCTTTTGTATTATTTTTATGTTTTGTCTGTATATCTGCACCGCCTTCGGAGACCAGAAGAGGGCGTAGGATCCCCTGGAACTGGAGTTAAAGGGCTGGAGAGATAGCTCTGGGTTAAAGAACACTGACTGCTCTTCCAAAGGACCTACAAATGCCCCTTAAGACAGCATTTCTATGTTCTTTCTCTCCTTTTCTCTTTTTTTTATTTTAACTGAGTCATGGAGTCATGGTCTTGTGGTGCACAGACTGGTATCAAACTCATCTTCAACACCAGCATGACAGTGACCAGCGAGCCATCCCAAATTCCTTCTTTTATTCTTTCCTTGTTTTGTGTATCTGTGTTCATTAGACGATTGAAGCCCTCTTTTTTTTTTTAGCAGAATTTTTTAAAATTTATTTATTTATTATGTATACAGAGTTCTGCCTGCATGTATGCCTGCCCGCCAGAAGAGGGCACCAGATCTCATAGATGGTTGTGAGCCACCACGTGGTTGCTGGGAATTGAACTCAGGACCTCTGAAAGAGCAGCCAGTGCTCTTAACCTCTGAGCCATCTCTCCAGCCCCTGAAGCCCTCTTAAATACAGTTTTATATCTTGCTTTTTTTTTTTAACTGATAAGAAGTTTCCTGTTGCTAGCCTAATTCCTATTTTAGTAAATATTTCATGTAGCAGGATCATAATTATTTGCTTATTGGGTGCGGGGAATGGAACCAATGGCCTCACGCATGTTAGATGGGCACTGTACCACTGAGCCACCCAAGCCTGAACCACCATCTTTAGCCACTTCCATATTGATGATGATGTTTATTATTAGTCAATTCTGGTATTCTAAATTGTTTACCAAAATAATGATTCTAAATTTACTAGCCATGTGTAGATTAACCTACTGCACATTTTCGGGGGGTGGAGGGGACCACTTGTGGCAATCAGTTCTCTCCTTTGCCTGTGCAGGTTCCAAAATCAAGCTCAGGTCATAAGGCTTGGCAGAGAGTGCTTTCCCAAACTTTAATGGCATTTTTGACAGAATTCTTAGGAGATAATTTTTGATCAAAGGGACATTTTGTTGTTTAATATGTATTTTTCTGGCTAGAGAGAGAGAGTGTGTGTGTGTGTGTGTCTGAAAAAAATAGCAAAGGAGACAGCTTAAAGTTTTGTTCCTGTTTGAGGAGCTTATTTTGTTTTCTTTGAGACAGTGGCTCACTCTAGAGCAGACGGGGGTGGAGCTCCGAGCTCAGTCTAGCGCTGCCACCAGTGCTGGGTGGGGCTAAGATGCCTGGAACCTTTTTGGGTTCTTTGTTTTTCTAATTACCAGATACCTAGACATTTTTCTCAGGTTATTATTTTTCCCTAGTTTTAAGCTAATTTTGTTCATATTCTTGGTTCATTTAGAGCAGTGGTTCTCAAGCCCTTCCTAATGCTACAACCCTTTAATTCAGTTCTTATGTCATGGTGGCCCCCCCATCCATAAAATTATTCCATTGCTATTTCTTAACTATAAATTTTCTAGTTGTGAGTCATAATGTGAATATTTTTGGAAATAGGTTTGCCAAAGGAGTTGCGACCCACAGGTTGAGAACCACGGATTTTAGATAAAAATAAATCTAATCTAAAAAGTGAAAGGTATGGCTGGTTTTGTTTACTTTGTTCTCTCCTTTCGCTCACTTATATTTAGACTGATTTTCTCTACAAAAGTGTCATTCTTTTTTGTTTTTCTGGTCTAAGTTTAGAAAGTTAAATTCCACCAATGAAACATCCATTTTTAGCCGGGTGGTGGTGGTGTACGCCTTTAATCCCAGCACTCAGGAGGCAGAGGCAGGCAGATCTCTGAGTTCGAGGCCAGCTTGGTCTACAACACCTAGTTCTAGGACAGGCTCCAAAGCCACAGAGAAACCCTGTCTCGGGGGGAAAAAAATCCATTTTCTTTTCTGAGCATGATGGCATATACCTATGATATGCATTTAGGAAGCAAAGGCAGACAGACCTCTGTGAGTTCAAGGCCAGCCTGGTCTACACAGAATTCCAGGCCAGCCAAGACAACAGAGTGAGATCCTGTCTCAAGAGTTAAAAAAAAAAAAAAAAAAAAGTATGTTTAATTCAAGGATAGAGAAACGGCTTGAGTACTTACTGCTCTTACAGAGGACCTGGGTTCCCAGCACCCATATGACAGCAACATGATGTTCTCAGTATTGATGTTCATAAAATCAAAATACTGATCAACTCTGAAAAACATTGAAGATGCTCCAACTCTCTAATATGAAATATTCAGCAAAATTTAATTCCATATGTAACAATAAAGTATATCTATTCCATTGGTACTTAAATTTTTGTTCCTCATTAACAAATGACAAAATATGTGCATACCCAAACTGGTTCAAAATTTATGATCTATTATTAGTAAAATGTTGATATGTATACCTATTTTATGTGCTTGGGGTCATGTACCAATCTCTTGGGTAAAAAGGGGTCACAAATTGAAAATGCTTAAACCCTGGTCTTTCTGACCAGGCATCAGGGTGCCTTCTTGACCATAACTATCTATCAATTTAGTTTCTGAAATCTTTCTATTATAACCTTCTCCACCCTGCCCAAATTACTACGTTTATCCTCTTGTCTATAATAATGACTTCTTGGGCTGGAGAGATGGCTCAGCGGTTAAGAGCACTGCCTGCTCTTCCAAAGATCCTGAGTTCAATTCCCAGCAACCACATGGTGGCTCACAACCATCTGTAATGAGATCTGGTGCCCTCCTCTGGACTGCAGGCACACATGCAGACAGAATACTGAGAATACTGTACACATAATAAATAAATAATCTTTAAAAAAAAATGACTTCTTAATTTTAGTCTACATACTGGATGACAAGTATCCTGTATGAAGACTTTTCCACCACAGCTTTGTATTGTGAAATGGAGCTAGTTCATCTGTGTGTGGTGAAGTAGCTTTGGCATCACCATTCCCATTCATCTGTGTGTGGTGAAGTAGCTTTGGCATCACCATTCCCATTCATCTGTGTGTGGTGAAATAGCTTTGGCATCACCATTCCTATTCATCAGACACCTGTGCTAAGAACAAAGAAATGTTACACTTGTCATGGTCCTTTATCCTCAGGAGAAACACACAGGAACTTTTAAAGAAAACAGTCACAATGAAAAGTACCTAGCATGGACTTGAGGAAATAGTTATTTAGTCACAGGAGTGGCTGCATCTGAAAAGTGAAAGCCAATAAATTGTTTTTAAAGGAAAATAAGAGGAAGTCTGTGGCATTTCCACAGAATAACAGTAAGGTAGACCTGCTGTTGAAAACTGTAGGCATTTGGCAGTAAGGCCAACTTGTGGAGAGGAACACTGGTGAGAATCAAGAATCAAAGGACCTTAGTGTCTGTTTTTGGTGAAAGCAAAGTTACAGTTATAGCCTACCTGCCAAAGGAAATCAAAAAAACACCCCCCCCTCCCAAAAAAAAAGTGGGATATTTATAAACACCCAGAGGACAGGGAGGGTTTCACTGGATTTATTAGGCAAAAGATGTTAGATCCTCAGCTGAATAAAATAAGGGCAACTCTAAGATGGGTGAGTTGAAAGCAGTCCTAAGACAACCAGCACTGTTGCACAGAGAAGCTGTGGTAACCAAACAGCAAGTCTGACAGTATTTGCTTTAATGCTTGCTGCTATCTCTTTCAACAAGTCTTTCAGTATATATGTTGCATGCACATGAAATGTGTGCTTTCTGCTCTCAAAGACCTTAAAATCTAGCAAGATGCACTCTCTCTCCCTCTGACACACACATATAGGAGGACTGAAATATTTAATGAGTATGGATTAAAGAAAATGCACCTAGTTGTGCCATGAGGACCTTTTGGGAACCCTGACTGGGAAGATGTATCAGAGAAGGCATTAGGCAAAGGTGAGGTCATGAGTTTGCCAGAGGTCTAGTTTATAAAACTCCAGAAGTCAGGGAAGGGAGGTGTTGGGAAAGGCAGTGTGTCCTATGGCATTACGATCAGATGTCACAATGGAGTGAGTAGAGACAGGGCTAAAGCTAGACACAAAAGATCCTGTATTCCATGTAGAAATGGCAGAAATAGGCCGGGCGGTGGTGGCGTACGCCTTTAACACCAGCACTCGGGAGGCAGAGGCAGGCAGATCTCTGTGAGTTCAAGGCCAACCTGGTCTACAAGAGCTAGTTCCAGGACAGGTTCCAAAGCCACAGAGAAATCCTGTCTCGAAAAACCAAAAAAGAAAGAAAGAAAGAAAGAAAGAAAGAAAGAAAGAAAGAAAGAAAGAAAGAAAGAAAGAAAGGAAAGAAAGAAAGAAAGGAAATGGCAGAAATATCTAACAGCAAAAGGGCCTGTTAAATAAACTGGCATTTTCCTAGTGTGTCTGTGCTGTCAATCATATTAATATTTAAGGATATGGCAAATGTTTAAAAGAATATGAGCAGTGTGATTTTGCTTCAAACAAAAATCTGTATAGCAGACTAAGCTGGCAAAAACAAACTAGGTGACTTAAGAACACTGGCTACTCTATCAGAGGAGTGGAGTTGGGTTTCCAGCGCCCATGTCTAAGTGGCTTACAACTACCTGTAATTCCAGCTCCAGGAGAACCAGTATCCTCTTCTGGCCTCCCAGACACCCACATGCACATGTGCATACACATAAACACCCATAATTTAAAATACTCTTTTTTAAGATGGTTGTTTCAAATTCTTGTGAGCATTTAAGTAGGTAGCTTACATTGTCTCTTCCATTTAAAACAAGAAATATCCAAAACCAGCCAGGCGGTGGTGGCGCATGCCTTTAATCCCAGCACTTTGGAGGCAGACAGGCAGATCTTAGTGAGTTTGAGGCCAGCCTGGTCTACAAAGTGAGTTCCAGGACAGCCAGGACTTGTTACACAGAGAAATCCTGTCTCAAAAAAACAAAACAAAAAACCACAAATATCCAAAACCACTAAGTAGTGTGTAGCATCATATTTTCTACCCCCATTCCAGGAAAACTGTTTTCTAAAGATTATGAAAAAAGAGTCATCTCAGAAGAATTAGCTCCTATAGTAAGGTTGGAGAAGTCAGCTGGATCCGAGTACACTGTCAGAAGCAGACAAACGTTAATGTTGTTTCACAATGTCAGAATTTATTGCATATTAATTTTACAGGATACAGTGGTCTTGTTGACAGCAATTTATGAAGCAGCCCTGCTTTCCTTGATAAATACAGAGGTTCTTTTAAGTGTGTGTACTTGTGGCGGGAGTGGGTGGATGGTGTGGCATTTGTGTGCCACGCAGCGTATATGGTGACTAGAGGACAACTTGCCTCTGTTCTGTTCTGCCTTCCCAGTGTGTGGGTTCCAGGTAGCAAACTCAGGCTTGGCACAGGTGCCATCTCACTGGCCCAAGGTCTTTTCTTCCAATCTTTCTTTTTTAAAAATGAAACTCATTTAAAAGTGTCAGCAACTCAACCTAAGTTTTATTCATTTCTTAAAAAATTTTTTTCTGTATATGTGCATGTGCCTGAATGTATGTATACCACATGCATGCAGAGGTCAGAAGAGGGCGTAAGATCCCTGTGGAACCTGAGTCACAGAAGGTTGTGAACTGGGAATAGAATCCAAGTCCTCTGGAAGAGCAACCAGTGCTCTTATCCAGTAAACCGTCACTCCACTTTTATTACAATCTGAAGTACTAACATTAATTCTTTTTTTGTTGTTGTTTGTTTTTCGAGACAGGGTTTCTCTGTAGCTTTGGAGCCTGTCCTTGATCTAGCTCTTATAGACCAAGTTGGCCTCAAACTCACAGAGATCTGCCTGCCTCTGCCTCCCGAGTGCTGGGATTAAAGGCGTGCCCCACCACCGCCCGGCACTAACATTAATTCTTAGATCATTTGTTACACACTCCCAGTAACACATCTGTATGTGTTTATGCATAGATACAGAATGGCTGCAAAGGTTTAAAGATGCACAAAGGTTTAAAGCAGAGTTAAAGAGTTTCAAAGAGGCCTGAGAAGCAGAAGCTGAATACAGTACACATAATGTCTTCGGGAAAGACAATGACCCCAGGCTGGAGGTTTGCGGGAATGATGATAATTCAAAAGAATTTGAACTGCAAGCCGGGTGGTGGTGGCGCACACCTTTAATCCCAGCACTCGGGAGGCAGAGGCAGGCGGATCTCTGTGCGTTCAAGGCCAGCCTGGTCTACAAGAGCTAGTTTCAGGACAGGCACACACACACAAAAAAAAAAAAAAAAACTACAGAGAAACCCTGTCTCGAAAATAAAATTAAAAAAAAAAGAATTTGAACTGCAAACAGGAGGTGTGGTTGAGGTTGAAGAGATGAAGAGCCTGTACAGATGCAAGAAAACAGGTGCCTGGAGGTTAATTTTAATAGGCCATATCAACATTATTTCTACTGGTTTCTCGATTTCTTGCCAAAGCAAGTGAGAGCAAAGAATTGCTTGCAGAAAATGAACTTCATTAGATGTTTTTGAACAGTAGGTAAAATGGTAAGAACTGGAATGAACTTAAGGCATTTTCAAGTGTGGGATCAGTGAAGACTCTGATAAAAAGATTTCCAGGAGTCTTTACTCATTAATTAATATTGATTGTAAACCTTTGTGATGGGAAGGGGAAGCCGGTGATGAGATGACTAACTGGGTGAAGGAGTTTACTGCCAAGCCTAAGTTCTTCAGTTCTATCCCTTCGACCTTGTGGAAAGAGAACTGACTCCCACAAATCGTCTCCCATCCCATATACATACAATTTTTAAAACAGGGGAAAGGAGTGGGTTGAGAGGCCTGAGTTAGGGTAGAATGAGAGATAAGTGCAAAGCGTGCTTTGGGGAAGAAACTTTCCTATACGGTTCCATTATTCTGTGGAAGTGCTAGATGTAAACGAGTTAGCCTCAACAGGTGGTGATGGCTGTGATCAAGAGGTTGGACCAAAAAGACTCCAAAGTGGAGAAAAACAACGAAAATCAAAACCAAAAATGTTTACATGAGCAAGGTGCTCTCAACAAGTCACTGAAATACAGCGATGAAGAAGTGGAGGCACAGAAGCATTGACAAAACACCTCCCAGTCCATGCACTGGGAATGGACGGGGCTAGCAGCCCAAGCACCCAAGATCCGTTACCTACAGTGCCCGCGAGGTGACTTCTTAAATTCCGTTAGTGCTCTCTATAGCCACCGGGCAGCGGTTCCTTCCTGCTAGAGACGCGTGTGTGTGGAGGACATGTCCTCCCCGGAGAGGGATGGGACTCGCCGAGCGCCTCCGCCAGCCACAGACAACCCCGAATGCCCTGGGAAAGGCGCTTCCGGCGGGACCGGAAGCTCAACCCGGACCTTGCGGAAGGGACGGACTGACTGACCCACAATTCTAGGTCCGGAAGAGGTCTCGCCTGGAAGCTGAGTGAGTGGAGTCTCTGAGCTAGGGTGGTCTCGAGTGCCAGTGTCATTTGTCGCGGCTTGATGAATGCCCACGAGCGCCCCGGTGCGCGCTCCCCGGTGGCTCGCGTGGCGGCGGCGGGGTTTTAGAAAGGAACTACTTTTTCCTTTCTAAAACGTGTAGCTCGTTCGTTCAGACGTTTCTGTTAATGCAGCTCCGCATTTGCAGCATACACACCCTCTCCTCGCATTGAATTGTCAGGCCTGAGTTCCAGTGCGGGTGGCCACTAACTTCATGGCAGTAGGGAATGACCCCTCTGGATTCCAGTGTCCTCTGTAAATGAGAGGCTTTGGAATATTTAACAACCAAGGTTCCTTCCAGGGTTGAGATTTGGGTTATTTTTCCTGATGTGTCTGATTCCTCAATTACATATTTCTGTGTTGGTTTGTCCTGTAGTCTTTACCATTCCATTCATCCATGCCCTTTTGTCAATCTGGTTTCACAACTTATTTAAAAATGGGCGTAGGGGCACACGCCTTTGGTGCTTTAAGTGGTAGCATTCTAGAAGCAGAAACAGGCAGATTTCTTGAGTTCGAGGCCAGCCTTGCCTACATAGTGAGTTCCAGGACAGCCAGAACTACATAGTGAGACCCTGTCTCAAGAAAACCAAAAGAAAAAAGAAATGATTTAAGGAATCCTATGCTCTCTGAGCACTTCCTTTCGCTTCTTAGATCAGAAGCATATGCCTACTTGCTTTTTGAGGTATATGATAGACATGTAAATGCTTGGTTATTGAATTCTGATATTTAAAAAAAAGTATGTTTATGTGTTATGCCTGCCTACCCATAGAAGCAAGAAGAAAGTGAGATCCCCTGAAGCTAGAGAGTAGTGGAGTTGTGAGCCTCCCAAAGCGGATGTTTGGGACTGAGCTAAATTATCTCAAGAGCAGCAATCGCTTTGGCCTCTTCTTTTTTCCCCCGCAACACCGCAGATTGAACCTGAGGTCCGTGCACTTGGACCAATGTATTCTCTCATTCCTCTCTCTCCTCCCCGCCCCCACACTCCATCTCCCTCTTCTTTTTTCTCTTTTCTTTCACTTTTTCTTCTGAATGGTGGTTTGTCTGGTATACCTAGGCTGCCCTTGAGCTCCCTATGTAGCCAAGGATGGAAACTGACTTTGAACTTGTCATCCTCCTGCCTCAGCCTTTGGCTGTTGTTGCCTGTGCCAGCAGGCCTGGCTTGAATTTCTAAGTCTTCCTTCATTTATTTGGAATGAAGTCAGAATTACTTTTGATCCTTACTTGGGTGAGTAGGTAAGATGCTAACTATATTAAACACAAAGCCTCAGAACTATCTCCAAATGAGCAAGAGAGTAACTTGTGGATATTTTTGACAAATGGTGGTGAATCTTCAAAGCATGCCAGTTATCAGTGAGAAGCAGAAATAAATCATCTCATGTTCTCTTTGTGGCCTCATTGTAGACAGGACAGATAGTTGAACACTTTTACTTTCTTTTTACAGAGATGAGGAAAATGAGGCCCACCGGACAAGAGTGACTGGCTCTGCCATGATAATGCTGATTTGGTTCAGAGTAGGTGTCCACCCGAGGTTCTTTGGTTACCTCCCCAGGTACTTTCTTCATAACTTTACTGTGTCCTTTCTGGCTGTTGTTTCTTTCCTTTTATTTGTTTTTTCTGTGCATTTGTGATGTATGTTATGTGTATGTGCAGGTATGTCATATCCATGTCATGGACCACATGTAGAGGTTAGAGGACAATTTGGGGGAGTTGAACCTTTCTTTCCATGTTAACATGGATTCTGGGCTTGAACCCATATCGTCAAGCTTGAAGATTAAGTGTTTTTGCCTGCTGAGCCATCTCACCAACAATGGGGTTTATTTTTTGTTCGTTTTATTGTTTTTTGAAACAAGATCTCCTGAAGCCTGGGTTGGCCCCAAATTCACTGTAGCCAAAGTTGGCTTTGCACTTCTGATCTTCATGCCTGTGCTTCCCAACTGGCAGGATTACAGTCACCTACACCGTACTTGGCTATCATTTCTTTCTTTAAGAAAAAAAAAAGAGAACAGCCAAGTGATGTAGGTGGAGGCTGCTTGTTCATTTCCCAGCCACCCAGACCCAAAATAAGCACACAGAAACTGTATTAATTAAAACACTGCATGGCCTATTAGCTCACACTTCTTGTTGGCTAGATCTTCTTATATCTTAATTAACCCATTTCTATTAATCTGTGTATCACCATGTGGTTGTGGCCTACTGGTAAGGTTCTGTCTGTCACCTGCGGCTACATGGCTTCTCTTTGACTCCGCCTACTCTCCTCTATCTGCTTGGAATTTCTGCCTTTCCCTATTCTGTGCTGCAATAGGCCCAAAGCAACTTCTTTATTAACCAATGGTATTCACAGCATACAGAGGGGAATCCCACATCAGAGTGGTGGTGATGCACACTTTTAATCCCAGCACTCAGGAGACAGAGGCAAGAGAATCTCTTGAGTTTGAGGTCCATCTGGTCTACAGAGCAAGTTCCAGGACTGCCGAGACTACACAGAGAAACTCTATCTCAAAACAAAAAGAAAAGAAGGAAGGGAAGGGGAAGGGAGGGAAGAAAAAAGAGAAAAAAAACCCCAAAAACATTCATGGGAAGGCATGGTGGACACGTCCCATCACAGCTTATAGAAGTGGAAGCCGGGGATTATGAGTTCCAGAGCAGCCTAACAATACAGAGAGGCCTGTCTCAAACAAGTCAGTGTGTTTACCCTGCCAGAGCCACAGAATACATGTGAGGACGATGAATTGAAATGTTCCATTAAGATCATAGTTTAGGGCTGGAGAGATGGCTCAGTGGTTAAGAGTTCTGCATGCTCTTCCAAAGGTCCTGAGTTCAAGTCCCAGGCAACCACATGGTGGCTCACAACCATCTGTAATGAGATTTGGTGCCCTCTTCTGGCCTGCAGGCAGAGCACTGTATACATAATAAATAAATAAAATTTAAAAAAAAAAAAGAAAATGCTAAGCATGTAAGAAAGTGCGCTGTATCACTGGCCCCTGTGAAGTGTTTGTCGTAGCCTGTCAATCTTACTGTAACGGTAACAAGAGCAGTAGTAATAGCTGTTGTCAGGAGAGGACTTGGCATAGAATCTCATCTCTCACTAGACTGTGAGTTCTTTGAGGGCAGAAACCCAGTTTTATTTGTGACGTGATCTGCATATAGTAAATCTTCAATTCCTATTTGCTAATTTGATTTAAATATTAACCAAAATTTTGTTTTAAAATTGTTTCCCCCCCAGGAGAAGCATGAATCAGAAGCTACTGAAGTTGGAAAACTTGCTGCGACTCCACACTGTTTGTAGGCAGTTGCACAGCTTGAGTCAGAGAAGACTGTTGGCACGGTGGAAGCATGGCTTTTCACCGGCTTATCCAGTGTGCCCCGAGCAGCTGTGTGCCCGGCCCTGGCAGACAGACATGCTTGTCGGTGCTGCCTTACAACAGCACAGGCTTTTTGTGACAAAGAAGGTTGTTGCAGATTTCTATCATCTACATTACTTGACCCGAAGTCAAAGTGTATAGAACTATGATAGAAATATTTTTGAGCATTTTATCATTTATAGAATATTGTATGAGGCTATATTCTATACAGATCTTTGTGAGAACAGGTAGTTCTGCTCTTATTGTTGTGTAATTTAAGTATTTACAAGAATTTTGCTGATAGGAATAGCTGTAATTGTGGTACATATTAAAAAACAAATGTAAATTGTCACTTAAATTTTTCTTTCTTCAGCCAGGCATGATGGTGCACACCTTTAATCCCAGCACTTGGGAGGCAGAGGCAGACAGATCTCTGAGTTCAAGGCCAGGACAGCTGGGGCTACACAGAGAAACCCTGTCTCTGGGGGGGGGGGAACGTATTTTTTCTTCCTTCTCGCTCATATGTTCTATCTTTTTAATAGGAAAAAAGACCATCAAGATGTCAGTTGCGTCCAGTGAAGTCTAAAAGGGATGTGGAAGTATGGGTTGGGATGACTGTGGACGAATTGGCCGGCGCCATGGGAAAAGACGCAGGTGAGCCTGAAAAGCCCACAAGGAAACATCCTGTGGTGGAAACGTTGGGGTTTTGCTTTTGTTTTGTTTTTTCTGAGATAAGATTTCTCTCTTTAACAGCCCTGACTTTCCTGGAGTTCACACTGTAGACCAGGCTGGCCTTGAACTCACAGAGATCCGCCTGCCTCTGCCTCCTGAGTGCTGGGATTAAAGACGTGCGCCACCACCGCTGGGCTAGACTTTGGGTTTCACTTGCAGTGAAGTTAAGGCACCCTTAGTGAGCTGGATCAGGGTTTCAAATGTTAAGTTATACCAATTCTTTTCGTTTTAGGTTACAAACCCTATTCATTTCTTGACTCCTTCCCAAGTGTAGCTCTTTAAGCTTTATCAGAAACTATGAAAAAGGTTTTCTGTATGGCTGGAGAGATGTCTCGAGAGGTTAAGAGAATTGGCTACAGCCCACATATGGAGGTACACACCTTTGATCCAAGCAATTGGGAGGCTGTATAGTCAAAGCCAGCCTAGTCTAAATAAAGAACTCCAAGTGGCCGGGTGGTGGTGGTGCACACCTTTAATCCCAGCACTCAGGAGGTAGAGGCAGGCAGATCTCTGTGAGTTCAAGGCCAGCCTGGTCTATAAGAACTAGTATCCAGGACAGACTCCAAAAGCTACAGAGAAACCCTGTCTCAAAAAAACAAAAAAAAAAAAAAAGAGAGAGAGAGAGAGAGAGAGGGAGAGAGAACTCCAAGTGACCCTCCATTAAATTTAAAAAAAAAAAAGGCTTAAAAGAATAAAAATAGAAAAGAGCATTAACTGCTCTTGCAGAAGACTCAGGTTTGGTTCTCAACACTCACATGGCAGTTTACAACTGGTTTAACTCCAGTTCCAAGAGATTTGATGCCCCTTCTGGTCTCTATGGGCATCAGGCATGCACAGACATACATGAAGGCAAAACACACACACACATAAAATATAATTCAAGTAAATACAAATTTAAATTCACAGCTGGGCGTGGTGGCACACACGTCTTTAATCCCAGCACTTGGGAGGCAGAGGCAGGCAGATCTCTGTGAGTTTGAGGCCAGCCTGGTTTACAGAGTGAGTTCCAGGACAGTCAAAGCTATTTAGAGAGGCCCTGTCTCCAAAAAAAGAAAGAAAGGAAGGAAGGAAGGAAGGAAGGAAGGAAGGAAGGAAGGAAGGAAGGAAAAGAAACTTTAAATTCATAAAATTTCTGGACTGTTAGTGTAAATCCAGCCCAGGCCCTCCTTTTATTTGCACCGAGGAACTATATTTATTCTTTTTTGTTAAGACTTATTATTTTATATGTATTTTATGTATGTTTTGCCTGCCCGCCTGCCTGTCTTTGTGCTCAAGGAGGCCAGAGCGGACATAGGATCCCCTAGAACTGGAGCTGTAGACGGTTGTTGTAGGATGCCATGTGGGTGCTGGGAATCAAACCCAGGTCCTCTGGAAGAGGAACCAATGTTCTTAGCCACTGAACCATCTCTCCTGCTCCTAATTTCCCTTTCTTTTACTGTTCCTTTTTCCCACTAGTTTGACAAATTGTTTAAGACCAACAGAGATATATTTGTGGGAATAACTCTAGCTTTTCTTCTTAAAAAAATTTACATGTTTTTAAATGATACTTTTATACTTCCCTCCCTCTTTCCTTCTTTTTCTTCCTCCCTCCCTCCCTGGCTCCCTCCCTTGCTCTTTCCTTGTTCCTTTTTTCTAGTGTTAAAGATTGAGCTCAGGGTCCTATACATGCTAGGACACCCATTTTCAAATGGCACTTGCATGCTACCCCAGAAGTCAGGAAGTTGGGTCAGGAGGATCAGGGATTCAACACCCACCTAACCTACATGATATCTGGTCTCTAAATAAATAAATCATAAACAAAGATAGTAAAAATTCATGAAAACTTTAAAAAGTTAATATATTTATTTATTATGTATACATGTTGAAGTGTGTATGCAGCCTGAGTTCAATACTTAGTAATTTCCTTTACTGTTTCCTATTTTGCCTTTGGGTTAAGACCTATCATATCTGTCTAGTGGAAACATGGCCTCGTGGTGTCGTAGTATCCATCTCTTGCCATCTGCAGCCGTGGCAAATGTTGGCGACTTGAGATCAACTGTGATTGAAGGAATTCTGTGATGGGAGCTGGAAAGTGCTATAAATTTCCTTCATTGATCTTTTCTCTCTCTCTCTCCTTTCTTTCTTTCTTTCTTTCTTTCTTTCTTTCTTTCTTTCTTTCTTTCTTTCTTTCTTTCTTTCTTTCTGAGGCAGGGTTTCACTGTGTAGAGCTGGCTGTCCTGGAACTCACGCTGTAGACCAGGCTGGCCTCAAACTCACAGAGATCTGCCTGCCTCTGCCTCCTAAGTGCTTGGATTAAAGGTGTCTACCACTGCCCAGTCTTTTCTTAACAGCTTCCCTATTTACTAACACGCCACTAAAATGAATGTTCTTTGCTCACTTTCTCTCTGTTTTTGTTCATTTGTTTGTTTGTTTTGTTTGTTCTTTGTTTTGTTTTTGAGAAAGGTCTTACTGTGTAGCTCAGGCTAGCCTCTAACTCCTCCCTAAGTCTCCTAAGTACCAGAATTATAGACACGTGCACCACATATATTCTGCTTACTTAGGGATACCTTCTTCTAATACTGTAGGCACCAGGCACATACATGTGCTAAACAGACACACATGCAGGCAAAACACCCATGCACGTTAAAAAAAAAAGTAATAAAAAAATTATTCAAAAATACAGTGCTTCAGCCTGTGATGTTTCTTTGTGTATAAAAAATAAAGCTATGCCAGGCAGTGTGGCACATGCCTGTAATACCAGCACTCAGGAGGCAGAGACAGGTCGATCTCTGTAAGTTCGAGGCCAGCATGGTCTACAAGAGCTAGTTCCAGGAGAGGCTCCAAAGCTACAGAGAAACCCTGTCTCTTTTGAAAAACCAAGCAAACAAACAAATTAATACAAAATTATGCCAAGCGATGGTAGTGCTTGCCTTTAATCCTAGCACTTGGGAGGCAGAGGCAGGTGGATCTCTGTGAGTTCGAGGCCAACCTGATCTACAAGAGCTAGTTCCAGGACAGGCTCCAAAGCTACAGGGAATCCCTGTCCCAAATGAATGAATGAATGAATGAATAAATAAATAAATAAATAAAAATAAAGCTATGTATGATGAAAATAAGTCGTTTTGTGTCTCCTACACTATATTGGGAGTCTGGAGACACAAAACTACCTATCATCCTCACAGATACCTTTATTTTTATACACAGAGGAACATAACAGACTGAAGCACTGTGTTTTTGAATGATTTTTTTATTATTTTACTTTATTTTTGAATGTACATGGTGTTTTTCATGCATGTGTGTCTTTATAGCACATGTGTGTGCCTGGTGCCTACAGAGGCCAAAAGAGGGCATGGAACCCCTGGAACTGAAGTTACAGGTAGTCGTGAGGCACCATGTGGGTGCTGGGAAATAACTCAGGTCCTCTCTAAGAGTAGTAGTCCTCTTCCCTGCTGAGCCGTCTCTCTCCAGTCCCAAGAACTCACTTTTTAAACCTTTTAATTCATGATTATAAGAGATTGTGTTTTATCCCAACCAGATTATATATATGAAGCTTTATTGAACACTGCCATTGACATAGATTCATTAGAAGCAAACTCACATTTAGATGAAGTCTGGATCAAAGAAGTTGTAAAGAAGGCAGGAATGAAGCTGAAATGGAGCAAATTGAAACAGGAGAAAGTAAGAGAAAACAAAGATGCTGTAAGAAGGTAAAACTTACCTGCATATTAACTAATACTTCACCATGCGGTTTTACTCGGCATCTTATGGGAAATTTACTTTGAAGTTTTGTGGTTAAAATGGTGACTATAGAGTTAATATTTATTCAAAACATCAGAAGGTATATTCAGCTTTTTATGAAACTGAGTGTGATTTTTCATAGCTTGCTAAGTACATATATTAGTCTGAATTTTAAATCTTGATTCAGCTCCACCCACTAATCTGAAGAAGCCAACCCTATAACAAACGTGAGTCATTGGCTGTTCTGCCATTAAGTTGTTCTGTGTGAAAGGGGTAAGTCGTCATGGCTAATCAAACCTGGATGTTGTATTCTGTTGTTAATGGTAGCTTGTAATGATATCTGTGAACCACTTCACAATTATTTCTGACATTTAAGAAATGAAACTCCTTTGCTGTTAATTGTAGGCCCCAGGCAGACCCAGCTTTGTTAATACCAAGGTTCCCAGTTGTTACTATAATGGGTCATGTTGATCATGGGAAAACGACGTTACTTGACAAACTTCGAAAAACTCAAGTGGCAGCAATGGAAGTTGGAGGCATCACTCAGCACATTGGTGCCTTTCTTGGTATGGACACAAATAACATCGCAGTGTGCTTGGGAACCCCACTTACTTGTTTTCTTTAGTCAAATGCCGTGCTGTGAAGTATACAGATTCAAAGTAAAGAGGCTGCTTAAAGCCACTGGAATGATCAAGTACCGAGCGGGCAGTGAGCAGTTATCTCGGACTTGCTGTAAAAACAAAGCTATTTTGCTCTTTTGGGTTTGATGAACCTTGCCTCTTTAATTGTGTATATATAATATCAGATGTAGGCGGGATGGTGTTCTTAATAACAATTAGATAGTAGCAACGTTTACTGAGCGCTGTCCTTTGCACTTACTGTGCTAAGCATCTTCTATGCTTTGTCTTTTTTACCTCACAACATCATGAGGTAGGTATTAGTATTTCTTTTATGATCTGTAAGCCCCTAAGGGGCTCAGGAACATGTCCAAAGTACATAGCTAGTAAATAACAAGGCTAGGATTTAAACCTGTTGTTATTGGACTCAAACTGGAAGCTATTAACTGTCTACTAAATTGCTTTTTTGTGGCTCAGTATAATTGTATAGCTGCAGTTTGCTGATGTAGAAGTGATCATCTATACAACTAGTTATTGATGGGTTCTCTCTCCAGAATGGTAATCAATCAGTACATTTATCAAAGCAGCTATATCCTAGAAATACAAAGACTTTTGGCTTGAAATTATAACATGAAAAGAAAGACCTCATGGTTTCACTATATTTTATGTTTTCATCATGAAATTTCTATCTGTGTTTTTCTGGTTAAAATTAGTGGAAGGAATCAAATTTAAAAACTAGTGAACTAGGTATGTTAGCACACATCTTCAATACCAGTACTTGGTAGGCAGATTTCTATGAGTTCAAGACCAGCCTGATCTTGAACATAGCAAGCTCCAGGCTGGCCAAGGCAACATACAATGACCCTATCTCCATATATACATATGTATGTATGTATGTATGTATGTATGTATGTATGTATGTGTATGTGTGTGTATGCTATATATATATCACACGTATTATGTCTGATTATGGCATATATTCCTTCATGTTGAAAAGTAAATTGAGTAACTGGTGTCCTTGCATTTCTGTTTCCATAGTCTCTCTGCCTTCTGGAGAAAAGATAACCTTTCTTGATACTCCCGGACATGCTGCCTTTTCAGCAATGAGAGCCAGAGGCACTCAGGTGACTGACATTGTGGTGCTGGTCGTAGCTGCAGATGATGGAGTGATGAAGCAAACTGTAGAGTCTATTCAGCATGCCAAAGAAGCACAAGGTATGGGAGGTGCTGTGCTGATGGAGTGATGAAGCAAATTGTAGAGTCTATTCAGCATGCCAAAGTAGCACAAGGTATGGGAGGTGCTGTGCTGAACTCAAAAAGTAGGACATTGCCATTTTTTTTTCCTTTTAGAGACCTACTACAAAGATTATAGTAGCTGGGCATGGTGGCGCACACCTTTAATCCCAGCACTCAGATGGCAGAGGCAGGTGGATCTCTGTGAATTCAAGGCCAGTCTGGTCTGCAGAGCTAGTTCCAGGACATCCAGAGCTGCACAGAAAACCCTATTGCAAAAAACAAAAACAATTCAAGACCAGTTTGTACTGCTCAAATATTCTTGAGTATGTGGTCTGAAGTGTGATCGGTTTCCCAGAGCTACACTCTTAGGAGAAAACTGTCTCCCCTTTCCCAGCGGCTCACAGTTGCCAATAGCGCCATAGCTAGAAGTGGGATTGTGTGCCTGACTCTTCTTTGCTGAGATTTGGTCTAGCCTGGGCTTGCACAGGTTTTTGTGCATGCTGTCACCACCTCTATGAGTTTATAGTGCAACTGCCGTGCTGTATCCAGAAGACAATGTCTCCTTGTGGTCATCTACCACCTTTGGCTCTTACACCCTTTCCACCCCATTTCCGCAATAACGCCTGAGCCGTGCAGGGGTGCTGTGGAGTAAGCATGTTCCCTTTAGGGCCGAGCATCCTGAGCCGTGCAGGGGTGCTGTGGAGTATGTATGTTCCCTTTAGGGCTGAGCATCCTGAGCCGTGCAGGGGTGCTGTGGAGTATGTATGTTCCCTTTAGGGCCCAGCATCCTGAGCCTTGCAGGGGTGCTGTGGAGTATGCATGTTCCCTTTAGGGCCCAGCATCCTGAGCCTTGCAGGGGTGGTGTGGAGTATGCATGTTCCCTTTAGGGCTGAGCATCCTGAGCCGTGCAGGGGTGGTGTGGAGTATGCATGTTCCCTTTAGGGCCCAGCATCCTGAGCCATGCAGGGGTGGTGTGGAGTATGCATGTTCCCTTTAGGGCTGAGCATCCTGCAGCCAGTTTTCTCTGCAGTTGGCCAGTTGTGGGTCTCTGTGTTGATCACCTTCTCGTACAAACAGAAGCTTCTCAGGTGAGGGCTGAGAGGTGCTCTGATCCATGGGTATGAGTCATTAGGAGTCAGTTTAATACTATGTCCATATATTAGTGTGTAGCAGTAGGTTCTCCCTTAGCTATAGGTTCTTGGCTCAGGAATGGTGCCAGATATGGGTTTTAACCTTGTAGAGTAGGTCTTAAGCGTAATTAAAAATTTTTTAAAAAGTGTTGAATCTGGGCAGTGGTGGCGCATGCCCTTAATCCCAGCACTTGGGAAGCAGAAGCAGGCGGATCTCTATGAGTTTGAGGCCAGCCTCGTCTACAAGAGCTAATTCCAGGATAGGCTCTAAAACTACAGAGAAACCCTGTCTCAACAAACAAAAAATAAAATAAAAGTATTGGTTATTCCCATGTTGTTCATGACACATTGGTACCAGTGACCATGTGTTGCCAGCCAGTTACTAGTGTAGTTCAAAGCACTAACAGCTGTGTATGATTGATGAATGTGCTGGTAGGAGTGAGGTTTCAGATCCACCACTTGCTTCTGCCGTGTGGAATCTTCATCATGAGGTGTTGGAGGCTCCGAAACTGGAGGCCATCCTCAGCTACATAGTGTGTTTCTAGCCAGCCTAGACTAATGTATCTCAAAACAAACATGGAGCATTGGTTCCCAACCTTCCTAATGCCACGACTCCAATACAGTTCCTCATGTTGTGCTGGCCCCCAACCATACAATTATTTTCATTGCTACTTCATAACTGTAATTTTGCTACTGTTATGAATCAGAATGTAAATATCTATGTTTTCCAATAGTCGTCGGTGACTCCTGTGAAAGGGTTGTTTGACCCCCAAAGAGTCAAATCCACAGGTTGAGAACTGCTGGCATAGAGGCTGGGAGTGATGGTGCACGCTTTTAATCCTAGCACTCAGAGGCAGAGACAGGCAGATTTCTGTGAGTTCAAGCCCAGCTTAGTTTGCATAGCAAGTTCAGGCCAACCAGGGCTACATAGTAAGACCCTGTTCTTCTCCCCACAGACAGGGTTTCTTTGTGTAGCTGTCCTGGAACTCACTCTGTAGACCAGGCTGGCCTCGAACTCTCAGAGATCCACCTGCCTCTGCCTCCTGAGTGCTGGGATTAAGGGAGTTAAGTGAGCCAGTGTTCTGAACCACTGACTCTTCTCTCTAGCCTTTCTTTTTCTTTCCATCTAGATGACAGCGGAGGATAACGTGAGTCTAAAGTGGGTCTTTTAGGCCTTGGTTCTTTTTTTTTTTTTTTTTTGTTTTTCGAGACAGGGTTTCTCTGTAGCTTTGGAGCCTGTCCTGGAACTAGCTCTGTAGACCAGGCTGGTCTCGAACTCACAGAGATCTGCCTGCCTCTGCCTCCCGAGTGGTGGGATTAAAGGCGTGCGCCACCACCACCCGTAGGCCTTGGTTAAATATCTGCATCCATTGAGTGAAGAGAAAGCCAGAGCAGGTCAGCATTCTCCCAATGAATGTCGAGAATTAAAGGAGTTTTCATTTGCACTTTCCCTGACTCTTGCTCTTCCAGTTCCTATTATCCTTGCGATAAATAAATGCGACAAAACAGCTGCTGATCCCGAAAAAGTGAAGAAAGAGCTCCTGGCTTACGATGTGGTGTGTGAAGATTATGGTGGCGATGTTCAAGCCGTGCATGTGTCCGCACTTAGGGTAAGTGTGGCTGTCTCAGGACAGTGCGCCGCTGTGAGCGCCGAGTGTCCTACACAGCAATGCTTACCCAAAGAACACTCCTTTTTCTTTTGAGATAGGGTCTCTCTTCTGGCTGACCTAGAACTCACTAAGTAGACAGATTAGTAGAACTCACTAAGCAGGCTGGCCTAGAGCTCACAGCAATTCCTTGCCTCTGTCTCCCAAGTGCTGGGATTGTTGGTGTGTGTCACCACACCTGTCCTAAGCTTGTGTTTTAAGCAGAACTGGTGACCAGTTGATAACAAAAAGTACTTATGTTCCATGCCTTGTCTAAGTAGAAAACAATAGAATAGGTCTTTGGGTACTTAAGAGGGATTTAAATACATAAAAATTACTAATATTATTAGCTTCTTTTTTTAAATTTTGTGAATTTGACAGTATCTAGAATTGCCGAAGAGATAAGACTCTGGGATTATCTATGAGGGATTGTCTTTTTTCTTTTCTTTCTTTTTAATAAATTTATTGTTGAACTGGGCATAGTGGCACATACTTTTATCCCCAGCAGAGGCAGGTGGGTATGTAAGTGTAAAGCCACCCTGGTCTGCATAGTGAGTTCCCGGCCAATCAGGTCTACATACTGAGACCCTGTCTCAAAAAAACTAAAAATATTTAAATTATTGTTTGTGCCAGGATGTAGGAGTGCATGCTTTTAATCCCAGTACTTGGGAGGCAAAGATGGGTGCATCTATGAGTTTGAGGTCAGCTTGGTCTACATAGCAGGGCTGGCTACACAGTGAGATTCCCTTCTCAAGAGAATTTCCTTCATTTTGGGTTTTTGTTGTTGTTGTTTTGGGTTTCTTTATGCAGCCCTGGCTGTCCTAGTACTCATTCTATAGTAGACCAGGCTGGCCTCAAACTCAGATATCCGCCTGCCTCTGCCTCCCGAGTTCTGGGATTAAAGCCATAAACCATCTGGTTTATATAACATATTTCCTTTTTTTTTTAATTTACTTATTATGTATATAGTGTTCTGGGCACCAGATCTCATTGTAGATGGGTGTGAGCCATCATGTGGTTGTTGGGATTGAACTCAGGACCTCCAGAACAGCAGTCAGTTCTCTTAACTACTGAGCCATCTCTCCAGCCCCTATATAACATATTTTCATCAAATATACTTCTACTCCCTCCTCTCCGCCTACTCATATTCCCCCCACCACTTTTCCCTGCCACCTTCAAGACCTTTTTTTTTTGTTTTGTTTTTTTTGAGACAGGGTTTCTCTGTAGCTTTGAAGCCTGTCCTGGAACTAGCTCTTATAGACCAGGCTGGCCTTGATCCGCTGCCTCTACCTCCCAAGTGCTGGGATTAAAGGCATGTGCCACCATTGCCCATCAAGACCTTTTTTTATTTTTATTTTATTTATTTATTTATTTTGGTTTTTCGAGATAGGGTTTCTCTGTGGCTTTGGAGCCTGTCCTGGACTAGCTCTTGTAGACCAGGCTGGCCTCGAACTCACAGAGATCCGCCTGCCTTTGCCTCCCAAGCACTGGGATTTAAGGCGCAGGACACCACTCCAGTTAGTACTGCCAGCACGTGATGGGCGTAGGACCGTCCAGTGGCCAGGACAGCTCGTCCAGTGTCACATCCCCCCCAGCCATCAATTGCCAGTAGCCTGTGACGTGTCTAGATGCAGTTAATGCTTGTGGGGATGCAAGCTGAGCACCACAGCCCTCATGCGGTCATCATGCTCCTGCCGGCACAGCTTTCCCACGCTCACAGAGGCAGAATCAGCCCAACTTGAATTGCTCGTTACATATGTTCCCATCGCAAGAAGCAAAGTACTGTACAGGCTGGCTTTATTGTTGCCCATGGGATGCTTTTGGTTTTCACTAATACCATTTATGTTGCGCTCCATTTTATTTTAAATTACCAATTATTTACTCTCTTGATGGAAACCATAACTATATTTATTCTCTAGTTATGATCTAGAACTTGTAACTCACCTCTAGGTCAACATCTACCCGTTCTCTTCAGGCTGCTACTGAGTAATGATTTCCTTTGCCCATTCTTTTATTCTTTTCATATTTCACAGCTTCCTCATAATGACACCCCCCTCACTCATTCATTGAAGGGATAGTTCTGGATGCTGTTATTTTCTCTAATTAGTTTTTACTTCATCCCTGTTTTCCCAAAATTTGGTCCCTCTAAGATGTTTAGGAATTATGCTTCTTTTTAATAGTAAAACTGTGTCTATCTCCTCTTGTGTTTATAAAATATGACCTATATTACTGTGTTCTAAAAGTAAGATGCCAAGCTCCCTGTGGTAAGGTTAAAATATTTAGGCATGACAGCATATCTATAATCCTAGCTACCCAGGAGGCTAAGGCAAGATTGAGGCCAGCCTGAGCAATTTTGAAAGACTCTCTCAAAATGAAATAAAAGGGGGCAGTGGATATACTTCAGTAGTAAACTGTATCTTGACAAGGCACCAGGTTCAGTTCTTTGTACCAGAAAGAGGACACGGGTTTGACGATGAGACACCTTGCCTGGCAGTAGTGGAGCACACCTTTAATCCCAGTACTCAGGAGGCAGAAGAAGGATCTCTGAGTTCAAACCAACCTGGTCTGTAGAGGGAGTTTCAGGACAGCCAGGGCTACATAGAGAAACCCTGTCTTGGAAAAAAAAAGAAAAGAAAGAAAGAAATTAACAAACAGCCCCTTAGCTGGCATGGAGAACAGCAGGACCTCTTGCCCGTCAGCTCATTTCTATTACCAGTTAATAGCCCTTGCTGGCCTGGAACCCCCTATATAGACAGACTGGCCTTAACCCAAGGATCTACCTGCCTCTACCTCTTTCTTCCTTGCTGGGAGGAAAGGCTTGCACCGCCACGCCCATCTGAGCTGTGTAATCTTGGTGTCGTAGGGAGCATGATGATTACACACCACTGAAGGCAAATGAATAATCTAATCTAGCTTTATGTTATAGAGGAAGGCAATCCAGGAAGGTGAAGTAATTTTTCAGGTTGACATAGGTGAGTGGTTGCAGAATATAGTTTTAAAACTCATATCTAGAGCTGGGCGGTGGTGGCGCACACTTTCACTCCCAGCATTCTGGAGGCAGAGGCAGGCAGATCTCTGAGTTTGAGGCTAGCCTGGTCTACAAAAGCTAGTTCCAGGATAGCTAGGGCTACACAGAAAAACCCTATCTTGAAAAACCAAATATTAGTTAAATATTAGTCCTTGAGTCAGGTTTTCTTGCTGATAGCTCTCTATCTCCTTTTCTTTTGATAAAATTGGTTATTTCATGATTTTAATTCTTTTTTTTTTAAGATTTATTTATTATGTATACAACATTCTGCCTCCATGTATGACCACACGCCAGAGGAGGGCGCCAGATCTCATTACAGATGGTTGTGAGCCACCATGTGGTTGCTGGGAATTGAACTCAGGACCTCTGGAAGAGCAGCCAGTGCTCTTAACCACTGAGCTCTCCAGCCCTGATTTTAATTCTTAAAAAGATTCTTAATCCTTCTTATGCTGACATTTACTAATAGTATTTGCTGATATGTACTAACTCTTTGTTACAGGGAGACAATCTGATGGCTTTGGCAGAGGCAACGATTGCTCTCGCGGAGATGCTGGAGCTGAAAGCAGATCTTACGGGTCCAGTGGAAGGAACAGTGATAGAGTCTTTCACTGACAAAGGAAGAGGGTAGGGATGTACTAAAACGACGCTAATAGTTTTGTTTGATGGGTTGTATGACAATATATATAGTGCATAGTTTTAGTTTCTGAGCCATAGTTTCAAAGACTGTATTTTCAATGTATTTTATTGCACTAGTACAGAGAACACAAAAGCGAAGTTGTTGTCATCACGCTTAGATGACTAAAGAAGTAGTTAAATTGGTTTGCACCCCCCCCCCGGCTCAGATATTTGTATTTACAGGTAGACTAGCAATGAATGAGAGTGAAATGCCAGTTGTCACATTTTAATTTCTAGTTCTTTGACTTGACCCAGAAATCCAGTGTGTAGGAACGTCTTTGTAATGTCATGTTCTTCTTGAATATTCTTCCTATAAGCACAAGACATTTTCTCATTGCTTCGTACACTGTTAGCAGCTATGAGCAGTCTCATAGCCATGTGTGGGATGGGGTAGGACTGAGTCAGAACAGTCTGCGCATGGCTCCTTCCCTGCCTGGATACTCTGTCAGTGCAGTCATGCAGCACTTGTCTATTCACGGCTGCCTCGTTTCAGTTAGCGGGGTTAAGGTTCCCTCCCGTGTCCACTGGATCTTCTTTAACAAGCTGCCCATTCATCTGCTGAAGATTTGGAGCTGCTTCTACTTCTTTTTCTTGACTCGTTGGCTGTTGTAAAGAATACTTTGCTTTGTTTTTGGCTTCCGTCATGATGAGGACAAGCCTGAGGCCTGTCATCCCAGTATGGTCGCACATGCCTGTCATCCCAGTATGGCCGCACATGCCTGTCATCCCAGTATGGCCGCACATGCCTGTCATCCCAGTATGGCCGCACATGCCTGTCATCCCAGTATGGCCGCACATGCCTGTCATCCCAGCATTTTGAAGACTGAGGCTGGAAGAGTCAAGGCCAGACTAGATTAAGAGACGACGGCCTAGAGAGTTGGCTCTGCAGTTAAGAGCACTTGCTGATTTTGCAGAGAACCAGATTCAGTCCCCTGCCCCTTTATGGTGCCTGATAGCAGTAACTCCAGGGATCTGATGCCTTCTTCCAAGAGCACCGGACAAGCATGAGGTGCACACAGACATGCATACATTCATACATATACAGACACACATACATGCATGCAAGTGAAATATTCAGACACATAAATAAACCCTACACAACCACACTGAAAAACAAAAATCTGGGATTTTGCACGTTAGGCAAGTATACCCTGATAAATCCTTGGCCAAGTAAAAATCTTTATAGTATCCAAAGCTGCTTGAGGAATTGAGAAGGGAATTCATCCTATATGTTCATATTCATATGTGTGTGCATGCGCACGCATATGTGCACATGTTCCATAAAACTATTTTTTGCTCTACTTAAGAAAGTACAATTATAGCTGGAGAGATGACTCAGTGGTTGAGAGCACTGACTGCTCTTCCAGGGGACCTGAGTTCAATTCCCAGCACCCACATGGCAGCTCACAACTGTCTGTAATCTCAGTTTCAGGGGACCCAACACCCTTGGCAAAACACCAATGCACATAAAAAAAAGAAAAAAAATTTTTCTTTTTTTTTTTTGGTTTTTCAAGACAGGGTTTCTCTGTGGCTTTGGAGCCTGTCCTGGAACTAGCTCTTGTGGACCAGGCTGGCCTCGAACTCACAGAGATCCGCCTGCCTCTGCCTCCCGAGTGCTGGGATTAAAGGCGTGAGCCACCACCGCCCAGCAAGAAAAAAAATTTTAAAAAGTACAATTACATCCTGATTATAGCATTAAGAATATTTACTTTTTATATTCATTTTAGTCCTGTTACAACAGCTATAATTCAAAGAGGAACTCTGAGAAAGGGCTCAATTCTAGTTGCTGGGAAGAGTTGGGCCAAAGTTCGACTAATGTTTGATGAGAATGGACAAACACTTAATGAGGCCTATCCCAGCATGCCAGTGGGAATCATAGGCTGGAGAGACCTCCCTTCTGCAGGAGATGAAATTCTTGAAGTAGAATCTGAGGTATGCAAGCCTAACTCTTGATTGTTAGATATTAATGATGGCTTTATGTACCAGTCTATAATGTTTAATATTAAATAAGAGTGCTAATGTTAACATAATTATAGTTTGTAAGGGGCTGTGAAGAGGCCAGGGTACCATTATAGAATTTAACTGTAGTATTGTTTTTCAGATAGCTTTAAAATTGTTTTAATTATATACAAAATTCCTAAAGTTTTACTTTTTGAAACTTATGAGTTGAGCTCCTAATAGGGAAAACACAAGCTTTTAACCCAGCAGACACTGGTGTCTGTTTCAGTAAAATCATAACAGTTTTCCCTGTAAAGCTAAGGGCCCGAGAAGTTGTTGACTGGAGGAAGACTGCGCAGAAAGAGGAAAAAGGCAAAGATGACCTGAAAATAATGGAAGAAATGCGAAAGGAGCACCAAGAAGAGCACCGGAAAGCCCGTGCAAAGTATGGCGGTCTGCACTGGAAGAAGAGGTCATATATGAAGTACCTTGAAAGAAAAGAACAGAGACCCTTAAAGCCCAAGGAAAAGGCAGAAAAGGACTCAAATGTACTTCCTTTAATTATTAAAGGTAAGTTTTTGAAAGTTTTTACTTTGCTACTCACCGTTTAAATTATTTTTGTTCTCATAATTTAGAACCCCTCTCCTTTATTTATTGGGGCAGGGGTGGCAGTCTTATTTTATAGCCCAAGCTAGGCTGGGCTTTCTGAATGCCCAGGTTACAGATGTGCACTACCCCAACAAACCCTTAAATCAAAGTAGGTTTCTACTTCGATTTTTTTTCAGTAGTTTGGTGTTCAAATTTTTTTTTTCTGAGCAAGCATAGCTTGTGTTGATTTCATTGTAAAATGTATGTTACTTTGTATTTGTATATTGTAAGTTCTTTATAATGCTAAACTTAAATAAAAGTGGTTTTAGTTATCAACACCATTCCTGTCTTGGCTTTAAAATAGATTTTCATTTTACATACCTGCCTCTTACAACTAACACATTCTAAACTCTTGCTGTATCTGTAGGTGATGTTGATGGGTCTGTGGAGGCCATCTTGAACCTTCTTGATACGTATGATGCTTCCCATGAATGTGAACTAGAATTGGTACATTTTGGATTGGGTGACATTAGTGAAAATGATGTCAACTTTGCGGAGACATTTGATGGTAAAGATTCTGTTGGCTGTATATTAATCTGTGTGAACCCATTATCTTGTGAGCCTTTTCACTTATGTCTTGTGATTGGCTGATCATTGGCTAGCATTCTCCTCCTAGTGCATCAATAATCACATCTGTTATGGCCACTGCAACCTTGGGAACTAGTGCAAGACCAAGTACTGTTCCTTGATTTATTTTTTATTACCCTGGTCCCCATTTGCACACACACTCCAGGTATCTCTCACTACCCTGTGAGTGTTCATTGTTTGTTAGCCATCTATACAGTACTTCATCTGTGACCCTGTAATGCCAGTTCCAGGCAAGCTGACTCCCCTTCTAACCATCATGCATGCTTACACATTATACACGCAATCAAAATAGTCACAATAAATAAATCTAAAAAATTGTTTTAAATCATAAAACTTCCTTTTAAACAAGTACAGTTTATAAAATCCAATAATAAAAATAATTAAAATTTTACTAGTTTTCATGAGAATAGTCACAAAACTTCTCAATAGCTATGTAATTACAAAGAAGGAAGTAAAACAATTTAGATTTGGCTTTCTGCTTCGAAGATAAGTGACTGTACTCTAATGCTAGTGTATTCATCTTGTCTCTGCTTGCTAGGCGTCATTTATGGCTTTAACGTGGATGCAGGCAAAGCTATCCAGCAATCAGCTGCACAAAAAGGAGTGAAGATTAAACTTCACAAGATCATCTACCATCTTATTGAAGATTTGCAGGAGGAACTAAGCAGCAGATTGCCTCACAGGCTAGAGGAATACCCAATAGGTGAGTGCTGGCTGCAGCTTTCCAGTATTTATGTCAGATGCTGTAAGTAGGACCTAAAAGCAAAGCTTAGGGAAATAGATTTGTTGATCCATACAAGGCTTATGTTGTAAAACAAATGACTACCATGAGGTGAGAATTCAGTGACTTATATGTGACTGGTACAGTGACAGAGTTCATTCAAGCCCAGAGGATATAAAACCAAAGTGACTGAGAACTTACTTGCCTCAAGTCTGCACATGAACAATAATGGTAATACAGTGTCATAGACTGGGACTGCGCTGAGACTGGGAGATGAATACACATTGAAAGCATATTAAATAGTTCAGTATTTTCAAGTATTCTAGCATATTCTTGGCTGGATTAAAGGCGAAATTTATTTAAAATTTTTAAGTATTAACTCTAATAGTCTAATCCAGTCTATGATCAGATTTTATCTAGTTTTGAGACAGGGTATTATGTAACCTAGGCTGTCCCCAGCTGTGTACCAAAGTATAGCCTTGAACTTCTGATCCTTCAGCACCCAAGCCCTGGGATCAAGTCCTGTCCTTTAGATCAGGCCTGTCAGGCTCATAAATTACATGTAGTTGTCGTTTCTCTTATAATCCTGTTTAATCTGGAATAATTCTTTCATCTATCCTTTTGACCTTAACATTTTTAAAATGTGAAGATCAGCAACTTCATTTACCACGTTTGTTCCCTTTTAAGATCTGGTTTTGGCTGGGCGGTGGTGGCACACGCCTTTAATCCCAGCACTCAGGAGGCAGAGGCAGGCGGATTCTGTGAGTTCGAGGCCAGCCTGGTCCACAAGAGCTAGTTCCAGGACAGGCTCCAAAGCTATAGAGAAACCCTGTTTTGAAAAACAAAAACAAAACAACAACAACAAAAAAAACCTGGTTTTGTAGTTTGGGTCTATATAGATTTACTATAGGCTAAATATGAACAGTATACAAAAATGTTATGCTTTTGTACCAAGAGCAATTTGGAAAAGCCAACTGAGGGTTTCCAGAAGTGAACACAGCAAATATTACTGACACCATCAGTCAGGAAACATTCAAAATTGGTCACTTTGACGTTAGAACTTGAGTTACAGGGGCTGGAGAGATGGCTCAGCGGTTAAGAGCATTGCCTGCTCTTCCAGAGGACCTGAGTTCAATTCCCAGCAACCACATGGTGGCTCACAACCATCTGTAACGAGGTCTGGTGCCCTCTTCTGGCCTGCAGGCAGACACCCAGACAGACTTTGAGCTTGAGGCTAGCCTGGTCTACAGAGCGAGTTCCAGGACAGTAGATTTTTATGGAGCATAGACATACTCAAGGATTTTTGTGTGTGTGTGGGTGGGGTTTTGTTTGTTGGAGACAGGGTTTCTCTGTGTAACAGCCGTTTTAGAACTAGCTCTTGTAGACCAGGCTGCATCAAACTCACATAGATCCACCTGTCTTGAGTGCTAGGTGTGTGCCACCACCCGGCTATGTATGGGTGTTTTACCTGCATATCAGATATACGCGTCTGGCCAGTACCTGTGACGCCAGAACAGGATGCTAGATCCCCTGGGACTAGAGTTACAGAAGCTCATGAGCCACCATATGGGTGGACACTGGATATTAAATCAGGGTCACTTAACTGTCATCTCTGCAGCCCCTGAGATTTTCCACCTGTTAATTCTAATTATTGGTCATGAAAATAAAGTTAGTGATATCAAAGAAATATTTCCCAAACTAATTTCCGTCAAGACAAGGTATGAATATGTAGTGCTGGCTGGCCTGGAACTTACACATTACACTTTCCTCCATTGTGTTCTTCCTAAAGGTGAGGCTTGCATACTAGCTACATTTACTGTAACAGAAGGGAAGAGAAAAGTTCCTGTGGCTGGCTGCAGAGTTCAAAAGGGTCAGTTAGAAAAACAGAAGAAGTTTAAATTAATCCGAAATGGAAAAGTTATTTGGAAGGGTAAGCAATATTAAAACCTATTTCTAAATCGTAATCACCAAGTCCTGATTGTGTAACATCCAAAACCTATTCATTTTTCCCTTGCCTAGCCTTAGCTTGTGCCATTTCCAGCTGATTGGCTCCTCAGTTCTGATGACACTCCCAAGATTAGTCTGGGTTCTGTTTAAAAAAAAAAAAAATCACCTTTGTTCTGTTCAGCCCCTGTATTCTGTCCTTATGGTCCCAAGGTCCCCAACAGTACACATTAGGGCACTCCCACAGTGGTCTTCAGATCTGCCTGCCATCTTTTGATACAACCTCAAGAGTACAGTTTTAGACTACCTTTAAAATGGGAAATTTCAGATCTATCAGGTCAACTTTTAAATATTTTTTGAACTTCCTTGATATTTACTCTTACCTAAGTGGAAGGCACTTGCCACATAAGCCTGACAGCTTGAGTTTAATATCCAGAACCCACATTAAGGTAGAAAACCTTAATGTTACACCAAACCATGTACCACTTAGCAGGAATCTCTTAAATTATACTAACAGTGGCTTTTTTTTCTTTTTTAAAGGCTCATTAACCTCACTGAAACACCATAAAGATGATGTTTCAGTCATCAAAACTGGAATGGACTGTGGTCTTACTTTAGATGAAGAAAGAGTAGAATTCAAAGTGGGAGATGAAGTTGTTTGTTATGAGGAAAATGAAGTGCCAGCTAAGACGTCTTGGGATCCAGGATTTTAAAAGTACAATAAAAATGATAAATGTATTGTTTCGTGTCCTTTATTTAAAGACAGGGTCTTGATACTTAACACAGGCTGGTTAAGCAATCTCCTGCCTCAGCCTCCCAAGTTGTGAAATTTTAACCATGCACCACCATGCCTAGCTTCCTTTTCTTATATAGCAATTATCTTTGCTTTATTAGAGGTAAGAATTCACAATGTGCCAGGCAAGGCGGCACATACCTTAATCCCAGAGGCATGCCTGAATCTCGAGTTCAAGGCCAGCCAAGGCTACAAAGAGACTCTTGTCTCCAACCCCTCCCCCATTACCTCCTCCTGCATACATCAACAGGGAATATACTTCCTTAAACTCTGGATATCACCTATCTTGTGACTCAGGATGCTATGAAGAGCAGCCAGTACTCTTAACTCTGAGCCACCTCTCCAGTTCAAGTGATCAATTCATCTTTTGGGTGAGACATATTGTCTTAAAGCAAGGTCAAAGGGATAGGGAGGTGGCCTCTCTAGTTCCATAAACAGAGACTAGTCATTCTCTAAGGCATAGGACATCCCCCAATCCCTTAAAAATTCTGGCTCAAGCCAATGTAAACCACGCAGCTGGCACCTAAGACAGGAACCAAAAGGACTAGTCACATAGCCCAAGAAGCAGCTTTAAATATACAATAAAACCCAATACTAAACATCAATTCCTGTCTTTTTATTTATTCATATACAACTACTTGTCTTCTGGCTTGTTGAAGCAATAAGTCAGACAGCACTTGCCACAGTAATGTCTGTCAAAGTGGCTAGCCATGAAAACTCCAGCACCACATTCATCAGAAGGACACTCTCGACGAAGACGACTAATTTTGCCATTTTCATCCACCTGAAAAACAAAAACTTACTATAAGAGAATTCCACAAAACACATCCTGAAGTCTGACTTAAGTGACTCAAGTTATTCACCGCTGGCCCTCACAGCACCTTTTAGGGGTTGAGAGCATAAACTGTCCTCACTGAGAACCTACACTGTTTCCAGCACCCACATCTGACAGTTCATAACACCTGTAATTCCAGCTCTAGGGGATCTGACATCCTGCCCTCTTCACTCATATGCAAACATATTCACAAGTAAAAATATTTTAAGAAATTCTAGTGTTCAAGTCAGCACTTCTGCAAGTCAGCTGCTCAGAACTTGTTTCAAATCTACCACAGGTTTTGCTGATCCCCACTTCAGCAGCTCACCTTATAGTACTTCAGTACAGCCAACTTAACCTTCTTTCTCTTATGCTTGTTCTTCTTGGGAGTGGTGTAAGACTTCTTCTTCCTTTTCTTAGCGCCACCACGAAGTCTCAACACCAGATGAAGGGTGGACTCCTGTTATGAAGGATCAAGGAGGCATCAATCCCTGGAGCATCAACAATCCTGACTCCAGTCTGTCAATCACTAGCTGTGATTGTGCCTGCCAGCAGCAACCACGCCACCCACACTGCACTTGGGGGTGAGAGCAGCTCAGGAATGAAGCTTGCGACCCCTCTGGACTACAGGAGACCTCTCCCCACAAACAACACAGATCCACCATCATCACACTAACAGTAAACAGCTGCAATGCTTCTCAATGTTAGTGGATCATATGGGAATCTAATCCTATCTTCCCCGTTTCTGCAAGTTTTCCCGCAAACAAACCTTTTGGATGTTGTAGTCAGACAAAGTACGGCCATCTTCCAGCTGCTTGCCTGCGAAGATCAGCCTCTGCTGATCAGGAGGAATTCCTAATTGCAAGAATAAATACTGGGTTTAAGCGAACTAGGTGCATACCAAGCTACAGATAACCCTCTGTCAGGCAACTGCTAACAGTGGCCAATGACTTACTACTAAACGCTTTTCATAACGTTTGAACGTGCTTGAACACTTAATACATGTTAATAGTCTCCGTGAGACAGTAAACTGGGGAAAATATTGTTAAAATTCACACGTAGAAACAAAGCTGTCATGCAGAGTTTTCAAAGTTAATCTGTTTTCTACCCTAAGAGCAAATATGCCTAGGTCACACAACCAGGGATTTCTCTAGCGACAAAACATCACTTGCCTTCCTTATCCTGGATCTTGGCCTTGACATTTTCTATAGTGTCCGAGGGTTCAACCTACAAGTTTTAACACACAGTTAGCACACAGCTAAACGATAAGAAACTAGAACATCGATCTCGGCAGATGTCCACGTTACACAAAACGAGCAGGGAGATGGTGAGCCCGCACCTACTCAATGCGGGCGAGGCAGTGGACCAGCCTCCCGGGAGTGCTACAAGCCAGCTCCGTTCCCAGGCCAGGGCGAGTGCCGGCCGCTGTGCCAGCCACGCGCTCGAGCCTGCGCAGCGACTCGGAACGGGGCAGGCGCCAACTTTCGGCACCGAAATCCCAACTTTGGCGCCTGTAAGCAACCCATCCTCGGCTCACGGCCAAGCTTCAGACCTCAGAAACGCGCTCGAGCTTCAGGCGGCACTGAGGTCTCAGCCAGGCCGCGGCTCTCACGCCGCCCGGCCCGTACCTCGAGCGTGATGGTTTTCCCCGTAAGGGTCTTCACGAAAATCTGCATCCTGGCGGCGCTGCCACCTGCATTCGAAAAGAGACGGATTAGACCCGACGGCACCGGTGAGAGCGGACGCCTAAGGCCACCCGGCCGGAGCCGGACCACGGAGCACACACTCACCACAGATGGCGGATCCGAAAGGAAGAGCCTCGCGGGCCAACGGGGTTTCCCGGCCGAAGGACCCGCCTCTTAGGCGTCCACGCACGTGCCTGTGCGCTGCCACCAAACCGCGGCTGTCTAACGCAGTGCCGGACTAGCGGGCGCTCCATCTCCCTACGCTCTTTCTCTCATTTGGGTCCTCGAAACGGTGTGCTCCACTTAAAAATGTTTCAAAAGGCGCTCTTATACAATCGATGCGACCAAGAGGGGCTTTCCTTTACAGGGGGCTTGTTAGCACGAGAAACGAGAGTTAACACGAGTCTCGCCGGGAATTGTAGTTCTTCGCTGCTTTCTTCTTACTAAAACTACTTGTCCCAAGATGCAGTTCCACACTTCCGGGCGGGCTGTCTGGTTACAGTCTCTAAGCAGGGTTAGGGACTCGGGTGAGGACCTGGGGATGGGGCCGAGTGTTTAGCGCGAGGGTGGGACCGCGCCGGAAATGCCTAGAAGGGAAGGGGTAGTGAGGAGCCGCGGGGTTGGCTGTGCTGGCCCTCCGGAGAACGGCATCCTCAGCGGACACCAGGACAGTGGCGCGCACACCAAGTCTTCCAGAGTGCGGGTGCGGCCGCTTCCTTGCATCCCCCTTCCTGGCTGTCAGCTACCTTTTTTCTCCAGTCTGAGGAAGCTTCTGAGCCGCACGCGCCATCCTAGTGTGAAACGGTTAAATGTATCGGAATTTTCATCTCTGCACCTTTTAAAAAGCCGTACAGTAAGGAAACCTGTAGAATGATTGTTTAGGCCTCGACTGCAAGCTTGGACGTGGAGGTTGTCCGTCCTGGGAAAAATACTTAGGAGCATGTACTGTCCCGGAGAAATAGGCGAAACAGACCGGTTAGGAGCAGTCCCTCCTGCACCTCACAAACCCAGTGCCCTTTCTAATGCATACTCTTAATGACATTTCTTTCTATCCCTAAACGTAGGCGTCCTCCGGTTTTTTGTTGTGGTGGTGGGTTTTTGTTGTTTGCTTTGCTTTTTGTTTGGTTTTGTTTTGTTTTTTATCCCTATCCTCCTAACACTGTTGGCTCTTTCCTCTTTTTAATCTACTAGCGCTGCTACCTCCAAAAGACACATTTTGAAAAGTAGAAATGGGCTGGGAAATGGCTCAGTAGATAAAATGCTTGATATGCAAAAGTCTATATTTTTTTAATTTATTTATTATGTATATAGTGTTCTGGGCACCAGATCTCATTACAGATGGGTGTGAGTCATCATGCGGTTGCTGGGAATTGAACTCAGGACCTCTGGAACAGCAGTCAGTTCTCTTAACCTCTGAGCCATCTCTCCATCCCCAAAAGTCTATATTGTAACCCCAAAACCCACTGTAAAAAAGGTACTGTGCCTGATGGGAAACTTCCTAGAGATTGGCCAGCCAAAGTAGCTAAATCCTTGGCTCCAGGTTCAGTGAGAGGTTGGGAGTTGGGAGAAACGACAGTACAGCCACGTGACAAATGTCTTTTAAAATAAGGTTGGTTTCAGTCAGTAAAGAGAGTTGACATCTAGAGTACTGTGCTAGGGATCCAAATGGTGGAGAGTGTTATGCCCAGGTCACGGAGTGTCCACCCCCATCCCCCACCTCCCCTCCCAAACCAACCAGGAGACCGAGTCCTGTAAGCAAAAGCAAAGAGCCATTATTCTTACACAAGTTTGCAAACTCGGTCTCTTTGTGTGTTCAACGTATTAGAGTGATCAGAAAGCCCTGAGCTCAGTTAGAGTTGGGTTTTTATAGTAGCAAAGGTGGGGGTGAGGGATTTCTAAGATTCAGGACCCCCTGATTGACTGACATTTGTCTAGGGGTGTCCTGGTGAAAAGCGGTGGCTGTGTGCTGGCAGGTGGTCCTATCTACAAGGGTTGATTGGAACCTTAGGAATTTCCTGGGTGGTGCCTGGGTAGTCTCAGTTTGTGGTCTTTCTCGGAACCAGGTATGCCCCAGGGTAAACTACTGAGCCCCAGGCCTCTATTGAGCTTGTCACGGCTGGGTCCTGTAGAGAACCTCAGCCTTTCTCAGTGTTCCCCACCCATAAGGCATGGAATGATCCAAGAACACCCCACACATGCGATCCTCCTGGCTCCACATCTGCATGCACCCACAGGAATGTGGATGTAGAGAAAAGTAAAAAAGTGATGGTGTCATCTACATTAGTCAAATACTTTACCTTGGGGTTAAAGGTTATCTGAGTTGTAAGGTACTGACCCTAGCATGTGTGGGCCCTAGAATTGAAATCCAACACTACAAAGAATAAAAGGCTTTACCTTCAAACTTGAGGGACAAAGACATAAGAAGATAGTTTTGTCAGAGGGGAAAAAGTTGTTGACCCCTTAAAGGGCATCAATAGACTACCAGAACTTGAAGATGTGACCACACACGCCCCAACAATTGGGCCCTTACCTCCTCCTTTGACTCTGTGCTGTTTGCAGTTGCGTTATCTGTACTCTGACTGGCTTACTAGACTGTAAGCTCCAAGGAGCCAGAACCTTGTCTTACTGCTGAATCCCTAGCCATCAAATACAAAATAGACCTTGAAACACCTAGTGGTTTAACTAATGAGTAAACAAGTTGATTCTATTTGAGGAAATTTTAGGCCAGTGACACAGCTCAGTGAGCTAATGTGCTTTTTGACAAGCCTGATGATCTGAGTTCAGTTCCTCCACGGGGAAGGAGTGGAACTGACTCCCATAAGTGTCCTCTGGCCTCTGTGTGTACCATGACAAGCATGCACCCACCCACATATACACAGACACTAAGTAACTTTTTGCTTTTCCAAACAGGGTTTCTCTGTGTTAACAGCCCTAGCTGTCCTGGAACTGGTTGTAGACCAGGCTGGCCTCAAACTCACAAAGCTTCACCAGACTCTGCCTCCCAAGTGCTGGGATGAAAGGCATGTGCCACCTTGCCAGGCTCTAAATAACTTTTTTAAATTAAAGAAGATTTTGTTTGTATCTGTGATGGGACGACTTTATGTCCTCTTGTAAATTGACTTTTTGTTATCCAACTCATCAGTGTAAAGATGAATTTAGTCTTTTATAATTTAAAATGATTGTGATGTCTCCTTTATTTTTTTATTTTTTGTTTATTTGAGACAAGGTCTCACTATGGAGTCCTGGCTGGTCTGGATCTCACTATGTCAACCAACTTAGTCCTCTGCCTCCCAAGTGCTGGGATTAAAGGCATGCACCACCATGCAGACTGCTGTCCTGATTCTTATGTATGTGATATTTAAAGTTTGATATGTTATTAATTATATTGCCAAAACATCATAAAGTTAGTTTAAACATTTATTCAAAGCAGCATTATTTATAGTAAGTGTTTAATGGGGATGGCTAAATAATTAATGGAATCTCATACTATGCAATAAATGCTATCTTTAGAGCTCTTTAGAAAAAAATTTAACATTTTATTGTTTTTGAGACAGAGTCTCACTTTGTAACCCTAACTGGTCTGAATTTCACTATGTAGACCAAGTTGGTCTTGAACTCACAGAGATACAACTATTTCTGCCTCCCAAATGCTAGGATTAAAGGTATGTTCTGTCTACCATAGCCAAGGGGGAATTTTAAATTTTTCAGTTTTTATTCGTGGATAGTTTCATCTATTTCGTGAGTTTTCATTATTTTCACCATCACCCTGCCTCATCCGTACACTTTCCCCTGCTGAAAACTTTCCAAACAAGGCCCTTTCTGCTGTCCTGTGTGTGGAGCCACTGACTCACTAAGTTTAAAGAGGTCTGCCTGAGTGATTGGGGGAGAAGGCGTGTGTGCTTTGTGAGTCACCATGTGGGTGCTGGGAATCAAACCCAGCTTCTATGGAAAGTACCCAGTGCTCTTAGCTGGTGAGCCCGCCCTCCAGCCCCAGAACTCATGCTTTGTTGTTGTTGGGGTTTTATTTATTTATTAAACCATGTAGTGCATGCCTATAGTCCTGGCATCTGAGAACTGGGAGCAGGAAGGTCTTCAACACCATTCTCAGCTACATAGGGAGTTTAAGACCTGCCAGGTTTGCAAGAAACCCTGTCTCTAAAATAACAATTTAAAACAAAACACTCACCTAATAATTATTTGTGGTCATTGTGTGATGGAGAAGTGTTACAGGTCTAGGCAGACACTGAGATAGAGAAGCATTGTTTGTATCAGCAAGAAGCACACACAGTAGTTCCCACATGAAAGAAATAAACCTCCCATTGGAAGAGTGGAGTCATAGCTACTTACTATTTCATGCATCCTTACAATTATTAAGATGTAATACAAAAATTTTAAAAAGAGGGACTGAGGGGGCTGGAGAGATGGCTCAGTGGTTAAGAGCATTGCCTGCCCTTCCAAAGGTCCAAAGGTCCTGAGTTCAATTCCCGGCAACCACATGGTAGCTCACAACTATCTGTAATGAGGTCTGGTGCCCTCTTCTGGCCTGCAGACATACACACAGACAGAATATTGTATACATAATAAATAAATATTTTTTAAAAAAAGGGATTGGGGTATTCCTCAGTTGTAGACTAATTACTTAGCATTATCATGACCCTGATTTAGTCCCCAGCATTGCAAAATACGAATTTTTTAAAGTGTTGAAACCTATGACGCCATCATTTAAATGATAACATCAGAGGAATCTGCTTGGTTTCTAAAGGAAGGGTTGTTTTCTCTATTTGGTCATCATTTTGTGTGCATAAGTGGGCAGTCAGAGAACAGCTTAGTGGAGCTGGCTCTCTCCTCCCACCTTGAGCTGGATTCTGGGTATCAACTCAGGTCTTCAGGTTCTCTGGCAAGTACCTCTGCTTGGCGAACCTTCTCATTGGCCCTAAGGGGAGAGTTCCTAATTGTCTGGCATATTTGGGAATATAGCAAATGTCAGTAGAATAGCATGGGTGTTTTAATTCTTTGACTGAAATATTTATCTCAGTGACAGATACCTAAGAACTTTTTTCTGAAAAATACATACTTTTTAAATTGACTTTTGATGTAACAGCTGTAGGCTTATAGATTAACTGATGGTCATGTTTTGAATTGACTTTTGATGTAACAGCTGCAGGCTTATAGATTAACTGATGGTCATGTTTTGAATTGACTTTTGATGTAACAGCTGCAGGCTTATAGATTAACTGATGGTCATGTTTTAAATTGACTTCTGATGTAACAGCTGCAGGCTTATAGATTAACTGATGGTCATGTTTTATTTCAGGCTCACTAAAGTTTTTTGGCTTTGTTGCAAAAGAAAGTCAAAGTTTAATTTTTCTCCAGTGAACAAGCTTACAGATTAAGATTTATGTCACTCCAAGAAGTAAACAAACACGGAGTTCTTCCTCCTATCATTAGTAGAAGTGACAAGGAGTTTTTGGAGAGCATGCAAAGATACATAATTACAGAAACCAAGAGAGTGGGCTGCAATGAGGAAGGACCTGCTGAGGAGTATTACACAATATACCGAAATGTTTTCGACAAGGTACGGTGATGCTCTTTAAGACGGGACATTTCCAAGAGACTGTACGTTACCTAGCTTAACTACTGCCTCTGAAACACTACTGCCTTGTCGGCCACGTTCTGTATACTCTTTGGAGAATCCAGAGTTTGTTAAACCAGGATGGATGGGGAAAGCTCAGTGATGCATTCACATTTCCTGACTGCTACTTAAGAGTCAATTATTTTAGTTTAGCAAGATACTTTTTTGTCAACAACTTGGCTGTGCCCTCATTTTTTTACCCTTTCCTGTTACGGTGCCATCTAATTTGCTGGAATTTGCATTGTGAACAAGAGCTAGTAGTTTATGTTCTAAGGTTATTCCTGATATCACTAAAATCTTGGTCTAGATATGATATGACATGTTAAATGACACCTCTTGAGTCAGTTGCTGTGGCACATGCCAGTAATCCTAGCTGGTAGGGAGACTGGGAGATCCCTTGCAGCCAGGAGTTGGAGGCCACCAGCAAGATAATGACATGATTCATCTCAAAATCCATGAATAAATCAACCAGAAGTTTCATCTAAACAATGTGAGCCCTGATAGAGGTCTAGATCTGGTGCATAAAGGCTTTGGCTGATTTTAGCCCTAGAAATAGTGGGACTCGATTAAAAAATGCCATAGTTTTACATAGCATGTCTGATTTTGTTCTTTGCAATTTTAGAAATAGCTTTTTGAACAACTGCAGTTTGTTCATTGATTCTAAATTGTTTGCCTAGCATTTCCTTTCCCATCCTTTGGAAGATGCCCTGACAACAAAAGTGAATCATCATCCTTTCTTGCTTCTTGGAGGAAGAGCACACCTTAAACTTTTGTCCCAGAGTGAAACACACATGGCAGAATCAGAACTCAGCCTTTCTGAAGCTCACTATGTAGCCCTAGGTGGCCTGGAACTCACTACATAGACTAGGCTAGCCTCAACCTCACAGAAATGGCCTGCCTGTGTCTCCCTGGAGAACTCAGTGTTTTGGTTGATTTTTAAACATTCCATTGAGTTTTGTTTCTTCTGTGAATAAAAGCCTAGTTCCTTCTGAGGATCTTTAGGCCATCAGTGGTTGCTGGGGGCTGGGGAAACAGACATTTTCTTCAGTATTGTAGTCACTGGTCAATTGCTTTATGCTCTTATAAATAATCCCTCACGCTCATATAAGCGATCCTAATTAAGCTCATTGGATCCCCCAAAATAAATAAATACAAGGTAGAAGTAGCTAGTATTTGGCAAAAAGGAAGAGGATTAAAATTAAAACACATATATGGAAATGTCATTATGAAACTTATTATCTATGATGAATATATGCTAAAAAAGACAGTTTTTTAATTTAATTTTTACTTTATGTGCATTGGTGTTTTGCATTGTGAACAAGAGCTAGTAGTTTATGTTCTAAGGTTATTCCTGATATCACTAAAATCTTGGTCTAGATATGATATGACATGTTAAATGACACCTCTTGAGTCAGTTGCTGTGGCACATGCCAGTAATCCTAGCTGGTAGGACATATTTGTGTGAGGGTGTTAGATCAGCTATAACTGTTGTTACAGACAGTTGTGAGCTGCCATGTGGGTGCTGGGAAGTGAATACGGGTCCTCTGGAAGAGCAACCAGTGCTCTTAACCACCAAGCCATCTATCTTTCCAGCCCAAAGAAGAGTGTTTTAAGAGCCGAATTCTTTACTCTAAGGAGAAGTAAGTACAGAGTCAGGGAATGTAGCTTGGGCAGCAGGCACAAGGCTCTAGGTTCCTTCCTCAATACCGCATGCTTTAACTCTGGCATGGTGGTGCACACCTGTAATCCCAACACTTGGGAGGTGGAGGCAAGAATATCAAAAGTTTAATGTCATCCTTAGCTACATAGTGAGTTGAAGGCCATCTTGGGCATATGAAACCAAAGGAAAAGAAAAGAAAAGGGAAACGAGAAAGTAGCAATATACCTACCAAAGGAATGAAGAAAAGTAGAGGTCGGAAAAATACTCTAAAAGAATCACATAGGCTAGGTGAGCAGATAGGGAATGGTGGAGGCTGTGTGAGAATGAAGAGCCAACCCAGTGAACCTGCCGTTAAGGCACGGGGCTTCTGTAGTCTTAGTCTCGCAGAATTTTCAAGGAGCTATCAGTAGATTGGTAGTTAAAAAAAAAAAAGTCCCAAACTTTTAAATGTTCTGTGTGTAAGGTGAAATTGCTGCTCTATCTACGGGTGGTATGGCAGTTTGCGGCCTCCACTTTAATGCTTTTCTGTGTGTTCAAAAAGGTATCCATGTGTGTTCTACTGCCACCTGTTTCTTCTGGCCCACTGACACTGCAGGTGTTTTAATACCCACTAATGTGTCTGAGCTGGAGTATCAGAGCATTACAGGAGCATGTGAGACAAGATGAGCGGGAGCAGGTAGCAGGAGACCCAATGTGGCAAGCCTTTCCTCAGGAAAGTTCCTGGTTGGGGTGAACAGGTGGTGTGTGTTTGGGGGAAAACTGCATCTCCAGATTAATGACCTCTCTAGACCACATGTGGTAAAATGGACATCTTCCTGAATATCTTTGTTAAGATACTATATAGCTAAAGAAAACTCATGGAGAGTAACATACCCAAGAAATGTCACAGAGATGAACAAACATAATTCAGATTTCAGAGAAAGTTTTGGATTGATTACCTTTATTCTCTATATATCATCAGTATGTTAAAAACCTAATTTTTTCTGTTTATTTCTTAAGCTTTTTAAAATTTTGATCATTTATTTTTGTATGATGATACATATACAAGATTAAGGAAAGAAAGCCCTAACAAAGCAGTGTGCGCTGTGGATTCAGCCCCTTGCATCGAGACCCGTCTTTTCTGCAGGCACTTAGTTTCTTTGTTAACTTACTATTGTTCTTTTCCTCTGTTATCCTTCCTGATAGATGTTTTGTTTAAATATTATTGGAAACCATGAATATGTAGTGAAAAGGGTTTTCACAGTTGTTTTTGACATGTTGAGATTAGAGATGCAATTAGGAATGCAGGAACTCTGATTTTCCTAGTGGAAGTGATTGAGTTCAGATTGCAATATCTCAATGGGGGCTAGAGAGACTGCTCTGTGGTTGGGAGCACACCCTGCAGCTGTGAGGTGGTGGCCCACGCCTTTAATAGCAGCACTCGGGAGGCAGAGGCAGGTGGATCCCTGTGAGTTCAGTGACTCACAACATGTATTTGGTGGTTATTGTTTATAGTGCATAGTCATGTTGAGTTTGCTGTAAGATGTTTATATTTCTAATTAGTAGTCTTTACTCACCTAAAAATAATCTGCTTAAAAGGCTTTTGATTACAGTATCTTCTGTTAAAAAAATTCAGTACCACAGACAGAGAAATCTTATTTCAGGTAATAGACTATGTCAATTCATACAAGTCCATTCTTACTTCAATCAAAAAAGAATACGATGCCTTTATTGAGACAATAAAGAAAGGCCGAAGAACTGCTTTTTATCTTCATGGGAAACTTAAAGTTTTGGCAGCAGAGCCCACAGCACTAGTGTATCACCAGAGAAGAGCCATCCAACTTGAAGCAAAGTGAGTATGTCAGTAACATGTCATGCTGCTCGATGGTAATAGTTGTTGGTCTTTAGTTGTACTGTTTGGCTTATTCTTTTGAGACAGGGTGTCATTATTCAGCCTAAGCTAACTGTGTGTTCACCATGCTGGCCTTGCTCAAGACTTTCAGCCTTCAAATGCTAAGGTAATAGAATTATACCATGCCTACATTTAATTACATTTGATTTTAAAGCTGTAGTTTTATATTCCCTTCTACCAACTGTATTATTATGTATTTTGAGTAAAACTGTTAATATTTTTGCTTGAGGATTTTATGATCCCTCTTAGTGTAGTGGAGGTACATTGTGGTGTCATAAAACTCGGGGTCGCTCCATGCATGGGCGATCTGACAGTACAAGTTCATGGTTCCCACCAGAATCACAGCGCTCTGTCGGTGACTCCCCAACAATAAGTGACCGCCAAATAATAAAATTCCCTTTGAAAAACAGTGTTTTTGAGATAAGGTTTCACTCTGTAGCTCTGGTTGAACTCAAACTTACAGCAATCCCTGTCTTAACTTCCCAAACACTAGTTTCTCACACTTTAGTGTGGTGTACTAGATGTCATACTACTTTTGGACTTCTGGCCTCCAGAATGATGAGAAAATAATGTTACTTTAAGTCACAAAATTTGTAACGATTGTTGCAATAGCCCCCAGAAAAGTAACAGTTTTCTTTTTCTTTCTTTTCTTCTTTTGATTGTTTAAAGCTTTTCTTTAAGCCTAGTGAAGTGGTTCCCCTGTAATCCAGCACTGAAGGAGCAGGCTCACAAATTCAAAGCCAAATTTAGCTACATAATAAGATCCTTTCAAAAGAAAGAAAAAAGAAAATTAAAATTACTTTTTCAGTTGTAGCAGTTGTTTTTACTAAATGGAATAGATGGTGTTTGTAAACAGATTATAGCTAATGTTTGTTGATTTGCAGTGGGTTAGCAATAATAGTACTTGCTTTCATTGGCATTCTAAGTGGAATTTGTTCCCTGTTTGTGTGTCAGCTTTCTCTAGGCATTCTTTTCTAAACATCTAGTTCATAATGGTTCAAATTGCAATTAGCCAAATAAAGCAACAATCTAGCCTGTTTTACTTTAAATATTGCAATTCAAGAATTAAATTGCTTGCAACAAGCATACAAAAGCATTTCTGTTTTTTTTTCTTTCAGATTGAGGATTATTGAAAATAATTCCAAAGTGATTCAGTCACAAATAGACGAGATGAAGCAGCTGAGGGCAGAGTATGACAAGAAAGAAGTGAAGCATTGTGCTTCCACCAGGCAGCTCTGGAGACCCATCCCAGGTGCAGCGCCTCCTTCACAGTCCCATTTCAGGGAAATCCCCAGTGTGTCCCGCTGGCTGTCTCAAACATTGTTTTACAAAAAAAAAAATAGTATAATCTGCTAATATATGTGTTGTACAAGCAACTTTAGACAGGGTCCTAGTATATACTCAGGAAAGAGCAAACTTGAAGCAACTCTGAAAGATGTCCAGATTGCATTCTGGCCAGCTCACATGATGCTTGCATGTCGATGTTGCAACCCTCGAGAATGATCAAAAGCTTCTGTGCACTCAGCGTTCAGAGCCCTCTCCCTAGTGAGAGTCAGTGTCCACTCTAATCCAGTGCTGGGGTGTACAGACAGGCAGAAACAAGTGGATCCTTGGAGCTGTTCGGCTGGAGGAAGACACCTGATATAAACCATGTACTTATACACGTGTATGTACACCTGCTGCATACACACACACACAAACGCACACCTTTACATCTCATCTCAGACTTACTATGTCAGAAACTTGATGAAGGAGTCCATTGGGTGATGTTATCTCAAATTCTGGTTATTCTGATACACTCTAAAATTTGAGAGCCACTGGTCTATTAAAAATTATAGTGTATTAAGTTTGCTGAATGTTATTCATGGTGATGTCTGCATTCACGGGTTTCATGTTTTCATGACTTTAATAAATGGAGTATCTCTTGGCTTCATCCAGGACTTAGAGAGATTAGTATGATGAACAGACTGACTCACAAGACAGAATAGTAATCTGAGGTCAGTAGCTTCAGAACTTAAAGGGTTTTTGCTTAGTGTTTATCCAAAGGCAGAACCAGTAGGTGGAAACTTCAGGAAGACAGATTTCACTTAAATTGAAGAAGCTGTGTTTTGTGGTAATGAACTATTCTATACTACAAAATTTTGACTCCAGTTGTCAAATCCTCTCGCATTTGGTAATAGTAGGGATTAGATTTACTTTCAAATGCAAAACTGTGACTAGCAAACTCCAAATAATAAATGTAAAGAAACATAGAATACACAGCACGTTGGCTAACTTCAAAGAAGATTGGGGGCGGGGGAATGCTTAAAATCCAAAAGGATTAATCCTGAGGACGGAGAAATTCTGGTGTGTCCTTTTCCTTTAATGTTTTAGTTTTTATTATTATTTTTAAATTTTTATTTTATGGGTTTAAGTGTTTGCCTACATATGTGTTTGTGCGCCATGTGTAATGCCTGGTGCCTGGAGGCCAGAAGAGGGCATTGGATCTCCTGAAACTAGAGTTACATACAGGTGCTTGTGAGCTACCATGTAGGTGCTGGGAATTGAACCTGGGTCCTCTATAAAAGCAGCCAATGTTCTTAACCATTGAGCCATCTTTCTAGCCCCAGTTTTTATTGTTTTTTATTTTATATGTATGGGTATTTTGTTTACATGTATGTCTGTGCACCACATGCACACCTGGTGCCCGTGGAGGTCAGGAGAGGCATCAGAGCCCCTAGAACTGAAGTTACAAAAGGTTGTGAGTTACCCTGTGGGTGTTGGAAATTGACCAGTCATTCTAGTAAAAGAACCAGCACTCTTAACCAGTGAACCATTTCTCCAGCCCTGGGTGTATGTCATTTATTTATTTAGTTAGTTTAAAGATGGGTTCTCCAGCTCTGCCTGCTCTTCCAGAGGTCCTGAGTTCAATTCCCAGCAACCACATGGCAGCTCACAACCATCTGTAATGAGATCTGGTGCCCTCTTCTGATGTACAGGCACACATGCAGGCAGACACTGTATACATAACAAATAAATACATCTAAAAAAAAAATAAAGACGGATTCTCTCTATGTAGCCTGGCTGCCCTGTAACTTACTTTGTAGATCAGGATGACCTTGAGCTCACAGAGATCCACCTGTCTCTGCCTCCCCCATCCCCAATGTACCACTATACCTGGTTCTGGATGTGGGTCCTAATGTCAGTAATTGGCCAGATGAGAAAGGAAGTCATTTGAAGTGTGTGTATGTGTGTGTAGAGAGAGAGAGAGGTGTAATGAACAGAAGGGACATTTTAAGAATAAGAGACATCCCAAAATTTGGTTTGCATCAGTTTGTGTTGGAAAAAAAGAAATCATTGTCCCATGGTTAGTTCTTGGAGAGTAGTAGAAGATGTGGTTTAGCTCGGTCATTAGATGCTCGGTTTGTATGTTCTAGGAACAATCAATCTTCATTGAATTTATAAAACTCAGCTGGGCTTAGAGAATTTGCCTAATTTGCATAAAGCCAGAGTTCTCAGCAGCACAATAAACAAAGAGATATAAAAACAACTGTTAGCATTAACTTTTTGTGATATTTGTATTTATGTTCAGGAAGCTATAAGTTCCTGTTACCATTTCTGAATTTTATCATGCAGTAAACCATCCTCCATGAGACTCACTCCTGTTTGTTTTTCCTATATAGGGATGACTCTTCAAGATTCTGTCAATCTGGATGCTCTCAATAAATATAAGCAGCATCTTGAAGCTAAATATATAAAGTGTAAGCAAGATATGTCAACAGAGTATGTACCAGCCCAAAAGAAGGCTGACCTAGATGAGGAAATGATTGTGCTACTGAGACGCCGAGATGTAGCCGAAAGTCTGAACAAAGACCTGCAGTTTCGGTATGAGCGTCAGTTAGCTTAGTTTCCTCTCACCTTCTGCTGTGTGGTCCTAGCTCAGGGTGTTGTTGATGCTCTTCTTTTACAGCCATCAAAGACTGCAGGTTATTTCACACACACTTACTTCATGGATGAAGCATAACATGAGAATCCCATTTGAAGACGTCTTGGAGAAAATTCAGAAAACCAAAGCAATCTTCGGTAGTTATCTGTCTCCTAAATCAGCATAAGCAATAGAAGACACTCCCCCAGAGTGAAAGGGTTTCTCTTTCCCTGTGGGTTCCTTCCTTCAGCACCTGACAGATGACTGATGAAAGAGTAGACCTGGTAAAAAAGAGAGACCTGGGGCTTGAAAGCTCAATGGGGAAGAACACTGACTGCTTTCCCACAGGACCAGGTTCAGTTCCCAGCACCCGCAATGCAGCAAACAATTTACTCCAGTTCCAGGGGATCTGACACCCTCACACAGACGTGCAGGCAAAACAGAGAGGGGGGGGAGGAGGAAGGAAAAAGCAAGCATGAGGGTATTCCTGAGAATGAGGCCAGGGAGAGAAGGGACCCCCTTTAGGAAAGGGTTGGTGTTGTTTGAAACCAAAGCAGTAAGCTGCGGGCTCTAAACTTGTTTGCCATTTCCTATTGCTAAATAGCTTCACCATTACAGATTGTCCTTTCACTATTTAGGTGATGAGAGCCTTGTTGATGAGCTATTTGAAGATGACCCAAGCAAAACGAAAGAAGCTATAATTATTCTTTACTACATTGAAAGGCAAATATCATTTGTATTTTGGGTTTGTTTGTTTGCGGTGGGTTTTTGTTGTTTGCTTTTATTTTTCTTTGTTTTTTTTTTGTTTGTTTGTTTTTTTGTCTTGTTTTGTTTTTTGGTTTTTCAAGACAGGGTTTCTCTGAGTAGCTTTGGAGCCTGTCCTGGTCCTCACTCTATAGACTGGGCTGACCTCGAACTCACAGAATTCTGCCTCTGCCTCTTGAGTTGGGCCTGTTTGTTTTGAGATACCATCAAACAACCCCAAACCTCAGCACACAGTGTAGGATGACCTTAAACTACTGATCCTCCTGCCCACCTCCCGACCTGTGGCTTGCAGGTTTGTCTTTTGTAATTTAAAAGTTCTGTTCCTGGAGGAGGAGTAAAGGGGGAGGAGTAGACAGGAGTGGGTGGAGGGAGGGCAAACTGGGGGGGGGGAGAAAAATTTCTGTTGCATTTGATGAATTAGAAAAAAGTTAGAATTTTCTTTTTTTCATAGATTTTTATGAACATCTATGAATTTATCAGATAATTTTAGATTACTGTAACTAGTGTAATCTTTTTGTAATTATTTTTATTCTATGATATATTAGGTTACTTATTACTATATATAATTTTTTAAAATTTATTTTTTTTTGTTTTTGTTTTTTGAGACAGGGTTTCTCTGAAACAGTTCTGGCTGTCCTGGAACTAGCTCTCTCGTAGACCAGGCTGGCCTTGAACTCACAGAGATCTTCCTGCCTCTGCCTCCCAAGTGCTGGGATTAAAGGCGTGTGCCACCACCACCTGGCTTATTTTTATTTTTAATTACACTTTATTTATTTATTTTGTGTGGGTAGGTAGGGGCCCTAGCAGTCAGAGGGCAGCGGGTAGGAGTGTTTGATCTTTCTACCACGTGGGTCCTGGGAATGGAACTCAGGTTGTCAGGCATAGTGGAAAGCACCTTAACTTGCTGAGCCAGTCTGACTCTTGCACTAGTAGGAGACTTAGAAATGTCTTGTGGAATTCCAGGTTACAGACCATCATTGTAGTGAGGTCAAGGAGCTAGGGACCTGAAGCAGCTGGAGTGTTATATCCACAGCCAAGACCAGAGAGCAATGAACTAATGCATGTTCTATATGTGTTATATATGTGTTCTATATGTGTTATCTGAGATAGATGTAGACTATTCTAAGGTTAATTTACAAGCTATCAGGGTAATGTAAGTGGCATATTTAATATTCATAATGATAAATATTAAGCAGTTTCCACTTGTTGATTTGTTTAATGTTGTGGTAGAAGGAAGTGGGTAAAGATGATTTAAAGGTTGGAGCATCAAAGACTCTGTTACTTTTTAACTATAGATTTTCCTGAGTCTACCAGGATTTTTAAAGTTTAATATCATTTTCAAATATTTGTTGTTTTTAAGTATGTGTACATACATGAATTTGTGCTCATGAATTTCAGTGCCCACAGATGCCAGAGGAGTCAGATCCCCTAGATCTGGAGTTACAGGTGCTTATGAGTCACCCAGTGTAGATGCTGGGAATCAAATAGGTCTTCTGCAAGAACAGTATGTGTTTTTAACCACTGAGCCATCTCTCCAAAAATTAATATAATTTTCAATTTTTTGTGAATTTTGTTTGTATGTGCATGCACGGGTGACTGACTGCACCTGAGTATAGAGGCCAGAAGTCAGTATTAAGTGTCATTCCTTAATTGCTTCTCCATCGTATTTATTTACTTACTTATTATTATTACTGTAGGGGTACACATGCACATACCACTGCACTCATGTGAGGGTCCCAGAACAGTTTTGTGGAGTCAGGTCTTTCCATCCACCTTTGTGTGGGTCCCTAAGGTCAGCTCAGGTCACCAGGCTTCACTAAGCACTGGGGGATCCTCTGCCTTGTCAGCATGGGGATGAGAAGCACCCTGCTGTGCAGATGTGTTGGGGGGTGCTGAGGCAAACACTTCACGGACCACGCCCTTTTTCCAGCTGACTCCAGCTACCATGGCGTTTTCATCGTACTCTCAGGTTTTCAGATGAGAGGAACACTTTTGTTGAAATTCTGAGTCTTGTTTGGTTTGGTTTGGTTTGGTTTTTGGTTTTTTGAGACAGGGTTTCTCCGTGTAGCCCAATGGACCTAGAACTCACTCTGTACACCAGCCTGACCTTGAGCTCACAGAGATCCGCCTGCTTCTGCCTCCCGAAACTGGGATTAAAGGCGTGACCACAATGTCCCCAAGATTCAATGTCTTATTATATATTTGCATGTTACTTTGGTGTTTTTCCACTTTGTCCAACTTTCCTTTGCAACTCCATATGACTACTCTTTTCCTGATGGCTAGTTTGGGACCTTTGCTGTGTGGAGGGGGGACTGAGATTGACAGCAGTCCTGGCTTCTGAACTCCTCCTGGTACTCCCGCGGGGCTGCATCTGTGTTCTGTTATTTCCCAGGCTGAGTTTCTAAGCAGATAGCTCTTGTGTTCTTCCTTCCTGTTTTCTATGAGGCCTGTGGGGACAAGGTGCAGGGTCAGGTACAAAGTTACTGAGAAGGTGAGAATTTAACCCTGAGACAAACAGTCAAAACAAACTCTAGAACTCAGAGAAGAACTGAACATCCTACTGAGTAGATAAGTCTACTTATAACTTATTGCTTTACTTTGTTTTCACTATACCACTCTACTTAGTTTCTAATATTTGGTTTTTGTGTATCATTGTAATGTGTTTTGAAATGCAATGGCTGTAGGTTCAATGAATTAATCTCCCTTGGCGAATATGAGAAGGCAGCTTGTTTTGCAGCAAACAGTCCAAGAAGAATTCTTCAAAATATTGGTACAATGAATAAATTTAAGGGTAAGCAAATCTTTCTGAAATACATATGTAAATTATACTTTATTTTTTCTTAAAAGAGTGAAAATAATATTACCGAGAGGCTAGACCTTCATTACCCCCCCTTTATTATTTACTGCTTCCTTAGCTGTAATATTAGGGGTTTAATTCAATTTTCTAAATTAAATTATTAAATATTTTATATACAGAAAAATATGAATATTCATATATTCACGATCAAGATGTTATATTATTGCTGGGCGGTGGTGGTGCACGCCTTTAATCCCAGCACTCGGGAGGCAGAGATAGGCGGATCTCTGTGAGTTTGAGGCCAGCCTGGTCTACAGGAGCTGGTTCCCGGACAGCTAGACCTGTTACACAGAGAAACCCTGTCTCAACCCCCCCAAAAAAGATTTTATAATATATATTTTTGTCAAGTTTACTTCATATCCTTTTTTTTTTTTTTTTTTTTTTTTTGTCTTTTGAGACAGGGTTTCTCTGTAGCTTTGAAGCCTGTCCTGGAACTAGCTTGTAGACCAGGCTGACCTCAAACTCATAGAGATCTGCCTTCTCTGCCTCCCGAATGCTGGCATTAAAGGTGTGCGCCACCACCGCCTGGCTCTTTTTTTGTTTTTTTGAGACAGGGTTTTGCTATTTAACAGTCCTGGATGTTCTGGAATTCACTCTGTAGATCAGGCTGGCCTGGAACTCAAAGATCTGCCTGCTTCTGCTTCCCAAGTGCTGGGATTAAAGGCCCAGCCAACTCCATATTTTTTTTAAAAGCTTTTTTTTTTGTATGTGTGGTAAATTGACATGTATAAAATAAATCATACATTTTGGGGTTGTGATACTAAGTGTGAAGCACAAGCTTCATACATGTGAGGTAAGTACTCTCCCACTGAGATATCCCGCAGCCCAAATTCTATATAGAGAGTACATAATTGCTAAGATTGACATATGCACTTGCCATGGCATTGTCATATGGACAGACCCATGACATCATCATCACAGAGCCTGCTCATGCCCATTGATGGTCTTCGTCTTCCCATTCCTCACACCAGCTACTGTCCACACTCCCAGACTCCATGAAACCACTAATTTGCTTTCAGTAGCCATAGCTAGGTTTTTTCTATAAATAGAACATGCAGTAGACATTATATTATTATCATTATTTTTATTATTTGGGGTATAGGGTCTCACTGTCAGGGAATATGAAACTCTAATAGCACCGTGACAAGCAGACATCTGGGGAAGGAGGCCATAAACAAGTAGAATATCTCCAAAAGTAACCCCCCCATGGCCCCTTCCATCTGACCTACCTCCAGGACATGTCCCAGGCAGGCCCTGGACATGGGCTGCATGCCAGTCAGCCCACTCTTATTTATCTATGCTGACCAACTTAAAATGAGGAGAGAGAATCCATCTGAGGCCACCAAAACCCCTTAAAACCTGGCACCCTTCATGGAATTTTGGTTTCTAAACCCCAAATTTGAATTCTAAATAATTGAGGAAAACACAAATAAATGGAAAGATACCTTCTGCTTGTGGACTGAAGATTCGATATTGTTGAAACACCAAGAATAAAAGCAATATAGCAATTCAATATATATCTATAATCCAATAGCTTTTTCACAAAATTTAAAAAGAATTCTAAAATTTGTACAGAAGCATAAAGCCTCAAGTACCCGCATCAATATTGAGAGAAGAGAAAGTTGGAGATATTAACTCATCCTAGTTTAAAATTATGAAGCTACAGTAATAAGCAGTATCCTACTAGAATAAAAACAGGTAAGTGCTGGCTGTGAATCAGGCAAGAGAATCACAGGTCCAAGGCCAGCCTCAGCAACTTGTAAGACTCTTGTCTCCAAATTTAGAAGGGCTGGAGGTGTAACTTTGTGGTAGAGTGCTTACTTAGCGTGTGGGAGGCACTGGTCCAGTTCCTAATCCTGCAAAACCCCTTGAAAAACTCGGTGCTTTGCCCCCAGGCTGAGGACCTGAGTTTTTTCTTTATTCTTTTTTGTCCTTTTCTTATTGATATTTATGGAGCTCTACATTTTTCTCTGCTCCCCTCCCTGCCTCTTCCTCCCCTCCTTAAATCCTCCCCCAAGGTCCACATGCTCCCAATTTACTCAGGAGGTCTTGTCTTTTTCTACTTTCTACTTCCCATGTAGATTAGATCTATGTAAGTCTCTCTTAGTGTCCGCATTGTTGTCTAGGTTCTCTGGGATTGTGATTTGTAGGCTGGCTTTCTTTGCTTTATGTTTAAAAACCACCTATGAGTACATGTGATAATTGTCTTTCTGTGTCTGGGTTACCTCACTCAAAATAATGTTTTCTAGCTCCATCCATTTTCCTGCAAGATTCAAGCTGTTGTTATTTTTTTCTGCTGTGTAGAACTCCGTTGTGTAAATGTACCACATTTTTCTTATCCATTCTTTGGTTGAGGGGCATTTAGGTTGTTTCCAGGTTCTGGCTATGACAAACAGTGCTGCTATGAACATAGTTGAGCACATGTCCTTGTGGCACGATTGAGCATCCTTTGGATATATACCCAAAAGTGGTATTATTGGGTCTTGAGGAAGGTTGTTTCCTAATTTTCTGAGAAATCGCCACACTGACATCCAAAGGGCTTGTACCAGCTTGCATTCCCACCAGCAATGCAGAAGTGTTCCCTTTTCCCCACAACCTCTCCAGCATAAGTTGTCATCAGTGTTTTTGATCTTGGCCATTCTTACAGGTGTAAGATGGAATCTCAGAGTTGTTTTGATTTGCATTTCTCTGATGACTAAGGATGAACATTTCCTTAAGTGTCTTTCAGCCATTTTAGATTCCTCTATTGAGAGTTCTCTGTTTAGGTCTGTACTTCCACTTTTTTTTTATTGGATTATGTGATCTTTTGGTGTCCAATTTCTTGAGTTCTTTGTATATATTGGAGATCAGACCTCTGTCTGATGTGGGGTTAGTGAAGATCCTTTTTCATTCTGTAGGCTGTTGTTTTGTCTTGTTGTCTGTGTCCTTTGCTTTACAGAAGCTTTTCAGTTTCAGGAGGTCCCATTTATTAATTGTTTCTCTCAGTGGCTGTGCTGCTGGGGTTACATTTAGGAAGTGGTTCCCTGTGCCAATGCATTCAAGTGTACTTCCCACTTTCTCTTTTATAAGGTTCAGTGTGGCTGGTTTTATGATGAGGTCTTTGATTCATTTGGACTTGAGTTTTGTGCATGGTGATAGATAAGGTTCTATTTTCATTCTTCTACATGTTGATATCCAGTTATGCCAGCACCACTTGTTAAATATGCTTTCTTTTTTCCATTTGATATTTTTTGCTTCTTTATCAAAGATCAGGTGTTCGAAGATGTGTTGATTGATATCCGGGTCTTCTATTCTGTTCCATTGGTCCTCCTGTCTGTTCTTATGCCAGGGCCTCTGTTCTTATGATCTTTCTGTAACCTCTTCTGTGATTTTCCTGCGCCTTTAGGGCTATGCTGTAGATGTATCATTTGGGGTCAGGCACCTCATTCTCTTTTTCTCTGCATTTTCACCTGTTGTAGATCTCCGTAATAATCTCCATTTGCTACAAAATGAAGCTTCTTTGATGAGGGGTGAGGGCTACACTTATCTGTATAGATAAGTATTTATAATACAGTGAGAAACTCTATTGGCTTATGAAAATAGCTATAGGAGGTTCTCCCCTAAGGTCTGTGACCTCTCCAGCCACAGATAGTTTTCTAGGTTACAGGCATGCACTGTCTTCTATGAACGGGGAAGTATCTAAGCTGCTAGTAGCTTTCAGCAACTTTGGCATCCTTTGACTTGCAGATAAATCACTACAGTCTTTGCCTCCATCCTCATGTGGCCTACATAGTGATGATAATAGTGATATATAGTGGTACAAAGTGGGACATAGCGGTACATAGTGATACATAGCAATACATAGCGATGTATAATGATACTGTTATAAAATATAAAATGTATTCTGTATCCATTGTTAAAGGGTTAGAAAATGTAAAGAAATTAAAGTAGTAATATGAAATAAGAAAAGGCAAACTAATTCTTAATGTATTTGACTCAAACTTCTTTTTTTTTTCTTTTTGTAGCTGTTGGAAAAATTAGAGGAAAACCTCTCCCATTACTCTTGTTTTTTGAGGCTATATTTAGCACGAGTCAGGCCTTCAAACGCCCTATTAATGCTGACCTAACCCTGGAGGGAATCAAATGTGGACTATCTGAAAAACGGCTTGATTTAGTTACCCATTGGGTCACCCAGGAAAAGTAAGCAATTTTAAGCTCCTAACTTAATTTTGACATATGATTAATATGGTTGTTTTTCTCTGACTTAGAATAGTTTGCTGTTTGTGGGCTAGAGTTTCCCAGTGTAGCCTAGACTGGCCTCCAGGTCTAATCCCTCTGCCGCAGTCTCCTACCTGCTGGGATTATAGCTGCTACATCCAGCTAATGCTTTGATATAAATACTGTGTTTTAGAATTTACTTCAGTTTCCTGTTGAAGTTAATTAGAAAGTTTCTATGAAGGCCCAGACACAAAGAGCTCAGACTAAAAGTCACTTCAGTGAAGTTCACAAGATAAAGCATGGCAACTTAATAGCAGATGGAAGCTGAGTGTCATGGACACAGAAGGATTGGTCAGTAGCACACTTCTTGGGAAGGAAAAGACAAGGAACCCGATTCTACAGTCTATAGACCCATGTAGTATAACCTAGGAGACAATATATATTGAGGAAGAACATCGGCCATGATTACCATGAGAAGTTTTGAAGAACACTTAAGCCAGCAGGTAGCAGCCTCTTGAAGTCAGGTCTCCTACAGACTGGCAGATCTGTGCTAGTGTCTGTAGGCTTGCCTCTCTAGAACCAGAGCCTGACGTGGGGTGGGGTGGGAAGGAGACTCTGGGCTTCCTAGTAAAGCTGAGTACAGCCAAACAGGGAAGGACATAGCAAAGCCTTAGCTGCACTCCACAGACAACGCATGCTTGAAGCTGTTCCACCTTGAGGGATTGGCCCAGCCTTTTTTATCTATCAGCTTGGCTGGTTTATAAAGAAAAATTGAGTTTTCTGATTCTTGAACTACCCTCCACTCTCTACCCAAATAAATACAGAGTCCTTTTTTTTTTTTTTTTTTTTTTAGCATGTTAAATCACAAGACATTTTGTAGAGGTATCAGGATTTCATTTTAATGTTACTGGCATGTTGTTAGAAGTATACAAACACTACCAGTATTATGTGAGCCCTGCTGTTTTGCAGCCATTAGTTAAAATATATGACTAAAGCACAATCCCCATTTAAGCACTAATTAGAAGTGATTTTTCTGATCATGCCCAAATGTTCTTTTGGCTTATGCTGAGAGTTTCTAAGTAGCGTTACTGTGATAGCCCAGATGGCTGGTTCACTGTAGTTGGATATAAACAGGCACTTTAAAACATTGTAGCGAATGAAGTGATGCAGTTGAACTATTGGAAAAGAACTGCTTCCTCAGTTTCTCCTCATGGATAGTGCATCGCTGCCCACACTTTCCTTATTATCTAGAACACAAAAACTAACAGGTGCTGACACACTTAGAGATGGATGTTGGGGTGTAGGACATGAGGGCTTCAGGAAAACAGGATATGATGTGGAAATGGAGTTTTCCTTTTAGTACAAATACTTGCAAATCTAATTAGGAGTCAAAATTTTTCCCACTATCTAACACCTAATAAATTGGTATACTCTGCAGAATCTAGACAGACTTTGGGTAACTTATGAAAGCACCGAGACCGCCTCCCAGTTGCATGAAGTCTTTGCATACCTGGCAATCATTTATTCATTCATTTATTTAGTTACTTATTTTTGTTTTCCTTTTTTAAAAAATTATTTATTTATTTATTATTACACAGATGGTTGTAAGCTACCATATGATTGCTGGGAATTGAACTCAGGGCCTCTGGAAGAGCAGCCAGTACTCTTAATCTCTGAGCCATCTCTCCAGTCCCTATTTTTGTTTTTCAAGAGAGGGTTTCTCTGTAGCTTTGGAGCCTGTCCTGGAACTCACTCTGTAGACCAAGTAGACCAGGCTGGCCTTGAACTCACAGAGATCCACCTGCCTCTGCTTCCTGAGTGCTGGGATTAAAGGCATGTGCCGCCACTGCCTGGCCTTTACCTGCCAATTTTAATTCTGTTAGTCTTTGCAGGAGAGTTTAAGTCTTGCTTACAGATCTTAACAAATTTGTTCTCAATTTTACCAAAATACCTTCCCAAAGTAGTAAGTGCTGATTTCTTTTGGTTTTGCCAATCTCAAATGTGTTTAATTTCTACCTCATCATCAATTGCTGATTGACTTACAATTCTTATAGGTTATTTATAATCCATTCTTAGAGTCCTGAATATTCAGATATTTCAGTCTCAGCCATGCATGAAGAACTTGCTGACATGTGCCTTGATGATCTGCTTGCTTCAGGCTGACATTTTCTGAGAAGGCTGGGGATATTGTTTTTGCTTATGGGGAGCAGAACACTTACCACAAGCCTAACTGCTTGGCTTTAGCTCAGATTATCTACAATGAATGTGGCTTACACAAGAAAGCTCTTCTTTGCCTGTGTAAACAGGGTCAGATTCATGAGGCTGTGGAACAGATACAACAGCTCAAGGACTTCACCTTTGGTGAGTAAAACGCCTGCTTACTTCCATACAGCTTAACTCTGATGTCTTTCGTAGCAGCTGGCTATGCTTGAAACTAAGTTTATAAAGTATTTTATACACACTGATAAGAGATTTCTTTTGTAAGTTTACATGAAACTAAGATAGTGTAATTGAATTTCATGATATGCATTATGCATTTTCTCAAAGGAAACATTTAATGTGTGGCTATTACTAGAAATATGTAATATTAAAGACAAATTTACTTCATATGATGGATAATACTACATAAAGAATTTTTAAAATAACTGAAATTTTCACATATAATGCATGTATAATAATGTATTATAATAATTATAAATGAAGTATTACAGAAATGACGCTAATTTCAGAATTTTGATGCCCAGCTCGTAGCGGAATGTGACCTGAGAGAACCGTGAGTAATAGTCCGCCCCCAGTTCAGTGAGCAGACCTCTGACTGTGAGTTTAAGGGCCCTGCAGTCCTGGCACCTCCCATTTCGAAGTTACAGAAACAAATAAGTCAATATAAAAAAGAAATAAAGAGGTTGCAAAGCAGACAGAAACAGCAACTTTAAGCCATATTTTCCAGGAAGAAGGCTATATGATTGTTGAATCTGATCATTTTTCAAGTAGTACGTGTACTCATGATGTATGTGTTTGAAAGCCCCCGTGTCTTCCATTATGGACATTGCTGAGTAGGAGCTGCAGCTCCTGTGCATTGTTTCACCTTGTCCTTCTGTTGAGTCTGAAGTGACGTCAGTCCTCACACCTGCTTTATAGGCAGAAGCAGCTCGTGTTTTCCCAGAGAGGCTAAGGCACGCCGGGCGTTTCCAGTGATTAGACAGTGACAGAGCAGTCTGGTAGAGTGGGTGGGCACCACTCTCCTAAATTTGTAGAGTGAATTATGGATTATATTACTAATTAAGAAGACAGATTCAGTTTCTGTGCTGTTTTTCATCTGAAAGAATTATATTAGTGTTTAGATATAAAATATGAAAATATTATGGTTGGAATATTTATTAAACAAAATGTGATGTTTCCGGCCTAGGGAGATAGATAGCCTAGTCCACAAAAAAAGTTTGCCTTGCAAACATAACAACCTGAATCTGATCCCATCCCATAACCTATGTTAAGAAGCTGGGTGTGGGTCAGGTGGTGGTGCATGCCTTTAATCCCAGTACTCAGAGTTAGAGACAGACAAATCTCTGTGAGTTCGAGGCTAGCCTCGCCTTCATAGTGAGTTCCAGACTAGCCAGAGAGACCCTGTCTCAAACAAAAGAACTAAAAAAAAGGAGAGAGAGAGAGAGAAAGAGAGAGAGGGAGAGAGGGAGGGAGAGAGGAAAAAGAAAGAAAGAAACTGGGTGTGGGAACTGGAGAAACAGCTTAAGAGCTGTTCTTCCAGAGGACATGGTCACTCACGGCTGTCTGTAACTCTGGTCCCAGGGGATCAGGACTATCCTTTGTGGAATAGTCCACAGGCATGTGCAGAGAAAACACCACATACACACACACACAAAAAAAAAAATTTAAGTAGACAAATTGAAAAACAAGACAAAATGGGCAGTGCTTGAGAAATGATACTTGACGTTACCCACTGGCTTCCACAAGCACACCCATGTGCTTGTATATGTACACATACACATGAATACACACACAAGTGAAGCTTTTTTTATTGCAAAATTTACATTCTATAAGTGCACAGAAACACAATTGACTGCCATATTATTGTGTTCCCTAAAAATGCATTATATTCTGAAATAATTATCTTGTAATAATTTAAGCTATAATTCTCCTTCCTGTTTAGAAACTTGGTATTTATCCTCAGTATTGATTTCACATTGTTATTAGATAAAAAATTTATAGTAACTTGAGACAAATGAAGCTTAAAAGATAGAAACGGGCCGGGCGGTGGTGATGCACACCTTTGATCCCAGCACTCGGGAGGCAGAGGCAGGCGGATCTCTGTGAGTTTGAGGCCAGCCTGGTCACACAAGAGCTAGTTCCAGGACAGGCACCAAAGCAACAGAGAAACCTTGTCTCAAAAAACCAAAAAAGAAAAAAAAAAGATAGAAACAGTGTTTGAAATCACTTTGCCTATTGGGGTGGTTTGAAAGAAAATGGCCCCAAAAGGAGTGGCACTATTAGGAGGTGTGGCCTTGTTGGAGGACGCGTGCCCAGTGGGGGCGGACTTTGAGGTCTGTTTTCCTCAAGCTTTCCTCAGTGTGACTGTCAATTGACTTTCTGTTGCCTCTGAGTCCAGATGTAGGACTCTCAGCTCCTCCAGCACCACATGTATCTGCATGCCACCTTACTCCCCACCATGATGATAATGGACTGAACCTCTGAAACTGGAAGTGAGCCACCCCAATTAAATGTTTTCATTTATAAGATTTGCTGTGGTCATGGTATCTTCACAACAATAAAAACCTAATAGGTGTCTTACACCTATTTACTTAAAAAATATCTTGCTATTTTATGTGTATGGATGTTTTGCCTGCATGTATATCTATGTACTGTGCATGTGCCTCGTGTCCACAGAGGCTAGAGGAGGCTATGAGGTCCTCTGGTATAACAAGAGGGCCTGCTTTATTGGGGTTTCTGTCCTGTCCAGTTCCCACAGCCGGTAAGCCCCAAAGAGAATCACACAGAGGTCTACGTTAGTTATAAACTGATTGGCCCATTAGCTCAGGCTTCCTATTAACTCCCATAACTTATATCAGCCCACCATTCTAGTATATGTTAGCCACATGGCTCAGTACCTTCTTCAGCGGGGCAGGTCACATCTTCCTTCTTTGGTGTCTGGACAGGACTGCAGAAGGAGCTTCCTTCTTCCCAGAATACTTATGTTCTCATTTCCCTGCCTCTACTTCCTGTCTGGTTGTTCCGCCTATGCATCCTGCCTGGCTACTGGCCAATCAGCGTTTATTTAAAACATAATTGACAGAATACAGAATTGTCCTGCACCACTCTGGAACTGGAGTTACAGTATTGTGAGTCACCACATGGGTGCTGGGGAAAAATGCGGGGCCTCTGTTAGAATAGTCATTGCTCTTAACCATAGAACGGTCCCTCCAACTCCCTTACTTTTTATTTAGGTATAGCGCAACTTGTCAAGGTATTGTCTTAGATTGTGAGGGCAGGTTCAATTTCTTAAGACTTTTGCTTTACAAAGACGTGCTTCTTCTTAGATTTAAATGACCAATTTTATATTTATAAATTAAAAACAACCAAAAAAAAACAAAAAAAGAAAAACAACAACAAAAAAATTAAAAACAACCAAAACCAAACAAAGCAAGGACAAACAAATTTCCTAAAAAATTATGCTCCAAAAGTATATATCTTTTTTAGAAGTAAAGTATCACAGCCTGGAAGAACCAGCTTCCAGGCTGCACACAGGGCTCAAAGGGAAAGTCCACAGCACAGCACAATCTGAGACTTTTTTTATCTGAGGGGGTTAGGAAAAAGATACTCATACATTCTCTTGATGATTTCTTTCTTCTCACATGTTGAATTTAATTTTTCTTGTTCTTTACAGCTATATATACCCAACAAAATCTTTCAAGCAATATAGGAGTTATATTTGAAGGTCATATTCCATTTCTTTTTTCTTTTTCTTTTGGTTTTTGAGGCAGGGATTCTCTTTGCTGGAACTCGCTTTGTAGACCAGACTGGCTTCAAACTCACGGAGATCTGCCTGTCTCTGCCTCCCGAGTGCTGGAATTAAAGTCGTGCGTCACCACCACTGAGCTCACATTCCATTTCTTAAGGAAATGATAAAAAGAGTCATCCCAATAACTCACATGCAATAAATCTAAAAAACTTGTCTGGGCTGGAGAGATGGCTCAAAGGTTAAGAGCACTGACTGCTCTCCCAGAGGTCCTGAGTTCAATTCCCAGCAACCACATGGTGGCTCACAGCCATCTGTAATGAGACCTGGTGCCCTTTTCTGGCATGCGGGCATACATGAAGGCAGAATGTTGTATACATAATAAATAAATAAATCTTTTAAAAAAAACAAAACTTGTCACAGAGCAAGTCACAGTCAGCTCCTTAATTGGTGGCTGTAACTTGTAGCTGCATAGAAAGGGTCAGTCATTTTGTTATCTATCTAGAGAGGGGGTCTATAAAGGATTTTAAAGGCTCTGTAAACCTAAGCTACCGAGGAGTCTAAGAAAATAAGGAAATTGTGTACTATAACTTCTACTTTTGAGTGTATAAATATTTTGAACTAACATTCTGTGATTAGGACTCATAAAATACTGGGATTTCTTGGATTCAGGGGTGTTATGCTGTCTTTTTTTAAATTTTTTTTAGATTTATTTATTATGTATTCTTTCCAGGTATGGTTGCAGGCCAGAAGAGGGCACCAGATCTCATTATAGGTGGCTGTGAGCCGCCATGTGGTTGCTGGGAATTGAACTCAGGACCTCTGGAAGAGCAATCAGTGCTCTTCACCTCTGAGCCATCTCTCCAGCCCTTATGCTGTCTTAGACAAAAGATAGTTAGTGCCCCATAAATATAAATCTCTTAGAAACAGCTCAGTCGGTACCATCCGAGGCATGGTGACACTAAAAGCATTTTAAATCTTAGAATGTATTTTCTGCCTGTGTGTAATTTTAGACCATAAAAAAGGAAATTTGTGCCGGGCATTGGTGGCACACGCCTTTAATCCCAGCACTTGGGAAGCAGAGGCAGGCGGATCTCTGTGAGTTTGAGGCCAGCCTGGTCTATAAGAGCTAGTTCCAGGACAGGCTCCAAAGCTACAGAAAAACCCTGTCTTGAAAAAACCGAAAACAAAAAAAAAAAAAAAAAAAAAAAAAAAAAAGGAAATTTGTACCTCTTTCTCAGGTCTATGAAGTCAAATTATTTTTTTTTTTTGTAGCTCTGGCCAGTTAGAAAATCTTTCCCCGCAGTGATTCTGAGCAAAAACTGTAATTAATTATTGTCCTAGGTTATCAGTCAGACCTAGCAAAGAAAGTGTGTGTAGCAATTAGCTTGCTTTGCACTTTTAACTCTGGCTTAACAAGTCACACAGCTCAGCTATATGTCCTTGTAAGCTAGGTTGCTTTTCTGGGAATAGTTTATCTTAAAAACTATTAACAAGGCATCTGGTCTAATCTAAAGCTACTTAAAGTTTTAGGTCAGCTGATAGTGCACAGCTATTCTGGCAACCGGGAAAAATTCAACTGTTTTCCTAATCGTCAACTTGAGCTGTGGTCTAAAGCAGCTCCTAGGGGGACTTATAGACCCCGACTATGTAGTAATTCTTTGTATTCATCAGAATTTTGTATCAGCTAACATTATTGGTATCAATTAGACAATGCAGCTGAAGGAGGTGTCACCTTCTGGACAATCCACAGATAAAATGCCCAGGAGATCGGGAGGTATTCATGAGATGAACACATTATGATACAGGGACATTTGCAGCAACACATGTGATGTTACAGACAGAAGCAAAAGATATTCCGGAGTCTGTAGCCTCATGGCCTTTCCTAATGAGGCTTTTCCCATCAGAAAGTTTTCCTCCTGGTGGGATGACACCTTGTTCTTAAAACAAGACCACAGCAATAAATACAATAAAGATTGTAGTTATTTTTTCCCCCTTTAACTATTTCTGGAATAAAGCCTGAAATGAAAGCTGGTTATGGTAGTACACACCTATCTTCCTAGCACTTAGGTGGCTGAGGTAGGAAGATCACAAGTTTGAGGCCAGTCTGGTATATATGACAAGTTCCAAGCCAGCCGGGGATACATAGCATGACACTCTATCAAAAAGCAAAACTCAGAAGCATAACCAAAATGCCTGAAATTATTTGTTTGCTCATCTTTTACACCACTAAAGTGAACTTAGTAAGCATCTATTGGAAACTGTTTTATCCTAGGTCACAATTTTCTCAAATGATCTTTTCTCAGGTCTCACATGAACTATTACAATCATTTTATACACACACACACACACACACACTCTCATGGATATATATATATATATATTTAAAATTAAAAGAAAATGTGAAATATTTAGCAACTTACTTAAAGTGCAATAATAAACCCATAACATGTTGTCATAAATAATTTTATAAAAACAACTTTGTTTTCCAGAATCTAAAAATTTAGTCAAAAGAGTAACATTATTTTTACATTTTTATTTCTTTGTAATGTCTAGGTGTTGATCTCTTTCCTCCCAACCAAACATCTGCCATCTTCATGAGTTCAAATGGGCCCAATTATGAACGATCATTACAGTGGGGTTTGCTGACTATTGAGGGAGCCAGGAGGGTCGTAGAGCCGCATCTGAGTATTAGCTGCCTCCCGACAGTATGCACTTCTGCTCTGGTTGCATGTGGCTTTGGTGTCTCAGGGAGGAAAAACATTTATAGGGCAGAGAAGACATTAATTATTAATTATTAATGCATGGTGAAGACTGTCCAGTGTGGTCACTTTGATGTCACCCACACTCCTGTGAACAACCCTTTTCACTATGCTTTTATAAATAAGCCTAATAAACTCGTGGATTCTCCAGGGGAACTTTGGTGGAACTGAGTTCAGCTTGTCACTGGGACTGTTGGAGGAGGGAGATAGATGTTTCCTAGTCCCCCACAAAGCGAAGATTCTTGAAAATAGATGGCTCATTGTGTCTGCTGTAATACCACACATATGATCTCTAGAAAATACCGCTGTGTGTTTGTAGGAGAGTGAGAAGAAAAAAAAAAAAGGCAAGTAACCTAGGAGCTATGACATTATAGACCATAGACAGTCTTTTGAGAACCACTGTTCTGGGCATTTGTGGGTGAAGCAAGTAACAAGCTTACGTTTTTATTAGGACAGCACTTGGGAGATAAGATGGTTGACATGTCACCAGTAAAGAGTGAGAAAGCAGATCTAAAAGACAGTAAGCAAAGAGGGGCAGATTAGAAATGCTATCCTTTCTAATTAGACATCAACTCCTGCAGGTAATATTGGTAAAGAAATCAATTTACAGGAGAGAAGTTTGAACAACTATTGAGTGTAATAGAAAGAAATGAGTTAATTTTAGATGTTAAAACTGAGTGATTCAGCCAGGCAGTGGTGGCGCACGCCTTTAATCCCATCACTCAGGAGGCAGAGGCAGGTGGATCTCTCTGAGTTCCAGGCCAGCCTCTACAGAGCAAGTTACAGGACAGGCTCCAAAGCCACTGAGAAGCCCTGTCTCAAAAAACCAAAACCAAACCAAAAACAACTGAGTGATTCAACCCATTATCTTGTTACTTTTCTAAGAAAATGTTTTCTTGTTCATTTGCTTAATCATTTGACTATTTTTTCTGAGACAAGGTTTCTTTATATAGCTCTGGCTATCCTGGAACTAGCTCTGTAGACCAGGCTGGCCTTGAACTCACAGAGATCTTCCTGCTTCTGCCTCCTGAGTGCTGCAATTAAAAGAGTATACCACCACTGCCTGGGTATTAATTGCTTCTTAAAACCTTGAGTTTTGAATTTCCAAATACTTGATACTTTTAGGGGAGATATGACTCTGAGTCCTATTTTCTGTGCAGCACACAAAAAGAAAGATGATATTATACTCACTAGAGGTTGGTCTGTATGTGAGCAAAAAGAAGTGCACGTACATGCACACACATAGGTAGATAATTTTAAAAAGCCAAATACATTGATTATTTATTACTAAGAATACAGACAAGATAAATCCAACCTAGTGTCACATAGAATCTTTGTTTGTTTTTCTTTCTTTTTTTAAAGAACTTAATAAAGTACTGGCAAACCGAATCCAAGAACACATTAAAAAAATCATCCATTATGATCAAGTAGGCTTCATACCAGAGATGCAGGGCTGGTTCAACATACGAAAATCTATCAATGTAATCCATCATATAAATAAACTGAAAGAAAAAAACCATATGATCATTTCATTAGATGCTGAAAAAGCATTTGACAAAATTC
>PVIU01002122.1:0-183354 GCA_004026605.1 Ondatra zibethicus | reverse complement strand
TGGGGAGAGCTTGGGGGAGTGGGAGGGTGAAGATGGAAGAAAGGTGGACATTGGAGAAGGGAATAAGATATCTACATTAAGAGAATCATTTTAGGGTTGGCAAGATACTTGGCCCTGGGGATCCCAGGTGTCCACGGGCATGTCCCCAGCTAGGTATTCAGGCAGCAGAGGAGAGGGTGCCAGAACTAGCCTTGTACCAAAGTCACATTGATGATTATCTTGATTACCATTATAGAAATTTCATCCGATGGATGGAGATAGAGACAGAGACCCACACTCACATCAGAAAACATTCTTTTCTTTCAGGCCACTTAGTCATCCCTGACAAAGAAACTCCCACTGTGATGAGAATGTGGTAGTTATTTCAGCACTGACTGATAACCAGGTGAACTGGTATCTGGAAGAAATGGGAAAAATCTCATCAATCATTTTATATAAACCTAAGAGAATATCAAAGATATTTAAAATAGTCATAGATAGAAAACATATAACCCTAATTTTAGAAAAAAATCAATGAATAGATATAAGATAAAAATTCACGATTAAGAGATGGGGTCCATTATCATTTACCACTCAATCTTTAAGGTGTTGTGCTAAAAGTAGCTAAGGAGGAAACTGATAAAATAATAGCTAGCTATAAATAAAGCACCAAGCATGTTACATAGCCAGGTAAATGCGATGAAAAATGTGAGTATTCCGATGTAAAGGATAGGAAGATCTCATTTATTCTTAACATACTTCTCAGATAAACTGGGGAAAATGAAAGATAAGCAATACTTGAGAAGATAGAGATAAAGAAATTTTCAGACTTGAACAAAATATGAGTACTCAGATTAAAAATACTTGCTAATAGTAGGATAAGCTGGAAAATATTCACCACATAGACGAGCCACATCATGACGAAGCTGTGAAATATCAAAGACAAGGAGGAAATAGTGTAAACCTAAGAGGACACAGGTTGGTTCCCAGTGATGATCAACTATTGTCAATTGAGCTCTTGTGAGCAAGAGCATCCCTCCTCAGCTGACCATATGTGGTAATATCTTCTAGCTGTAAAAAGAAGTAGCATCATCCTTCTCTTCAAAATTCATTCCCATTTAAAAGTAAAGATGAAAATCCCATCTTGGTAGTCAAACTCAGTAAGAATGCTTATAGAAAGAACGATTGCAGAAGAAGGGTTGGGTGCCAACAATGAAGGACACAGTATTCTCCAGGGAAATGCATGATAGAGCATAACATTGATCTTGTTAGACATATGAATGCAGCAATTTAATGAGGTGGCTCTTAATTCAGAGTATTTCTTTCCTCTGCAGAGGAAATCTTATTCAGCAATGACTGCAGACATTTTTGGTTGGGGATAAGGAGGACGTGTGCTGCTGTCATCTAGTGTCCTAGAATGATCAAACAGCACTCTCACAACATGTCTAACCCAAAACTTCACTGTTGAGAAGTTCTGGTTCACATAAAGAGCAGAGAACTTAGCTTCAAAAAAAGAAAAAAAAGTAGATGTGACACTGTTAGCTAATAAAGGCATGAATCCACTCAAAGAAGACATACAATAAAGAAACACAGTGTTAGGAAGGAAATCACTGTCAATACTATATAAATGTGCTTAAAAGACAGGTATTATTAAATTGAGTAAAAACAAAAAGATGAATCTACAGGCACATTCAGGACTCAATGATATAGAAAAATTCATGGTAGAAGAATGGGTGAGATTTACACATTTTAATATAAGTGCTGGAGACTGTGAAGTAGAGGTAAGAGGAACATTAGTTTAAGGTACATTTGAACTATTAGTGAAAATATGTCTCAAAATAATAGTTTTCCAAAAAGTAAAAAAAAAACGATGGAAAATGATAATGATCAAGAGAAAAGCAATCTATAAATAAAGGGAAAATATAAAACTTTCAAATAGATAAACAACAGTTTTCACAAGTGACATATTTAGTAGAAAAAAAAGCAAGAATGGGGTTATAATGTTGATCAGTTTAATCATGTAAAAAGTATAGGTAATGAGAGCCAGACTGTTACAAATTGAAACTAAGACGTGTGCATGAGCACAGCTGTGTTTGCTGGATCTGTCCCTCCCAGCCTCACAACTAATGCACAGAAATGCTGTATGGAGTCCGAACCTGGACCAACGGTTGTTTTTTGTGTTTTCAACTTGGAAACCAGTTCTTCCCCCCACTCTACTGCACAGTGAGTGAGAAGGGTGTGCAGTGAGGCACAACGTAACGGCCTCTGCCGGAGCTCTTCTTTCTGTGGATGAAAACAGAAAAAATAGAAACTCAGCCTGTTTCCGAGACTAAAACAATGACCACAAAATAAAGGTTGTAGACTGGAAAACTACACTGCCTTCTGCTTCCAGTTGTCCTCGAAAACAATAATCTGTTCCTTCTTAAACACCAGTATAATTAATGAAGTTTACAAAGAAAGCAGAATTGCCACTGTAAAAAGCCGATGGTGGTCAGGGATATTTATTCTGAAATCCTGAATAACTCAACTAATTAATTAATTGCTCAATTAATTATTTTTTGAAAACATGATTCAGAAATCATTTTAATTTCTCCAAATTTACATATTCCAAAATTATAACAGATTTTTTTAAAGTTATGCAGACTTCTTTCAAGGTCGATTAGAAATTCTTTATCATTCACACCTGAGTGTATGGCTGAAGGCTGATATGCGTATAGACACCTAAGCACAGGACAACAGTTGGCACAGCCATTAAAAACTCATATGAACAAAGTTATGGATCCATACATTTCCATGAGGTGAGCAAAGTAGGCTAAATATGAAAGAAAAAATGTGCAAATTTTAAGACAAGATAATATTTTCTAAAAACAATTTTTCCAAGTTATACATTTTTATAGCCAAACTCAGTGGGGTTGAATTTCATAGGTGTTTGGAGAAGTAAAGTAGTGCTAGAAAACAGCCAAAGATAGGAGAAAATATAATGTAGAGTTAATTTATCATATAAGTGATTGTTTCTCTTTAAAGTTTCTTTATAATGTTGCAACTAAGAACAGAACAAGCAGTTTCTGTGACTATTACTAAACCACCAGTACAACTACTTCTCACAGCAATAAAAGGGTTAAAATACTACTCATTATGAGCTGGGAGGGGAAACCAAATATTTCTCAGAGCAGAGTGTGTGAATTTGTGATGAATGTTGTTACAGAAAGAGAATCTAGCTGTACACAAAATCATACTCCTTTAAATTTAAACACAAAAGACACACAAAGGAGAAGTGAAAAGAGAGAAAATACTAGAAACTATGCAGAAGTAATGCTTCAAACAAAATTTCCCAAATAATGTGGTATTTACATATGATACTAAGTGATTTGATCTCAATGTTGTTTGCTCATGGAACAATATGAAGAAAAACATCAGGAATATATTTGCTGTCAAGTCATCAAAACCCTCATATATAATAGGACATTCTCTACTATTAAATTATTTTATGCTTTAATAAAATGTCTTCCAGTTTTATGCTTACTTATCATTTCTACCCTCAAGTGCTTTGATAAATTGCATTCTCAACACACTGAACACTATATTATAAACTCAGAACTTGCTCCCTTATTGTTTGTCTGCATATCCTAATGCAGAAGATTACGTACATTTTATTAGTATGTTTGTCTTATTTAATAATTATTGTTCAGAAAGATATTTACTTTACAGACTTTAAAATAAGGCAATAAAAAGGATACAGCATACAAGGATGCAGCCAGTATGGTAGCTCAGTAGAAAAAGGCACGTTACTGCAAGTCAACCTCAAGACACACAAACGTGCATGCACACACACAGAGACACACAATTTAAAAGAAATATTTAAAAGCATAAGGATACAAATTAAATGCAATATAAACAATGTAAAACAGCACCTATGTAAAATTGTATAATGATTTGCCCTAGCCTGCTTTCTGCTGCTGTCATAGAACATTAAACAAAAGCTACTTGGAGATCAAAAGAGGAGGGGTGATGTGGGATGTCCTTCTGTATATTTGTTGCTTTTATTGGTTAATAAATAAAGCTCTTTTGGCCAATGGCTTAGTAGAGTAAAGCCAGGCAGGAAATCTGAAGAGAGCTATATAGATAGAGTAGGCAGAGTCAGGCAGACACCATGTAGCTGCTGAAGAGGAAAGATGCTGGAAACTTACTGGTAGGCCACAGCCTAGTGGTGATACACAGAATAATAGAAATTGATTAATTTAATATGTAAAAACAAAAGAGAAATATGCCTGAGTGATCAGCCAATCAGTGTTGTAATTAATATAGTTTCAAGTCTGGGCAGCTTGGAAATGAACAAGCAGTCTCCATTTACAAAATGATGCCCAATATTTGGCAATGTACATCCACATAAAGGACTTCTAGACACACACAAATGGCAGCCAAGCACAGTTTCTTGGTAGTTGCAATTTTTCAGATAGGCTCTATTTGCTGGCAGTGATCATAGGCATGGCTCCTTTAAGAGAATGCTTCTTGACTCAGCATTAGCAGCAAAAACTGTGTGTCTTCTTGAAGAGATGGCTTCCTGGTTTGTGCTTGCAGCAGGAATGTCTCTGGCTCTTTTCTGGCTCTTTTGGGAGACCCTGCACTTAAATGGGGTTTGTGGCCACTTGTTACTATAGCAACACAGACCCAGTGCATTCATGGTGGATGGGGCAGAGCAAACAGACAGGGCCATGGAGTTGGTCCTAGCCATGCCCACTTAGTATGTTTTTTAAAAGACATTCCTGGTCAGAAAATGATTACAGATATGCAATAAAGGCAGATTCAGACAAAAACAAACCCCTAAATGGGTCATAGTGTGTTTTAAAAATGTATTTAGGTTTGAAAGAGAGATTTAAAAAAAGTATATAGACAAGAGTTCAGTCATAGAGTAAAGGGGTAAAGATAATAAAATAAATATTAAAAAGAAGTAGAATTAAAAAAATAAGTCACATAAAGATTAAATATACATATAGAGACTAGATTATGCATATTATTGTGTGTTCTTTGAATTTTTGACTGTGAATGAGCTAACTATAGATATTTCATTGTACAGGTTGCTAAGGTACATATATATATATGTATATATATATATATATATATATATATATATAATTTTGACATCAAAGTTTGAATTTAAGAATATGTTCATCAACTGTTTTCTTCTGTGTCCTGCAGAATGTCTGGCAGTTTCCTCTGTGAAGCAGGAACCCTGAATCACCATCTCGTCTTTTGGAAAGGTCATCAGTCTGTGGGTCCTGTATGTCCAGTTCTTACAGGATACCATAATGCAATCCAGGGAGCAGTCTCTTGCCCAAATAGCTATCCTTGTCACATTGAAGTCAAATTCCATGACGAGTTTCTTCAATGCCTATCAACCTCTCTGAAGTAATTGATGCTGCCAGAAGCAGACATGTCTCATTGTTTAGAAAAGACTAAGTTATATTTTTCTCTTCACTGTTAACACCTTTATTTTTTCATATTCTTTTATTTTTCATTCAAAAATTTACACTTCCTCCCCTTCTCCCAGTCCCCTCCCGCTCCCCCACTACCCCTCCTCCCTGCCCCTGCTTCCTTAAGAGGGGGAAGGGTACCCTGCCCTGTGGGAATCCCAAGGCCCTCCCCCCTCCATCCCGGCCTAAGAAGGTATACATCCATTTAGACTGGGTTCCCAAAAAGCCAATACATGCAGAAGATAGGTCCCAGTGCCATTATCATTGGCTTCTCAGTCAGCCCCCATTGGCAGCCACATTCAGAGATTCCAGTTTGATCATATGCTCATTCAGTCCTGGCCCAGCTGGATTTGGTGAGCTCCCATTAGATCAGGCACACTGTCTGAGTTGGTGGACCAGCCCGTCGAAGTCCTGACTTCCTTGCTCATCTTCTCCCATCTTCTGCTCTTCGACTGAACCTTAGGAACTCAGTCCATTGCTCTGATGTGGATGTGGGTCTCTGTCTCTATCTCCATCCATCGGACGAAATTTCTATGGTGATGATCAAGATATTCATCGCTGTGACTATGGGACAAGGCTAATTCAGGCACCCTCTCCTCTGCTGGTCAAGTACCTAGCTGGAGACATCCCCACAGACACCTGGGATCCCATCTAGAGCCAAGTCTCTTGCCAATCTTAAATGACTTCCTTAATGTAGATATCTTATTCCCTTCTCCAATATCCACCCTGCCTCCATCCCTACCCTCCCACTCCCCCAAGCTCTCCCCAGTCCTTCCCTTCTCCCTTCTCTCTCCCCATTTCCCTTTCACGCACCCCCACCTCCACCCCTACCTCCACCCCTATCCCAACTCCCGTGCTTCCAACTTTTGCCCAGCGATCTTGTTTGCTTCCAATTTCCCGGAGGATCTATATATGTTTTTCTTTGGGTTCACCTTACTATTTGGCTTCTCTAGGCTTGTGAGCTGTAAGCTTAATGTCCTTTGTTTATGGCTAGCATCCACTAATGAGTGAGTACATACCATAATCACATTTTTGGGTTTGGGTTATCTCACTGAGTATAGTATTTTCTATTTCCATCCATTGCATGCAAAATTCAAGATGTCATTGTTTTTACCACTAAGTAGTATTCTAATGTGCATATATTCCACCCTTTCTTTATCCATTCTTCCATTGAGGGGCACTAGGGTTGTTTCCAGGTTCTGGCTATTACAAATAATGCTGCTATGAACATAGTTGCACAAATGCTTTTGTAGTATGATTGGGCATCTCTTGGGTATATTCCCAAGAGTGGTATTGCTGGATCCTGAGGTAGGTTAATTCCCAATTTCTGGAGAAACCGCCACACTGATTTCCAAAGTGGTTGCACAAGTTTGCATTCCCACCAGCAATGGATGAGTGTTCCCGTTACACCACATCCTCTCCAGCATAGGCTATCATTGGTGTTTTTGATTTTAGCCATTCTGACAGGTGTAAGATGGTATCTCAAAGTTGTTTTGATTTGCATTTCCCTGATGGCTAAGGAAGTTGAACATGACCTTAAGTATCTTTTGGCCATTCAAAATTCTTCTGTTGAGAATTCTCAGTTCAGATAATTACCCCATTTTTTAGTTGGGTAATTTAGAATTTTAATGTCTAGTTTCTTGAGTTCTTTGTATATTTTGGAGATCAAACCTTTGTCTGATGTGGGGTTAGTGAAGATCTTCTCCCATTCAGTAGGATACCTTTTTGTCTTAATGACTGTGTCCTTTGCCTTACAGAAGCTTCTCAGTTTCAGGAGGTCCCATTTATTCATTGTTGCTCTTATTGTCTGCGCCACTGAGGTTTTACATAGGAAGTGGTCTCCTGTGCCCATGTATTACAGGCTACTTCCCACTTTCTCTTCTATCAGGTTCAGTGTTGTCGGATTAATATTGAGGTCTTTAAGCCATTTGGACTTGAGTTTTGTGCATGGTGATAGATAAGGATCTATTTTCATTCTCCTACAGATTGACATCCAGTTATGCCAGCACCATTTTTTAAAGATGCTTTCATTCTTCCATTGTATACTTTTAGCTTCTTTGTCAAATATGAGGAGTTCATAGGTTTGTAGATTAATATCCGGGTCTTTGATTGATTCCATTGAAAACTTCTCTGTTTTTATGCCAATACCAAGCTGTTTTCATTACTGTAACTCCGTAATAGAGTTTGAAGTCAGGGATGGTAATGCCTCCGGAAGTTCCTTTATTGTATAGGATTGTTTTGGCTATCCTGGGTTTTTTGTTTTTCCATATGAAGTTAGTGATTGTACTCTCAAGGTCTGTGAAGAATTTTGTTGGGATTTTGATGGGGATTGCATTGAATCTATAGATTGCCTTTGGTAGAATTGCCATTTTTACTATATTGACCCTACCAATCCAGGAGCATGGGAGATCCTTCCATTTTCTGGTATCCTCTTCAATTTCTTTCTTCAAGGTATTAAAGTTCTTGTCAAATAGATCTTTTACTTCCTTGGTTAGTGTTACCCCAAGATATTTTATGCTATTTGTGGCTATCATGAAAGGTGATGTTTCTCTGATTTCCCTCTCTGTTTCTTTATCCTTTGTGTATAGGAGGGCTACTAATTTTTTTGATTTGATCTTGTATCCTGCCACATCACTGAAGGTATTTATCAGCTGTAGGAGTTCTTTGGTGGAGTTTTGGGGGTCACTTATGTACACTATCATATCATCTGCAAATAATGAAAGTTTGACTTCTTACTTTCCAATTGGAATCCCCATGATCTCCATATTTTGTCTTATAGCTATTGCTAGAACTTCAAGCACTATATTAAAGAGATATGGGAAGAGTGGACAGCCTTGTCTTGTTCCTGATTTTAGTGGAATCGCTTTGAGTTTCTCTCCATTTAATTTGATGTTAGCTGTCAGATTGCTGTATATTGCTTTTATTATATTTAGATATGAACCTTGTATCCCTAATCTCTCCAAGACCTTTATCATAAAGGGTGTTAAATTTTATCAAATGTTTTCTCAGCATCAAATGAAATGATCATATGGTTTTTTTCTTTCTGTTTATTTATATGATGGATTACATTGATAGATTTTCGTATGTTGAACCAGCCCTGCATCTCTGGGATGAAGCCTACTTGATCATAATGGATGATTTTTTTGACGTGTTCTTGGATTTTGTTTGTCAGTATTTTATTGAGAATTTTTGCATCGACGTTCATGAGTGAGATTGGTCTGTAATTCTCTTTCTTGGTTGCGTCTTTGTGTGATTTTGGTATCAGGGTAACTGTAGCTTCATAAAAAGAGTTTGGCAATGACCCTTCTGTTTCTATTATATGAAACACATTAAGGAGTATAGGTATTAGCTCTTCTTGGAAGTTATGGTAGAATTCTTCATTAAAACCATCTGGTCCTGGGCTTTTTTTGGTTGGGAGGTTTTTGATGACAGCTTCTATTTCCTTGTGACTTATAGATCTATTTAAATTGTTCACCTGGTCTTGATTTAATTTTGGTATATGGTATTTATCTAAAAAAACTGTCCATTTCTTTTACATTTTCCAATTTTGTGGCATACAGGCTTTTGTAGTAAGACCTAATGATTCTCTGAATTTCCTCAGTGTCCGTTGTCATGTCCCCCTTTTCATTTCTGATCTTGTTAATTTGCGTGTTCTCTCTCTGCCTTTTGATTAGTTTGGATAGGGTTTTGTCGATCTTGTTGATTTTCTCAAGGAACCAGCTGTTTGTTTCATTGATTCTTTGGATTGTTTCTGTGTCTCTATTTTGTTGATTTCAGCCCTCAGTTTGATTATTTCCAGTCTTCTACTCCTCCTGGGTGAGTCTGCTTCTTTTTTTTTTTCTAGAACTTTCAGGTGTGCTGTTAAATCACTAATGTGTGCTTTCTCTGTTTTCTTTATGGGAGCACTAAGTGCTATCAACTTTCCTCTTAGCACTGCTTTCATAGTGTCCCATAGGTTGGGATATGTTGTGTCTTTATTTTTGTTGAATTCTAAGAAGACTTTAATTTCTTTCTTTATTTTTCCTTCACCCAGGAGTGGTTCAGTAGTTGACTGTTCAGTTTCCATGAGTTTTAGGCTTTCTGGGGGTGGAATTGTTGTTAAATTCTAACTTTACTCCATGAAGATCTGATAAGACACATGTGGTTACTCCAATTTTTTTGTATCTGTGGATGTTTGCTTTGTTACTGAGTATGTGATCAATTGTCAAGAAGGTTCCATGAGATGTTGAGAAGAAGGTATATTCTTTCCTGTTTGGGTGGAATGTTCTATAGACGTCTATTAAGTCCATTTGATTCATTACATCTGTTAGTTCTCTTATTTCTCTGTTATCTTTCTGTCTGGTTGACCTGTCCATTGGTGAGAGAGGAGTGTTGAAATCTCCTACTATTAGTGTGTGGGGTTTGATGTGTGCTTTGAGTTCTAGTAATGTTTTTTTACATATGTGGGTGCTTTTATATTAAGGGCATAGATATTCAGAATTGAGACTTCATCCTGATTGATTATTCCTGTTAAGAGTATTAAATGTCCATCTCCATCTCTTCCGATTGATTTTAGTTTGAAGTTGATTTTGTTCAATATTAGTATAGCCACACCCGCTTGTTTCTTAAGGCCGTTTGATTGAAAAACTTTTTCCTAACCCTTTACTCTGAGATAATTTTTGTCTTTGTGAATGAGGTATGTTTCTTGTAAACAACAGAATGTTGGATCCTGTTTTTGTATCCCTTCTCTTAACCTGTACCTTTTTATAGGTGAATTGAGTCCATTGATATTAAGTGATATTAATGACCAGTGGTTATTAACTGCGGTTATTTTTTGGGGGTTGTAGAGTTTGTGTGTTTCCCTTGTTTGAGTTGTACCAGTGGAGGGTTATTAGATGACTGTGTTATTATAGGTGTTTTTTGCTTCCTTTAGTTGTGGTTTTCCTTCTAGTACTTTCTGGAAGGCTGGGTTTGTGGCTATGTATTACTTAAATTTGTTTTTATCCTGAAATATCTTGTTTTCTCCATCGATGGTGAATGAAACCTTTGCTGGGTATGGTAGTCTGGGCTTGCATCCATGGTCTCTTAGTGTCTGCAGCACATCTATCCAAGACCTTCTTGCTTTCATGGTTTCCATAGAGAAGTCAGGTGTAATTCTGATAGGTTTACCTTTATATGTTACTTGACCTTTTTCCTTTGCAGCTCTTAGTATTCTTTCTTTATTCTGTATGTTTTGTGTTTTGATTATTATATGGCGAGGGGATGGGTTTTTTTTTTTTTGATCCAGTCTATTAGGTGTTCTGTATGCTTCTTATACCTTCATAGGCATATCCCTCTTTAGGTTGGGAAAGTTTTCTTCAATAATTTTGTTGAATATATTTTCTGGGCCTTTGAGCTGTACTTCTCCTTCTTCTACCCCTATTATTCTTAGGTTTGTTCTTTTTATGGTGTGCCAGATTTCCTGGATGTTTTGTGATGAGAATTTGTTGGATTTGTTGTTTTCTTAGATCAATGAGTTTATTTTCTCTATTGTATCTTCAGCGTCTGAGATTCTTTCTTCTATCTCTTGTATTATGTTGGCTATACTTGTCTCTGTAGTTCCTGCTCGTTTACCCAGATTTTCTATCTCTAGCCTTCCCTCAGTTTGTGTTTTCTTCATTGTCTCCATTTCAGTTTTCAAGTCTTGAACTATTTCCATTACCTGTTTGATTGCTTTTTCTTGGATTTCTAGGGTATCTTTGAGGGATTTATTCATTTCTCCTAACTTTTTGGTAGTCTTCTCCTCCATTTCTTTAAAGGAGTTTTTCACATCCTCTTTAATGGTCTCTATCACTTTCATAATGTTATGTTTAAAGTCGATTTATTCTACTTCTCTGGATTAGGTTGTTCAGTTCTTCCTGTTGCATATTCGCTGCATCCTGGTGTTATCATGTCACTTTTCAGGTTGTTGGAGGAGTTTTTGCATTGTTGCCTGCCCGTCTCTTCCTTTGACTGTAGTCAGGGGACTCTGGGCAGCTGGGGTCCTTCCATCAAGGCACACACACACTCACCCCTCTGGATCACTGAACTCAGCGCAGGAAGAAGGAGTCCTGGTGGACCAAGGACCCTGCAGAGGAAAGGGCGAACTTGCGGGGTGGGAGAAGGAAAGGGTCGTGTGGAACAAAGAGGCCCCCTGTAGCACGGGCTGGTGGTTCCTTCACTCCCTCCTGGGGACCTTCCCGCCACGCATGCACCCACTCACCCCTTTGGATCGCTGATCTCAGCACAGGCTGTCCAATTACTCTTGATGAGGGACCAAAACTTGGAGCATTTTTCAATTGACCAGAATTCACACTCTTACAGAAAACTTAGTGTCCCTCTCCCAAAAGCTATGAGTTGCCAGCAGCTCCTCAGCTCAGGGTTGAACCTCGAGCCTACTTCTTCCCTCCGTGCTTGGATTTTGTCAGGTGTGAACTTAGACAGGTGTTGTGCGTGTTGCCACAATCAGTGTGGATTCATGTATGTAACTGCCCTCTTGTGTCCAGAAAACAGTTTTCTTGTAGTCAGTCACCTCTTCTCATTCTAATCATTCTACTCCCTCTTTCTCAATGATCCCTGACGCTACTAAAGACATAATTATACTGCCAACTAAGTGTCGGTAGCCTGGGTGGCTGGAGTGGGTTTTATAGGCAATATATCCTCTGACTCAGTATCTGACATATAGCACATTTTCTCCTACAGCCAGAATTCACAGGTACAAAATTCAGCAGTTATAAAAGAATGGCACCATCCATCCATCATCACCCCTAGCGACATACTAGCAAAATTTTTGCTTCCTGCTTTCACAACCATATATTTTTCTGGCCTAGAAGTTTGGGTCCTGGAGGAAAACATAGTTCTTGAATGAGGCATAAAATATTCCACTGAACTAGAAGCTAAGGCTTCCCCTGGCCACTTCAAGGTCCTGGAGCCCTTTAGTCAACAGACTAAGAAAGGAGTTACAGTGTTAGCAGAAATCATTTAGCTAGTCTCACAGGCGGAACTCTTACTATTTCACAGCTGAAGCAAAAGAGAGAATGTCTGGAATGTAGGGGTTCCTTTAGGGCTCCTCCTTGTGTTTACCAAGCACTATGGTGAAGTTCAGAGAGAAACTATGACTCAATCTGGAAAATAGAATAAATGGCCCAAACCTTTCAAGAATGAAAATATGGGTTTCCCCTCCAGGTAAAGAACCAAGGCCTATTGAGAAATTTGCTGAGGGTGGAGAAAAAATAAAAGTGGTGTTATAGGAAGGTAGTTATAAGCAACAGCTAAGGTCACATGACCAGTTGCGAAAATGAGAGTTGAAATTGTCATGAGTTTCAATAAAGAAATCCTTTCCATCAGATGGGCCAGTGTACATATCTGTGGAGCATTTTTCTTTTCTGACTAATGGGGGAGGGCCTATCCCACTGTGAGCAGAGCCATTCTACATGTTTCTGGAATGTATAAAGCAAGCTGAGCAAGTTATGAAAGCAAACCAGTGAGCATCATTTCCCTGTGATCTCTGCTTCAACTCCAGTTTCCAGTTATTCCAGTTTCCTACTCTGACTTTCCTCAGTGATCAACTTTGATTCACCCATGTAAGCCAAATAAAACTTTCCCTCCCCTAGCAGATTTTGATCAAGGTATTTATTAGATCAATGGAAAGCAAGCTAAGAGGGAAGGTTGAGGTGTTATTTCCCACTATGGGACTCATACTGAGGAGCACATAATCTTCCCCTATTCTTCTTTTGAATATTCTGCTTCATATTAAGGCTCACTATTCATTGCTCCATTGATCTACAGCATAACTAGTCTTTTGGAATCCATTATTGTCTGCTCTAATATTTACCTTATGAGGGACAGCACACCCCTAGCTAGCATTCTGATATGGAGTCAGAATCCCTCCCTTAAATAAGTTCTGGTTTGGTCCTTGCATCCTCTGTCTTTTATGCCTATTGTGGTAATCCTCAAGCTTTGCTGTCCTATCCCTTTCCCTGAGTACACAGCTGTGGAGTTCTAGGTACCTGTGCATTCTTGCTCTTAGTAGGCAATGACTTCTACTACTCCAAATTGTGTCACCTCACAGCCTGTGTGTCTCTGCCCAGCGTCAACCAACACTTCTTTTATCCATCTATTTATTTTACATACCAGCCTCAGCCTCCCCCATTGTCCCCTCCAAGTTCCCCCTCCTCATATCCCCACCATCCACTCTTCCAATCCCCTCTTCTTCCATCTCCATCCAAAAAAATTGGGGCAGGTCTACCATGAGTATCAATAAAACCTTATATATCAAGTTGCAGTAAGACTAAGTACCTCCCCTTGTACAAAGCAACCTAGTATGAGGAGTAGGGTCCCAAAAGCCAGTAAAAGAGTTGGACACAGCCCCTGTTCCTACTGGTAAGAGTTCCATAAGAAGACCATGCTACACAGCTGTAACATATATGAAGAGTGCCTAGGTTAGTCCCATGCAGGCTCCCTAGTTGTCGGTTCAATCTCTGTGAGCCCCTGTGAGCCCAGGTTAGTTGATTGTGTGAGCCTTCCATGGTGTCCTTGATCCCTCTGGCTCCTACACTCCTTTCTCTTCTGCATGATTACCAAACTCCACCTAATGTTTTTCAGGTCAACACTTCTTTTTAATGCCTTGTGTGTGTATATATACATATATGTGGGGGGGAAGGGAGTGTTTGGGTGTGTATTTTAACTTGTGAATTAAAGTTTCTTGTGGGCAATGTATTTATTGTATTTTCTGTGTTCTTGTTGCTCTAAATTCTGAAGCCTTGCTGATCTGGTAGACTATGTCCTTTATAGGGTCATTTAACCATTACAAACAGAAAACGGTACCCCTCTGTGTATCTTTGACATATAAAATAAACAGTCTCAAGTCCACAGTTCCTATGCCCCATCACTCTCCTCTGCTCAGGCCCTTGTAGTCATGTGTAGTTTCCCTCTAGTCAAACGGTCACAAAGCCAGATGCCAAGCTATTAACATCATCGCCATAACCAGTTTATGCAACCTTAAACTTTGTTAGCATGCTTACCCTACCTTGCTTGTTTTCCCACAATTAAGGCCCATACTTTCCCTCATCCCCCTCTCCTTTCAGACTCCTAAATGAACCCATGACCTCTCCCCTTGGGAATGGTTATGTAATAAACTTTTCTTTCAAGGCAGTTATCAATTGCCCTTTTGTTTTTACCTTATTATGATAAACTAAAATACTGACACATTTTAAGGCTCTTGATGAATTAATGTTTTATCATGTGAATGATGCCTATCAAAGAAACAATTAAACATTTTTAAAATGGGATTGAAAAGCCTAAGATTATAAAATGTGAAAGTTAAACTGTAAATGATTTGATTCAGCATGAAGTAATCTACATTATACTCTGGGGATGTGTATTTCTTGTAGTCAATTGCATGACGTAATGCCAAAATGTCATAACAAAATAAGTCACAAATGAAATGAAAATGTCATGCAAAAATTAAGTGAAAGTCTAAAATCTGAAGCCTGTGACTCTTATCCCAACTTCCTGTTGAACTCTTACAATGCTCACACACAAACATTCACTCCTAGAAAAAGAAAGAATTCTTTGTAGAAAAATTGATCAGTTCCAGTAAAAAGACCCAGGTACTAATCTTTCATTTGCCCCAACATAATTTCATAGCAAACTGAACTTGAATTCTAGTACTTAATAGCATAGTGGACATGGCACCCACTTTTATAATGCTCTGGACTAAAACACCATCACAATATCCCCTTGATATTTCAATATACTATGTTGAAAAGATCGTCTGTAGATACTAGACATCTTCATTTATTTTCTACTGCTAAAAAAAATTCAGAAATAGAGAGGGACGGGGGAGGAGAAAGAGAGGAAGAGAGGGAGAAAGAGAGAGAGAGAGGAAGGGAGGAAGAAAGGAAGGAAGGAAGAAAATTGATTTTATAAAAGATAAAAGAAATAAAAGGACCTTGGATTTCTTCACAACAATAATTAACTACTAAAAGAATAGTGAAATGTCTTAAACTTAAAGGAAATAAATGATTTCCAAGTCCCAGTCTATGCAAATTTAATCTGTCATATGTCAGGGATCCATAAATGCACTCCATACATTCTTACTGTGAAGTGGATTTACTGTGCAGCAGACAGCACTAGAGTGGGTCTGGTGAAGAGAGCATGCTCATACCACAGCATCTTCCCTTTATTTATCTGATCACAGAGGTATTGAGTGGGATATTAACTGACCAGCTTTTGTTTTATTGCTTTTCATGCTTGTTAAACCCTGAAGGGAGAGCTAACATTTTATGTTCAACTATGTTCATAACAACATTGTTTGTAATAGACAGAATCTGGAAACAACCTAAATGTTACTCGACCAAAGAATGGATTTAAAAAATGTGGTGCATTTACACAATGGAGTACTACACAGTGGAAAAAATAAATGACATCTTGAAATTTTCAGGCAAATGGATGGATCTAGAAAACATCATGTTGAGTGTGGCAACCCAGACCCAGAAAGACAAATATCATATGTACTCACTCATAAGTGGCTTATAGACATAAGACAAAGAAAAACCAGCCTACAATTCACAATCCCAGAGAACCTAGACAATAAAGAGGACCCTAAGAGAGACATACGTGGATCTTATCTACATGGGAAGTTCCAACAAGCAGGATATGATGACTTACTTAGGGCTAATCACTCCATAGATTTTTACTCTCTGCATATCTCTCAATTGTGGGTCTCTGTCTACCATCTACTTGAAAAAGAAGCTTCCTGGATGAACTTTGGGAGGATCATCTATCTATAGGAAGAATAAGTCATTAGGAGTTGACAATACTATGCCCATTGTCCGCAACTGTAGGTTCTCCTCTAGGTAGGTCTTATAACCTATCTAACCACTGATTCTCTGTCTTAATAATGACTCCAGGTATGTGATGATCTTGTGGAGAAGGCTTTAAATCCAACCAAAAAGTGACTGGTTACTTCCATGACATTTTTATCACTATTGTACAAGTGGGTGTGACTTGTCAAACCAGTCATTATTGTAGGTCACATGTTCCACACCTGAATCAGATTAATGATTACTTTTCTCTTCAAGTAACTTGCATAGGATCCTCCAGCACTATGAAGCTAGCCAGTGGTGATGAAGCATCTAAGTCAGCATCAGCTTAATTTCTGCAAGTTCCATGAATCAAGTACATAATTTCTTCAACAGTAATGCCTTATCTTCAGATTTCTGGGGGTAACAAAAAGCAATGAGAATAGCCTATAATGTTTGGGGGTCTATAAGACACCACTAGCCAACAACTTTAAAGGAGTTAACCCATTCCTGCACTGGAATTTTCATTTGTTTTCCTAAGGTGCCTGAAGAGGCATTATCAACCCATTATAATGTATCTCTATTTAAACTCCTTTTATATGTGCATATATTTTAGTAAGCTTCTACAGTCGTAGGCTTTGATACCACATTTTTGAAAGATATTAGTATTCATTATCCCTCCCACTTCTAATAAGTGTCCAAGCTGGTACAGCCACTATAGAAAACAGTGAAATGATACCTCAAAAATCTAGAAATCAATCTACCGTATGATCTAGTCATAACACTTTTGGGCATATATTCAAAGGACCTCCACTGTAGAGATAAGAGATACTTACTTATCCATGGTCAACAGTTTAAGTGTTCATACATTTTCATAATTATTTCACTGTGAAGTAAAATGAAATTAGTAAGTGAATGGTTAGAGCTGGAGACAAGCATCTGAATGAGAAAACCCAAGTCTCGAAGGACATACATTGGATGTTTTCTCTCATTTGTAAATATTGGTTTGACTCTTTAGATATGTATGTTTCAATTGGAATACCCATAGAAGACAGGGCATATAAGGGGCCATGTGGGGCATTCAAGGTAAAGGAAACAGAATGCAGTGATATGAGAGGGAAAAGGGGAAATAATGGGAAAGGGTTAATCTGGGGTGGGGGATGGGAAGATAAGATAGAGGAGGGAATAAAGGCTTCTTTCAGAGAACATATTTGGCAGTTTTAGCACTTGACTCATTGGCCCTTTGGCTATGTCTCAATGGAGACAGCTCACAGTGGGAAAGCATCTTAGCTACGTTTTTATTTGCGTGATAAAACACCATGACGAATGCAACTCATAAAGTGTTTTGTTGGGCTACTAGTTTTAGAGAGAGTCTGCGATGGCTGTCATCATTCACGTTCCTACTGCTGTGATGAAACACCATGACCAAGACAACTTGGGAGGAAGGGTTCCTTTCCCAGCCCATTATCACAGGAACCCAGGACTGGAACACAAACAGCGCAGGAACCTGAAAGTAAGAGCTGATACAGAGCCCATGAAAGGATGCTTTTTACTGGCTTGCTCATCATAGCTTTTTACTGGCTTGCGCATCATAGCTTGCTCTGCCGGATTTCTTATAGAACCCAGGTATTGGGAGCTGTGAGGCCTAGTTTCAGACTGGTATATGAGTCCTTATCCAACTGGTCCCCAGATGAGACAAAATTCTACAGTGACAGTCTCACTGGGCAAGGACTAGTGGACTCGAAGATAGCACAGAACACAGGAGAAGAGAGCATGCTCTCTTCTCTTTCGTAATATTGATGATTCTTTTGGCAGTTTTAGCTCACATTGTCAGTCATGCATGGAACAGATAATTCCCAGAAACTCCATTTTTGCCTCAGATAGTCTCCCCTAAAATTCTTTGGGAGCTGATCCTTCTCAGGTTTCTTGTCTAGGGATGCCAGCTGTCACTTTAAACCCTGGGAACTGTCCTGATTCAGTGCTAATAGGATCACAGGCAATTCACCCTATTTTTGTAAATATGCTTTGTTAAGTTTTTAATGATATTGTTCTAAAAATGTGTGCCTATGTTTACCACCTTTTAGCTTTGTAAAGACAGGGTGTACCTGGCTCAATATTTTGCCAAACTAGCAAAATGATAAGTTATTTTTTGGCTTAAAAGATATTTTGATGTAAAAGTTCAGAAAAAACTGACCTATTTGTTTTTGCTGGAGGTTAACATTGGAGGATGGGAAAAAAAACTTGTTAGTATGGGAAAACATGCCTGTATTTTACGTGTAAAGAAAGACGGCTGGAGCTATTCAGGCCAGCCACTTATGTGAAACTCATCTGGTGATCCAACAGTTCATTTCTTAGCTCTGACACACCTTCCCTGTCTCAGGACCTGAACCCAGGCTGTGTCAGGACCACAGCATCCAGGACCACCAGACCAGGGATGGCACCACTCAAAACAGGCTGGGCCCTCCCCATCAATCACGAATTAAGAAAATGCCTTACAGCCAGATATTATGGAGGCATTTTCTCAGTTGAGGCTCCCTCTTTCAGATAACCCTAGTTGACATAAAACTAGGCAGCACAATGGTGGAGCAAAGACATGCCATCAGGATCCTGAGAGCTCACGCCTTGATCCACAAAGAGAAGACAAGAAACAGTACTGAGAATGGCAAGAGTCTTTTGCAGCCTCCAAGTTTGCCCCCATATACCTCCTACAACAAGGCCAAACCTACAATTCTTTCCAAACAGCTCCACCAACTGAGTACCAAGCATTCAAACATATGGGCCAATGGTGGTCACTTGCATTCAAACTACCACAGAAAGCATGTGTCCACCATAGTAGGATATCAATGAAGAAAACACAGGATAGGGTCCTAAAGTCCATTTCAAAGGAATGCCTTCAGTAACCTAAAATTTCCCAGTAGACCCCATTTCTTAAAGGTACCACCACTTCGAAATAGTGCCAAGCTGGAAGTAAGCCTTAACCATCCAGGCCTGTGAGGATATTCCAGGTCCAAACTTGAAGTGGCCAAGTCCATAGAACTGACAAGTAGCAGAGAAGTGATATGAACCAAATATGGATTCCAGTACATCCTTTCTTTTCTTTTATTGTTTTTATTGAGCTATATATTTTTCTTCGCTCCCTTCCCTTCATCCCTCTCCCATGATCCCCAAGCTCCCAATTTATTCAGGAGATCTTGTCTTTTACTACTTCCCATGTAGATTAGATCCATAGATCCATATATTATCCCTTAGGGTCATCTTTGTTGTCTAGGTTCTCTGGGTTTTTATAGGGAATTATAGGATGGTTTTTCTTTGCTTTATGTCTAAAAGCCACTTATGAGTGAGTACATATTATATTTGTCTTTTTTGGTCTGGGTTACCTCACTCAATATGATGTTTTCTTGATCCATCTATTTGACTGCAAATTTCAAGATGTCATTTTTTTTCCACTGTGTAGTACTCCATTGTATAAATGTACCACATTTTCCTTATCCATTCTTCGGTCGAGGGGCATTTAGTTGTTTCCAGGTTCTGGCTGTGACAACCAATGCTGCTATGAACATAGTTGAGCACATGTGCTTTCTTTTCACTGGTAAGAGGCAGTTTTTCTTTTGAGAGAAACTTTGAAAAAGGGAAACAGTGGTTAATTGAGAGCAAATAAAAATCTACCATAGTGAACCTGATTTCAAGATAATGATGCTAAGCCATGAGACATTCATAATTATGGCATGTGGAATATTTTGTATGATGCCAAAGTACTGTTTACTTTTAATTAATAGAGAACTACATTTTATTATAGAACTGAATTGCTACCGTTGGCAGTTGGTAGTTGCTGGGGGAGGGAGGATCACTTTTATTTGAGGGTGTGAACATGGGTAACTTTCCCATACTCCAGTCCTTAGTGAACTATAAAAGGACATAAAGTTGGGAAGAAAATGTGTTGAAGAGAATATCAGGGAGAAATAATCACTTTTTAGTGTGTGTGTGCGTGTGTGTATGTGTGTGTGTGTGTGAGCGTGCACGTGCATGCGTGCACTTGCATGCGTGTGTGTATAATTATCAAGAACATAAGAAGTTTTAACTTAAGAAGACAGATTGTAAGTATATCTATGTATCACAGAGTTCTAGATCATGGAAATAGCTGCTCCTCCTAGTATGGTCATTACCATTACCATTTGCTAAAGAAGGAAGTTCCCTGTGCTATATTGCAAGCACTGGAATGCACCAGAAAGCGTTCCACTTATTTAAAGCGCAACCCAAGGCATTTGTACTCAGTGCTGGCAACATGGGCTTACTTCATGCTATACCAACCTGTGCAGAAAGACAGATGATTATTTTTTAAAAACATGGAAGAAGAAAAATACCTTGAAACCCAGAAACATTTCAAGTACATCAGAAAATGCATAGTATTTACTATTGTCAAACTATGCTTTTCAATAAGAACAAGCAAGAAGTAATGTAATCAGTATTAACAACACTACATGGAAAACATAACTGTTGTTATTGCAAATCTAGAGATGAAAGAACTGGGAAATCAAGCATTTTGCTGAGATTATAGTCAATGATAAGCCTAATACACAACCTAGTTTTTTTTTTTCCACTAATCCAAAGGTCCTTGGACAACCACCCTTGGGCCTATGCCTCTTTCTGGTATTAGACACTGATAGGAAATATTCAACAGAGAAAGACAGGTAAGGCACTAAATATGGTGGGTATGTCTGGACTATCCTGTACAGGGATGATGTAAACAAAAATTGGTAATTTACATATTCAAACTGAAGATGCCTGCTGGTAACCTGATCTGAACCAAAGGTTTTCTCTGAAATTCACATGCCACAAACTGGCATGCAGCCTCCGCAGATGAAGAGCAAAGGAAGCACATCAGAGTCAGGTATAGAAAATGCAATTTCAGCCCAAACTAAGTAGAAAAACTAGATCTAAGGGACTGCAAAGTAGATGTTTTAAAATCAACCAGGCATGGTCATGTTATTTGCTCTTTGGCATAGAAAGACATAAAAAGGACAAATCTTAGAAAGTTAGGCCCCCAAGTACTGAGAAAGAAGATATTTTTTTAAAATGTTTGTGAGCTTTAATGTTATTCAAAAAGAAAAGAAAGAATGAGAATTCATAAGAAATGTAAAAAAGGGGCTTTCAAGATTTGAGGGATTAGGGACCATACCAGGACAGTCCTTCTATAAATCAGTTCAGATATCACAGATCTGTCCCAGAATTAACTGGCCGCCTAATCCCTACCTGAGGCAGGAGAGTGTGTTTCAAGATTCCTTCGAGATGACTTGAGAGCTCCTGATCGAAGCCTGTTGGAATATAAGGAAGACTTGCCGCAAAGTATTATTGCTGAACAGCTTCAATGCCTTCTCCCTTCCAGCTGTGCTCTGACTCTTGGCTGCTTGAGGACAAAATGAAAGTTACCTGTCTCCCTAGAGAGCTGCAACCACTGTGCCTTGCCTCTGGGAGTCCTGACTTCAAGGAAAGCTTACTCTTAATCCTTGCCTGAGTTACTGCACTTGCCTGATTCTTGCAAAATAGATTATAAATCACACTAGGACTTCCCATTCCTACCTACTGAATCTGAAGTCTTCTGGGAACCCATGAGTCCTGTTTTGGAGTACAGGGGCAGCTAGAATACAAAATTGCAGGTTGGCAGTGGTGAACTCTTAGAACCCACACAGGGGAATACTGGAGACCTAGTGCCTCTGCCTCAGGTGCTATCCTTCCACCTACACATTCTTCCAAAGATGGCAATCCATCTTTTGAAACCAATTCTCTCATTATTGATATTTTTAGGGACTGGCAACAGGGATGAAACCCATTATGTTAAAGGAAAGTAACATTTGAAGAAGATTGTGTCTGCCAAAATGCATTTCAAACAATAACAAGGAAAGGGAGTAAAATATTCTGTCAGCAGAGAAGTCTCAAGAACTTATTATCAGGCCATAACAGAGATCAAAGAAAGAGCAAAATGTTATGGTGCCATAATAAGAATGTTTTAGACTGTGAGATCTTAAAATTCCATCATAAGTTACACAACACAGTGTTGGCTGCTTTGAGTAATTAGAAGAGTGTTTTTCCTACAAATCCCCATGTGTCTGTAATACCAACATCTGCCCAACATCTGCCCAGAGGAAAAAAAATGCACATTTTAGGAAATTGACTTTGTTCATAAGCAGCAAACCTTCTATGACAGTCTAAAGAAAAAAAGAAAAAATAACTTTTATTTTGTTGAAATTATATAATTGATTCCTAGCATTACAAAAGGAGTATTTAAAATGCAAATTGATTCACAGTGGTCCAACTAACTGAAGCCAGCTGTGCCTAGAAAACGAACCATCATTTGTTCCATGTCTCTTTTTGTCTTCCCACATTCCCTCTGTAGGCACTCCCCAGCAGTCAGTAAAGCCAGACAGGATCCTAAGTGCCACTAAGATGCAAAAATAAATGAAACATGTTTTTTGTTAAAGCTCTGTGTCAACCAGTATTTTATCAGAGAAGGAGAAGTGTTTTATGATTTAAACTCATAAAATTTTGGTGTGCTGGCATAACCTATGTGGCTGTGGATTAAGCCTGAATCCACAGGATAGTTGACTTCATAGAAGGAACATTTAACCGGGACCTGGAGCCTGAATCTGAAGTAACTAACAGGAAAGGATGGGAATCTACATTAGTCTCGCACCACCTCTCATGGACCTACATTTTCAGGTCCCACATTGAGGTGATGTTTCTCAGGGTCCAGTCCGATTTATTTATCAGTACTTGGAGGGAGGGGTGAAGATTAAGAAAGAAATATACAAGAGACATTAGATAGAATCAGGAGAGCATCTAGTAAATACTATGAACCACCTCAAGTTTATTATTATTTAAAGTTTCCATATACCCTAATCCAAAAGGGGGGAGGGCAAAAGACTTCATTGCCATGATACAAAGAACAAAGTAATTTCCTCTGCACATCTCTAAACATCAAATAACCTCACGCTAGATCAAAATATCCTTTTGTCCTGAAACAACACCTTAGGTCAAGCATCCTATCACATAACCTTGAAGGAGCAGAAACAGGTTTGAACTCTCTGAGCTTTAGTCAAGGTGGAACAGATTCATTTCTGTGAGCTCTGACAACCACCAAACCTTTCACTTAGATGGTTGAGGTTTTCTAGCCATGGTTTCTGGCACATGTCAGCATAGAGCCAAATTTTGGACTTGCCCAGGAGTTAGAAAATCTGAAGGGAATGTTCAGCTCCTGTCCTGTGCTGGTCATCTGAGCTCTCAGTGCTGAGCTCAACATGTCCACCTCCCCAAGTATGAACTGTGGCCTCTGATAACCTCCACCTTCCAAACACCACATATCACCTATCTAAGAGCCCACACTATGTAGGAACTATCTTGGGAAGCTAATTCCAGGCAGTGAAGATGACACACTACAAATGTGTATCACTAGAGACACCCTTGTACGCTCAAGGAGGTCAGTGCACAAGGTGCATCCTTATTAATGACAATTTTCAAATTGCATAGAGGCCCTCCATATAAGGCATCATATGCTTCCAATCTATGAAGTTAAAATAAAAAACCATGAAAAGAGTCATATGAACAACACTATGGTGCTTTCAAAGGGCACATGACACAAAATTACACTAAGAAACTCTTTGGTTTGTTTATCTACTCATTCAACTTATATGCACTTCTACAATTCACACTCTCTTAAGCACACAATAAGATAATGCGTATTTAAAACATCCCTATTTTCAAGGAACTGGAACCAAGGAGGGTCTTTTAAGCAAATAAAGAACACATCATAGCACAGGTGCTGACAAGCGATTGAACACTGAGGATGACTGTAATTTGAAATGAGAAGGCCGGGAAAGTTCTCTCTTAAAGGATGTGAAAGTGAGGATTGGAGGGGATGAGGAGTATCTAGCCGTGTAGACAAAGAAACTTGAAAATAGAGAAGACTTGAGGCAGCCATGTGCTTCTGACAGAGGACAGTGAGAAATCCAAAAGGAAAATGAGGTCAGGTTCAGCCCTCATGAGCTTTCAGTGTGTACTTCTCCATCCAGGAAGAGAGGAGAGATTTCAGAACATCCCAGCAGAAATATACATATAGTAAAAATGTCACCCACCCACCTGACCACACTGTTGGAATTAGACACCAAGGAGATCAGGATGAAACCAATATCAATTAAGTGTCTATGATTATTACCCAAATGGGAGGTGAGGTGCTGTGGACATAGGAGATGAAGTTAAAGATGATGAGGTAGCTGAATACTGAGTATGTGTTAAAAGTGAATCCTTTATAGCAGGCATCTCTGATGTGCTGACTTCAATAAAATGAAGTCAAGAATGATGCTCAGCAGAACTTCCTTTTGGGAAGCTAAGAGAAAAGAAACCATAGAAAGAGATTTAGATGTTGAGACTGAACAAATCAGACCACTGGACACCTTTATAGAGATGACAGGGGTTTTGCAGACCAATTCTCCTCACGTCTAGAAGACAGAACTACTGAAAAGCCCAGGGATTGAAGAACAGTGTGGATAACATACCAAGATGCTGTATCAAAAACAAGAACCAAAAAGGAAGAAGCAAGCAAACAAACCCACCAACTAACAAGAGAATGGGAAAAAGCTTTTGCTTCTACCGTCACTTTTATACCTGATCGATGGGGTAGGGTTATCTACTGCTTGTCTTCCATAAACACAAACACTCAGGAAAAATGAAGTGGGATTTAGCTAATAAGCTTCTTGGTAATTATATTTTTGATTAATTTTTCAAATATGCAATTATGTAGATGCAGTTCACTTCTTTTAGGCTGTGTTTCATTAAGGCTTGTGTGAGGAAGGTGATTGACAAGCCTTGTAACATCATGATCCTTGTATTTTCCAGCTGTCTTTCTGCTTCGTGTTTTCTTCACTGAGGTAAAGTCACTGAGATACACTGTGCAAAATGAGTGAATTCTAACCTTTTGGCATTTAGATCCAGGAGATCAAATTTCATGGAAACAGTTCACATTTAGAAAATTAAGCAGTTAAGTGAACTACGGATGACTCACAGAGTGAATTATCACTTCCTAACCCCTCCTCTGCTCTCTCTCCACCTAAACCTCCCTCCCCATTATTCCTCTTTCCTCTTCAGAACTCCTCATCCTCTTATGGACAGGTGTTATAATATTAAAAACATCTTGAAAAACCATGTACCTTTGTTATTTTAAATTTTCTACTTTTAATTAATTGCTTTAAATCAATTTATAAACAACTGTTTCATGAATATAGAATTATTAATTTATCTTATTTCTCTTTTCTTTGGTTTATAGATTCAAGGGACTGTGAGACTAAATAAATCATTAGAAATTCTACATGTCATCCTCTGGTGACAAGCTTTTGAAAAAAAATAAGGAAGCTTGAATACTAAATGCCAACTATCCGTGACTAAGATAATGTCAGCTTCAAAGATTAAAGGTATTTGTTACACTTGCCCCCCAAAAAATCCCATTTCAGCAGCAAGGCTGTGCTGTTCTTAACTGATGAGAAAACCATTGACCTCTAGCAAATTCACTTGAAAAGAGAGACTATAAATTTCTATCCTCCCTTTCCTGTTCTCCCTTCTCTTTCTTCCTCTAATCACTGGATTTAATGTGGGTGGCTTTTAATTCAGCTGAACCAGAAGGTTGCACAAACAGTGCAAGCAAAGATAGCCTGTTGGCATGAAGACTTTTCTTATAGAAACACTAATTTTGCTCTAGTCTTGCCTTCCCAAGTTCAAACTGCCATTATGATCAAGAGTAAATAGACTGATTCCCAACAATGTCTGTGGTTTCTATATCAGAATCCAGACATTTTTAATGGAGTTAAATTCATATGTGTTTGAAAATGATAAATTAGTTATTTGTTCATCTACTGACTCCTCTGAGTTAATTCTTGAAATTCTTAAAATATAGTATCTCTCATAGAGATACTGTGTTTAGTGTGATGGTGCAAGTTGTTTGGGCTATACACTGGTTGCATGTGAAATCTAAGTGCTTTAAATGACTTCATAAAAGAATAGATAAAAAACTGTAAAACTTGATTAATTATTAGCAGAAAAGTTGATTATACTGTCTCAGAAAGTGAATCATATAATAAACAAAGCATCAGTTCATTTGCCTCTACCAATCAACTCCTTTCTTTAAATAGTAAAATCAAATATAGAGAATCATTTCCTTAACTATGTAATTATATTTCTTCTGTCATTACAATGGTGTAGTTGGAAAATAAACCAAATATCTAGATCCTGTTCAACAATAGAAACCTAGGATTAAGGTACTTAACTAGGCTTAAGACACTAAGGGGAAAGTTCCTTTGCTCAGGCCCTCTGTTGGGGGGCATTTAATCAACATGGCAAAACCTCTGTCGCTTCCATATTGCATGTAGAAAACTGAGACTGGGTAGGAGGGTAACACCTCAAATTTTACAAAGATAACAGGAATAGAGTTGGGATCCACCCTAGATCCCAATCTCCAAACACAACCTTGCATTAACCAGACTGCTAAAACTCCAGGTGACCTACTGAAAAAGGAAATGTCTACTCTCACCATTAATATTACCCTTTTAAATAATACTATAATTTAAAAAATAAAAAGTCTACTAATATGCTGTTTGTGCAAGTTTCAACTGAAGCAGAAATAGACATGAAATCATCTACGGATTTGACACTATTTGAAAAAAAAAAGGAAATGACAGAGGTTAAAAAAAGAATTAGAAGGAAAGGAGAGAGGAAATTTGCAGTAACATTAATCTAAAAATAAATAGGTCAAAGCAAAAGTATCAAAGAGAACGAAATTGTTTTCTCAGGAGCCACAAGGCATGATAATCACAAAACATGTGCTTCCAGCAGTGCAGTTTCAAAATATTTGAAATATATATTAATCTTTCATAAAAAGAAATACAATCTTTAAATATACCCTGTCCCCTTTGAGACAGCCTCTCTCTATATAGCCCAGACTAACCTCAAATCCAGAATTTTCCTGCAGCAGATTATAAAGTACATGGATTTCAGATGTGTGTTTCCATATTGATCTAAAATCTCCTTTATAAACTATAATCACAAGCACGGAGAACTAAACTCCTCAGGGATCTGCCCATGTAGCACTAACTCCTACAAGTGCCAACCTTCCTGACAATTGTGGTCTGACATTCTGCCAATCCAAAACATGGCAGCTGTCACCAATGCCCTGCTTTTACTGGAAGAAACACTGAAATAAAGAAAAGAACAAACAAGCCCTCTTCTTTAGCAATCAAATGCAAATAGCAAATATTCTTGGAAGTTCTCTGAACATCTGAATTCAGTAACATCACCTCCCTCTGTTACAGAAGGCATCTAAGACTAAAAGGACAACTCATGGGGTGTTCATTTTGCCCTATTTCTAAAATAAATAAATAAATATTGTGGAATTATTCATTAACCTACATGTCATACTTACAGAGGGGGGCATTGATTGCTCCAAACTTGATACATGTGTTGCTGCCTCCCCAAAGCATTATATCCTTTTGTTCTTCTTACCATGGCTCCTGTTTTTCTAGTTTTAATCCTTAGTATACAACCAACAGGGAGTGGGGACCAGACACATGGCAGGCTAGTAGCAATTCACAGAAGTGACACCTCAAGGGCAAGAGTCAATAGCATTTGGCCACCCCCTTTGGAAAGTGATAGGGATTATTGCTATTTTCTATCCCTGTCATTTTGTGTTATATTAATTTGATCATTCACTGAAGAAAGTGATTCTTGAATATCATGCAGGCATTAAGAAGCAATGATGTGAAAATCTGGAGGCAGTTGACATCAGAGCAGAATGTCCAAGGTTAGTGTCTTTGTGCCTACAGAGCATTAGAGAAATCAGGAATTTTAAGCACTCAGGGGTGTCTCCTCAATGGAGAAAATAAAATGCCTGCATTTCACCCAGAAGACTGGGAGTGGATGTTGTTAACAACCTGGCAACCTTTTGTTGTCTGTAGAGACAGACCTCACCCAAATCAGAGAAAATGTTTATAGCAGACTCTCTGTCCCTAGGCCCTTATCTATTGGCGGAAGCTCATTGCCAGCCATCCAGATTCCTGAAATAATCACACAGAAATCTGTATTAATTGCAATACTGTTTGGCCAATAGCTTAAGCGTATTTCTAGCTAGCTCTTAGATTTAAAATCAACCCATTTCTGTTAATCTGTGCATCACCAAAGGTTGTGGCCTACCAACAATGTTCCAGAGTCTGTCTCCTCCGGTGGTGGCTACTTGGCTGCTCACTCACTCTGCCTTCTTTCTCCCAGCATTCAGTTTAGTTTTCCCCACCTAGCTCTATTCTGGCCTTCCACAGGCCAAAGAAGCTTCTTTATTAAGCAATGATATTAAAACATATTCACAGCATACAGAGGGGAATCCCACATCACTTCTCCTTTTCTGTGTAAATATAAAAGTAAGCTTTTAACTTTAACATAGTAAAATTGTATATAACAATAAGGTATCAAGCAAGAATTATAGTTATAATATTTATATCTACTTTATCTTTTATCATAACTAAGGAACTCTGTAATTATAACTATCTATTCTTCAACTCCATCAAGACTCAGAAGGATATACTATTTCATAAGTAAACAAGAAGTGAATTATAAGCAACTTCCAAAACTCTAGAATTGAGAGAGACATCTCACAGCCTGGACAGTCACCCAAAGTTCCTCTGTAACATTGGGGCATCCAATCTTCAGCCTACAGGCCCATAGTATCCAGCAGACTTTTCCATGAAGCAGGAAATTTCAAAGATTCTTTCACCTCTATTGGCAGTTTGTAAGTAAATTTCTGTGTCCTGCAAAATGTCTGACAGAGTCTTTCATGAAGCAGGAACCCAGAAGGACTGTCTCACCTTCTTTGTGGCAGACTTTTTTAGCTCCCAGTTAATAGAACCCATCCGTAGGGGAGATGGCACAGCAATTTATAGCCTGCTGACCTCTGTGCTAGCTTGGTCAGAGACCACACTAGATCCTAGGCCTTTAAACTATAGAACCTATGTTCATGCTCACATATACTCTGTAAAGGTACTTCTATGCAGCCATACTTTAATTAAGCTTTATTGTGTACCTAGAATGGAAAAGATTGTTGCCTGGAATTTTTTTTTCAAATTCTATTGTGTATAACTATGCTGACAATAAATGACCTGACATCTGACTCTATAGAAGTTTGATCTAGACTAAGTCAGGCTGGACTGAGTTTTCATTCTCACCCCTTCATATTCATTTCTCTGCCTGCCAGATGTTTGCAGGGACACACACACCACATCTACACCACACTTTTTCATGGATTGGCCCTGCACCACTGGTACTGCCTCACAAGGCTGTAAATTTTCTGTAACATCTCCTATTTGATACAAACTAGTCCAGAATCCAGAAATTTCCCTGACTCTCACAGCAAAACAGTTGCTCAACAGTTTTTAAACTTCTGAAAGAGTAGGCTTTTCTCTTTCTACTATTTCACATCCCGCTGGCCTCTGGTTCCTGCTCCACCTCTCCACTGATGTGTTTACAAGTGACCTCCTAACTGCTGAGTCTAACATAGGATCTTCATCCTTTAATTACTCCCTATACTATGCAACCCAGCTTCCATGAAAGCATGCTCTCCCTTGATCTCTGGTAGCAATAGGTACCAGCCTCCATTCCCCATCATCACAGGGTCTTTGTTTCTCTTTGCTACTTCTGAGATTTTACAAATTCCTTTTGTTACTATTTTTTTCTATGTATCATCTTGTTTTCCAGGACAGGCTGATAAGGCTGACATTTGTTCCCAGCTTTAGACTCATCCTGCTGCTTGACAGCTAAGTGACCTGAAAGTAGCTTGCTCTTGGCACGTGAGACACTAGATGAGTAGAGTCCTCTGTGTTAACAAAGGCATGCTTATTCTATATTACTTATTTCTAAAAATGATCACACATTTATGTGCAAGATATCTAAAGGTCTAATCTCCCACAATGTTACCTCAAAAGAAAATTTCCAAGGGTCTCTAATATCAACTGTTTAATCAATCTTCAGAAATATAGACCTTTTTAGATTTCCCATGGATAGCCCTGCACCTATTTGCATATGGGCAACATTAATTGGATTCAATGGGTAATAAAAAAAGAAAAGGGGGAAGAAGGGAAGAAGGAGGAGTTAGGAGAGATTCATGATGGGAGGGTCTGGGTGAATTTGGAGGATGGGAAGTGGGTATGATAAAAATACATTATATATTGTGCATGAAATCTTCAAAGTACAAATTATAATATATTTTAACTTGCCAAAAGAAACTAAATAAGCATAAAACACATAATAACTGTATCAACTATCTTTAGTCATGTAACAAATATGAGATTAAAATGACAATATTTATTTATTTCTCACATTAATTATCTGGGTGGCTCCTCTGTTCTTTCTGGAGCCACTCACACAGTTGCACTGAGCTACATCAAAGGCCCAAATATGTCTCTCTCGCTGATATCTGACAATTAGTGCTTAAGTTTGGCTGGGTTCTTCAGTTCTTCTCCAGGAAACCTTCATCTTCAATTAGATAGACTGGCTTTCTGGGCAGCATCAAAGAGGACAAGGAGATGTTCCATGGCCTTTGGAGACCTGTGTTCTGAAACATGCCCTGCTTAAAAACACAAGACCATCCAGCCTCCAGAGATAGGAAATACAATCTACCCAATACTCATCAGGAATCCCATTTCAACAATTTTTGCTTTTGATGATAACTCTCTTCCTCTTTTTCCCTGGTCATCTTTACTGTGGCACCTGCCACATTAGAACAAGTTCTTCAAAATGATAAGGCTCACTTTAAGAAGCAGAAAGGTAAAGAGGCTTAAAAACTAAAATTGAAAACAACCTTCCATGAAAAGCTAACAATGTCTGGATCTTCAAGCTCAGACACTAGAGGCCTTTGCAGACTGTGTATGATTTCGGATCACATGGCAAATAAGAATTCAAGCACCATGAGAAATCTCTCATCTTTGGGGTTATTTATTCTTTAGCTGTTAAATGTTATCTCTCAGACTGAAATAACTGATATCGTGATTGATCTTACTCCTTCTTTTATATCCTGTCTTACACTGTGCTCTAGTAAATAGTCTACCTAGAAATTCAACCATGCGGGTTTGCTATGACAGACCTGATCATGTGTGGCAGCATCTGAACTTTGTCCTGAAAGAGGCTTTGAGTACTCAGAGCTCAGTGGGCTTTTATAAAAAGGTTGGTAGATAATAATGTTAAAAAAAAACAAAGATGATAGAGCGCTGGCTTGTGATGTTTCAGAGGGAAGTTTGGGAGTTCACTATAGATGCTATTGGAGCCTGTTCAATATTTTGAATTAAGAGTCTGTAGTTCTTGTCAGCTGCGGGCTAAAGAACAGGATGTCATTAACAAGATACTAGAACCACTAAAGCATATTCTTTGCTTCACTGGGACAATTCACCCTGGTTAGCTGTAATTAAAAAGCAAAGCATCAATGAGGTGACATCTTGGGAAGTGTTTCTCCAGGATCTTCCTGAGAATCTTTGGTCAACAGGGAGCCAAGGCTGTACCTTCTGGTGGCAGCTGAACTTCAAATCTCAGATGGTTACTCAATTTAAAGACATAAAGTGGTCATGAGCGTAAGCTGATGCTTGGAACTGAGAGGCCATGAAAGGCCAGAGGTCAGGACACAGCCTCAGGTGCAGGATAGACCCCAATATATTATTTTATCAAAGTAATGAAAAACCTTAACTAAGACAATCATTAAAATAAATCAAGACAGATTTTTCCTTAAATTTTCCCTTGAAGGGTTCAGTAACAATCTATGACTGTTTTGAGGCACATGGCTTAAACTCTCACTTCTTTCAATACCGCTTCTCTCTTTTCACTTTATGGAAAGCTTGAAAGAAAAGTCAGATCACTCTTCCTTTCTAACTGATCAGCCAGCCTAGCCTAACAGGTTAGTTCTAGACCAAGTGGGAGAACGACATTTTAAAATGAGCTGCACAAGCATAATAAAATAAGAGTAGAAAAATACATCCAGTAAAACAAAGATAACCTTAAATTTGTATCAATAAACCAAAATCCAGACCAATGTAAAATAGTTTGAGATTAATAGATTTTTAGATTAGATTCAATAATCTACCCTTTTTCTATCATTCCTATATCTCCCTTTTTTCATTTAGAAAAAGTTCTTTAAATTTAACTCCTTTTTAGCTTTTATTTCCTCAGTGTGACTAATAACAACTTGTGACCAACCCCCTTTAAAGTGATGACAAACATTCATAACCAATATTTTGAGAATGTGGGTGTTGTTTCTCTAGACTGCTTTCTGTTGTCTGAGGGAGCTAGCATCTTTGAGGGACCCCAAGAAAATTTAGGATAGTGGTTAAAATAATAATTATCTTTATTGGAGTAGTTTGCAGGATGAAATATCTCCGTCAGCATCTTTGAAGCTGTTTTGAAAGTAGTCCTCGGAGGAAACTATAACAAATGCATTTTGAGATAGTGGTTCACCTGGGCTATCTGTTTTCATTTGTGTCTGGTCCTCTTGCTCTGAAAAATACATAAGCTTTCAAAGATAATGTACACATCTGTATTCCTACAAATACAGACTCTATATTATATACAGGTTAGCCAAAGATTGTTTTTTGTTTTACATTTCAGCAGGTAAAATATATGCTACATGTTTTGTAGTTTCTATGTTTATTTCTTTATGTCTGTAGCCAGGGTTTTCAGAGGGGTCTTCCTGATCAAACCTGATCCACATCAAGCTAGAATGAATCCATAGATTCTCATTTCCTATGGAAATAAAAGCATAACTTCGCCCCCAAAACAGCACACTTTTAGACTTCCATTTTGAAGTCAAGACATGTTTTAAAATATATAGGTTGTTTTAGTCCATGAGCCTTCATAATCCAAAGTGTTTTATGAGCAGTCACTCATTCATCAACAATCATAAACTTCAAAGACAACAAAATAACTGACAGAATGCAGACTCTCTGTGTATTTCCCATCTTTGTGTGACTTATTAGATTTTTTATTATTTTATTCCTTTTTATAGACTTTACTATTGTTTTTAAACTATTTTTTATTCTATGAGTGTATATATCTTTTCTTTCTCCCAAGCCTAAGTATATTTTTTAATGCACTGTAACCTGCTTAGAGGATTTTTTTTTTCTCTCTGGATCTATCTTTACTGACCAACTGAATTCTTTAACCTTATGAGATGAATCTTAAACTGCTATGTGAGTTGCCAGCATGGCTTAGGTCATTGCATGCATTGGAGCATAGCATAGGTGGCTGCCTCATTTCCACTTGGTTCCCAGAAAGCTTAGAGTCATAATGAAGGTGCCTGTGGGAGCCAAGTTTACCACCTACTATGGGAAGTTGTTGGGTCCACACCATCACCAACTAGCCTGCCACCTGCTGCTCATGAACCCCATTTAAGTGTTCAGCAGCAGGACTTCTTCAAAGAGCTATGCCTGTGTTTACCATCGAGCCATCTCAAGAAAAGGCAATAATCAACAACCAGATTTTGACGTGGGATTCCCTTCTGTGTGCTGTGATTACCATTAATGAATATAGAGAAACTGCTTTGGACCTATAGCAGGGCAGAACTTAGGTAGATGGGAAAATCTAAACTGAATGCTGGGAGAAAGAAGGAGGAGTTTGGGAGAGGGTGGAAGGAGAAGGGAGAGGCTGGGAGGGGAGCATAGAAAAATGTAGAACTCATGAATTAAAAAAAAAGAAGGAGGAGTTAGAGAGAAGTCATGTAGCCTCACCAGAGACAGATACTGGAACTTTAGCAGGTAAGCCACAGCCACATGGGAATACACAGATTGCTAGGAATTGGTTAAATTAGGATATGAGTTAGCCAATGAGAAGCTACAGCTAATGGGCCAAGCAGTGTTTTAAATAATATAGTTCCTGTATGATTATTTGGGGGCTAAGCAGCCAGGAACTAACTAGCAACCTCCTTACAAGATTTGACTCTGTTTTTGTGTGGTTTTAAAACCTTTTTTAAAGTTTTCTCGGGTTTTATGTAGACCTATGTCTCCCCTTGTTGAACACCATACATAGGCAGACTGTTTTTTCCCACTAGCCAGTTCCCAAATAACCACAGAGATTTAATATTAATTATAAATGATAACCCAATAGCTTGGGCTTGTTTTTTAGCTAGCTTTTAAAACTTCAATTAACCATATCTATTAATTTCTATGGTGATCTTGAGGCTTATTGACCTCATTTCTGAACTTCCCATCCTGCCCACTCTGCATCTTATGGCATCTCTTCTGACTCCACCTTTCTTCTTCACAGGGTCCTCCTAGTCTGGCTGTCCTATCCAGTCTCTTCCTGCCCAGCTATAGACACGTTAACTCTTTATCAACCAATGAGAGTAATACATATTTACAGTGCATAGGGATTGTTCCACAGCACATCTGAGGTCAGATCTTAATAACTTGTGTGGAACTTTAAGGTCTTCTCTAAAGAGAAGGGCTCTGAAATTTGTAATAGTTGCTTGTAACATTTGAAGACAATATTCATACTAAATTTATACTTTATACAAAGAAAGCAGTAGTGAGCATTTAAACACTTTTCATTGGTTCAGTGACTTCTTACTCAATCTCTACTATGTTGCAGTATGTTCTGCTTTCCCCTAGAAACAGGTTCTTTCCCTGTCCCTCTGTGGTGAGTTTATATGCATTCAAGCAGGTGCACCTCAGGTGTTTAATTTGCCTAACCAGAACTGAAGAGAACTGATGAATGTTGAAATGAATTAATTGTCACTTAGCCAGTAATGAGTCACTTATACTCAAGCCATTCATGGCTTATTAAACTTTATTCTGGAATACATTTCATATGCAAGTGATTCCTTGGAGAAAACAAACTACACTGGAATTTATAAAAGCTGATCATTCTGGATGATGAATAGCCTTTTCTAAACTATCAAATAAAATTTATCATAATGGTGGAGACGGAGCTGTCATAATTGAATATAATTGACAGTCATACTCAGTGTTTTGTCATTGATGGCGTGGTACATCATCCAGAAGATTTTCTGATTCTGTGCCTCTTAAAATATGAAATGTTTAAATCTTCTTCTACTAATGCTATGTGGAATACAAAGTCATTTCATTTGTTCACAAACTGTCAGAGAAAGGTTTTCAATTTCTGCTGCAAGAAAGAATACAAGCTGTAAGGGATAGGAAAATATAGAAATGAATTGAGATATTAGATATATTCACATTTAGGCTCTTGGGATACTTTGAGTAGGTTTCTGATGCAGTAAACGCAAAGTTATCAAGTCATTATCAATAATGATAATTACTAAAAGATTATACTTATTTCCATCCCATAAGAAACATAAGCATTTAAGAGAGAAGCCTAAATAACCGCAAAGAAATATGTGTCAATATGAAAATTAAAACATTTTTAGATTGAGTAAAACCCACATTGATTTGATGAAATGAATCAACAATGCAGATAAAAGTGAGTAGAGTCAAGTCTGCTTCAACTGGGGTAAAGTTTGGATATCTGAGGCTAGACTCCTGGTCAAAGTGAAGACTGCACTGGTACCTGGAACCATGAAAGGTTCAGTCACCCAGCCTGTATGTTGGAGTCCATGTTCATTTCAGGTTTAGTTGGTAGCAGTGTTTTAATTTGTTGTGTTGCATGTGTGTGTGCGCATGTGTGTGCATGTGTGTGTGTGTGTGTGTGTGTGTGTGTGTGTGTGTGTGTGTGTGCAGGCACACAGACATAGAAGCTTTTCATGGCCGATTTAGAACATCAGAGGACAACTTGTAGGAAGTGGTTTTCTTCTTCTATCATGCGGAAACCAGGAATTAGGAACTCAGTTTAGAAGGCTTGACAGCAAGCACTTATACTAGCTTAGCCTGCCCACAACAATACTCTAAAGAAGGCAGAGACTCACAGAAAAATATTTTGGCTTTGTAAGGAAACTAACATAAAATGAATATACATTTTTTATGAATGTAAAGTGTAATAAAGAAAATCTATATTTATTGGCATAATATCAAACTCTTAAAGCCAGTATTCTCTTTGGAATCTAAGAATATGTTGGACGGTGGTAGCACATGCCTTAACTATTGCCACTGGAGTTGCAGAGGCAGGAGGATCTTTAAGTTAGAGGTCAACCTGGTCTAAAGAGGGAGCTTGAGGACAGCCAGGATTTCGCAGAGAAAAACTACCTTCAATTTATAAAGGGATTGAAGTTCAACTATAAACAGAGGGAACCCTGCTCCTGTGCTTGGCCTTAAGGCAGAGAGCATCATGGTCAATTTTCAACCATAAAACATAGTATTCTTTCAATACCTGCTCAAACAAGTTGTGTACTAGGCCCAACCTAGACATTGGAAACACTTCTACAAAAACAAAATTGAAAAGGTCCCTGAGTTAGTCTGCTTTCTCACAGGAGTTTCCATTCTGCAAAGCAATTTCAGCCTCTTCAAACTGTCAGCCTCTCCTCACCCAGGATAAATTGTTACATCAACTTCAATTCTTCCAAAGAATTGGGACTCAGGAGATGTGCACTCCTTGACTTTCCTCCTAGGAAGTCTGTTTCTGTGCCCTTTCTCTCCTACCCATTGGTTAGGATCACCAGTGACTTCAGAAAGCCTAGGGACTGATACTCTCAGCTCTGCCTTTAAATGAGGTAAAAAAATAAAATCTCTTAAAGAGCATTCTTTACTGAATACTTCTTGAGAGTGTTTATGTTTGATAGACGCTGAGACCCCCTCTTTAACGCATATATACATTATAGTGTGCCACCTTCAACAACAGATCTACCATCTCCTGTTCAGTTTCCTCTGCCTCTAACCAACCTCATTTCCACACACTCCTTGCCATTTCCTTATCAATGAATTCCATTGCTGCTATTTTTTCTTCTGCTTGGTTGAGTTCATTGTTGTTTTCAACTGTTTTTTTATTTGATTGATCATTTCTTTCATCTCCAATATTTCAGTATGGCTCATGTTTTAACAATTTATTTTATTATTTTTCATTATGTGTATCAGGGGAACTGCATGTGAATGCATGAGTGCAGGTGCCCACGGAGCTAGAGGTATTAGATCCACTGGAGCTGGGTTTATAGACAGTTGTAAGCTGATGGGTGAGGGTACTGGGATTCAAACTCCAGTTCTCTGAAAGAGCTACAAGAGCTCTTAACTGCTGGTGTCTCTTAGTTAAAAATTCAGTTTCCTTGCTGAATTTGTTTCCTTCATTTATTTGCCTGTTTGAATAGGCTTTGAAATCCTTGAATTTTGCATGCAAATGGATGGAAATAGAAAACGCTATCCTGAGTGAGGTAACCCAAACCCAGAAAGATGATTATGGCATGTACTCACTCATTAGTGGACCCTAGCCATAAAATAAAGGACACTAAGCACTTAGCTCACAAGCCCAGAGAAGCCGAATAGCAAGGTGAACCCAAAGAAAGCATATACAGATCCTGCTGGAAGTTGAAAGCAAACAAGATCATCAGGCAAAAGTGGGAAGCCAGGGGGCAGGGATAGAGGTGGGGGGTAGGGGAGTAGGAGAAGGGGAGAGGGAGAAGGAGAAGGGAGAAGGACTGGGGAGAGCTTGGGGGAGTGGGAGGGTGAAGATGGAGGAAAGGTGGACATTGGAGAAGGGAATAAGATATCTACATTAAGGGAGTCATTTTAGGGTTGGCAAGATACTTGGCCCTGGAGGGGATCCCAGGTGTCCACGGGCATGTCCCCAGCGGACAGCAGAGGAGAGGGTGCCGGAACTAGCCTTGTACCATAGTCACATTGATGATTATCTTGATCACCATTATAGAAATTTCATCCAATGGATGGAGATAGAGACAGAGACCCACATTCACATCAGAGCAATGGATTGAGCTCCCAAGGTGCGGTTGAAGAGCAGAAGGTGGGAGAAGATGAGTAAGGAAGTTAGGACCGTGAGGGGCTGGTCCACCTACTGAGACAGTGTGCCTGAACTAATGGGAGCACACCAATCCAGCTGGACTGGGACTGAATGAGCATATGATCAAACCAGACTCTCTGAATGTGGCGGCCAAAGGGGACGGAAGGAGAAGCCACCAACAATGACACCAGAACCTATCTCTTCTGCATGTATTATCTTTTTGGGAACCGAGTCTTTTTGGATGCACACCTTCCTAGGCCGGGAGGGAGGGGGGTGGACCTTGGACTTCCAACAGGGCAGGGCACCATGCCCTCTTTCAAGGAAGAAGGGGGAGGGAGGAGGGGTTGCGGGGTAGCGGGAGGGCACCGGGAGAAGGGGAAGAAATGTAAAAATTTTATTTCTTTAATTATGTTTTTGAATGGAAAAAATAAAACAAAAAAAGAAATCCTTAACTATTTTTAAAGTTGGGATTTTGTATTCTCTCTCTAGAATATCAACTATTTCTTTGTCTTCGGTTTCATTTATCAAGGATATTAAGATTTTTGAGATTAATTTTGGTTTACATTTTCATATGTTTGTTTCTATTTTATAATTTGCATATCTATCATGATAAGAAATCTGTCAACCCGAAGACTATTTTAAATAATTTGAGACAGGGTCTCATGTAGTCCAGGTTAGCCTTAAATTTCCCATGTTGCTAAGGATGACCTTAAACTCCTAAAGTTTTGACCTTCACTCCCAATGTTGGTATTACAGGTACACACTACGACACTCAGTTTCTACATCTTGCTTTGTTATAGATTGCTTTATTTTAAATTTGTCTTACTAGTAGGTATCTTCTGTTGAGCTTATGATCTTTATTTACTACTATGTAGGTGGGAAATACAGACATCGGTATTAGTAACAATGATTTGACACTAACCTCCCACTAAAATATAGTAAAATGGAATGTTTAACTTCAATCATATCCCCAATAAGGTTAGGAAACTAAAGAGATAGATTATGATGACTTGTATTTAGACTTAATTAAAAACTATAATTAAGAAAAAACAGAGAAGCTTTATTGATGAGAGCTCCCCTTATTTATGGGTATATAGAGGAGTAGTTAGAAAGCATTTAGAAATATGTTGATTTAGAAAGGGCATGTGACCTTTCCAACCACAGTTTCTCTGCTAGGTTTACAATATCAGGCATAGATTCCCTCCATCTGAACATGCTTTAGGTCCAATTAGACAGATGTTGGTCGTTCCCCAAGATACAAGTGCCACCATTTCACCATTGGGGACAGGACATTTTACTGGTCCTATCATTGCTGTGGATCTCATGCTTCACAGCTTAGTGGGGCTATTAATAACTTCTCTTCTTGACAACTTGCATAGCACCTTCTGAGCTAACTCTCAGGGAGGAGGCTTCCAGGTCAGTACCAGTTTGCTTTCTCTAAGTCCTGTGACTGAAGTGTATGATGTCATCAGCAACAGTGTTCTAGCAGGGAACCAAGAGGAATAGCAACAGTCTATATTGTTTGGGTTGTATCTTGATCTCTCTTATCCGGTAACTTGAAGGAAACTATCTCCTGCCATACACTGAGTTTTTTGTTAGGTACTTTGTGCCTCTTGGCAGACACATAATAAATTGTGTAGTGTAACTACATTGAACTACACACACACACACGCACGTGAATATTTGAGTGGGTCTATAAAATAATAGTGTCCACTATGACTTTTCCAAATATCCTTAGTGTTATTTCTCCCTCTTCTTTCCCTTTCCCTCTGCTAAGTTCTGCCTCCGGTTTTCCACATTCCCTCTTCATAGCACCTTTGTGCTACTATCCCCCTCTCTAGAGTGTTCCTTCTTCCTCCCCTCCTCTGATGCTCCCTTTACACTTCCCTGGTTGCTGCAGTTATTCCAGATGACAAACTCATATCCAAAGATTAGGATTTAGAATACACAAAGAAGAGAGAATATGTGCTATTTGTCTTTCCAGGTCTCCCTTATGCAGAAAATATTTTTATGAAGTAAATGTATAAGTCAGTATAATGTTTTTAGTTTCATCAGATTATCTATGAATTTTGTGGTTCCATTACCTTTGCAAGTGAATAAAATTCCATTGCTATATATTTTCATTATCCCTTCATCCTTTAGCAGCAGATAGAGACTAGTAGAAATATCCACAAGTAGTCAAAATTCAAAGAACAATTGACTATAGGATTTCCAACTCAAAATAGGAAATATCTAACACAACTCTATACATAAGGATTAAAGAACATCACAAAAGAGGGAATGGAAAATGACCAGGATGACTGACACATGATAGTTTCCTCTGGAAAACACAGGGATGATGCTCCAATGGACTCTCAACACCTGCTCCAGACCTACAAAGACCTGAGCAGTGGATAAGTTGATATGGATGAAGATAATTTCACAAGCCCCACTCCCTAAATAAAGTCCTATGATCAGTCAATGGCTACTGAGGGAGGAGGGAGACCCAATTTGTTTGATGTTTGTTGCCTTTGTTTTTCATGGATAAGACAACAATCCTGAACAATCAGTCCTAAACACATGTAAACAGAGGCAATACTAATTGGAATATATGTGTATATAAATATATATGTATATTCATATATCACTACTTCATGTGTGAATTTTAGAAGGGGTGGCTGCGGGGTCATGGGAGAAAAATGCAAATAGACATTTTTAAATGTAGGCACAAATAAAATCTTCAAATAAATAAAATAATTAAAAGTGAATCTGGAAAGGAAGGAAGAAAAAGAGGAAGTAAAATTAGAATAAGAGTGAAATGTATATGATTGAGATAAAAGATATATAGAAAGAACAAAATATAAGTGCAGAAAGAGAGAAAAATCATAAAACATGAGTGAGCAATACAAGATAATTAAGAACAATCATACCAGAAGGAGTTTTAAATGATTGAAAAATAGTTAAATAACAAAAATATTACTATTAGCAGTCACTGTTTCTTCCTTGCTGAGAAGTGTCTATGTTCCCTCACCTCCTGGATTCTGTTTCATATTTGACTCTGTGGGAGAACAGTTGCTTTCTCTCTTGTCTTAGTTCAAGATTTAATTGCTATAATAAAACAATTTGGGACAGAAAGGGTTTATTTAACTTCTACTTCCACATCATTGAAGGAATTCATGGGAGGAACTAAAGGCAGGAAGCTTGCTCCCTAAGGCTTGCTGAGTTTCCTTTTTTAAAATTGTTTTATTTTTAAAAAAATAATTTTTTATTTTATATACCAACCACGGTTTCCCCTCCCTCACCTCCTTCTGCTCCCTCCCGCCTTCCCTCCACCCAACCACTCTCCCATTCTCAAAAAGGGTAAGGCCTCCCATGGGGAATCTACAAAGCCTGGCATATCAAGTTAAGGCAGTACCAAGTCCCTCCCCTGTGCATCTAGGCTGAGCAAGGTATCCCTCCAAGGGGAATGGGCTCCAAAAAGCCAGTTCCTGCACTGGAGATTAATTCGGGTCCCATTGCTAGTGGCCCCACAGACTGCCCAAATCATAGAAATGTCACCCACATTAAGAGGGTCTAATTCAGTCCTGTGCAGACTCCCCAGTTATCAGTCCAGAGTTAGTGAGCTCCCGCTAGCTTGGGTCAGCCATCTCCGTGAATTTCCTCATCATGATCTTGAGCCCTTTGATCATACAATCCCTCCTCCCTCTCTTCCAGTGGATTTAGGAGCTCGGCCCAGTGCTTAGCTGTGGATTGTTGTGTCTGCTTCCATCAGTTACAGATGAAGGTTCTAAGATGAGAATTAGGGTGGTCATCAATCTGATTACAGGGGAAGGCCAATTCAAGCAACCTCTCCACTATTGCTAGGAGTCATAGCTGGGATCGCCCTTTTGAATTCCTGGGAGTTTCCCTAGCCCAGATCTCTCCCTAACCCTATGTTGGCTTCCTCCATCAAGATATCTTTTTCCTTATTCTCCTGTTCTGTCCCTCCCCCAACTCAGACATTCCATTCCCTCATGTTCTCCTCGCCTCCCTCCTTCACCCCTTCCTCCACTTTTTCTCCCATCCCAATTTATTCAGGAAAGTACATCTATTTCTTATCTGTTTCTCCTTCCCAGGGACATCCATGCATGTCTCTCTTAGTGTCTTCCTTGCTAGCTAGCTTCTCATGGGTTGTGGATTATAGCCTGGTTATCCTTTTCTTTACATCTGACATAAACTATGAGTGAGTACATACTGTGTTTGTCTTTCTGGGTCTGGGTTATCTCACTCAGGATGGTTTTTTTCTGGTTCTATCCATTTGTTTGCAAATTTCAAGATGTCATTTTTTTTTATCATTTCTTCAGGTGACGGGTATCTAGGTTGTCTCTGGGTTCTGGCTAATACAAGTAATGCTGTTATGAACATAGGTGAGCAAATGTCCTTGTGGTAGGAGTGTGCATCCTTTGAGTATATGCCCAAGAGTGGTATTGCTGGGTCATGGTTAATTCCAAATTCTCTGAGAAACCGCCATACTGATTTCCAAAGTTGCAGTGCAAGTTTTTATTCCCACTAGCAATAGAGGAGTGTTCCCTTTACTCCATACCTTTCCCAGCATAAGCTGTCATCAGTGGTTTTGATCTTAGCTGTTTTGATAGGTGTAAGATGGGATCTCAGAGTCATTTTGATTTGCATTTCCCTGATGGCTAAGGATATTGAGCAGTTTCTTTAAATGTCTTTCAGCCCTTTGAGATTCTTCTGTTGAAAATTCTCTGTTTAGACCAGCACACCATTTTTTGAAATTTTCAGTCAAAGGGATATATCTAGCAAACATCATATTGAGTAAGGTAACCCAGACCCAGAAAGACAATATCATATGTACTCACTCATAAGTGGCTTTAAGACATAAATAAAAAAAACAGCCTAAAATTCACAATCTGGAGAATCTAAACAACAATGAGGACCCTAAGAGAAATATATGTGGATATAATCTACATAGAAAGTAGAAAAAGACAATAACTCCTGAGTAAATTGGAAACATGGGGACCATAGGAGAGGGCTAAAAGGGAGGGGAGCAGAGAAAAATGTATAGCTCAATAAAATCAATAAAAAAGAAATTATTCTAATCAAGAAGATGATTAATTATCATCTTGATTAGCACAGAGGACATCCGGGAACAAACAAAAAGGATTAGAATGGAAGTCAGGAAATGATCTCATGAAATTTGTTTTCTTTCTAGCCAATCCCTAAAAAGATAGATTAGTAAATAGAAATAGCACCCCCTGTTTGAGTATCCTAGGGTGCTATTGACTACCTGTGTTTAACTTGTAAATTTTTTCATATGGTTAATTCTCATGCTGCTCTCCATTATTTCTTTTATTGTCTTGCAAAAATATTTTATACAACATTACACATACCTCCAGACTTATGCCATAAATTAAAGCTCCAATCTCATATTTACTACACTGCTGTGTGAAGTAGACACACACAAACACTCGGATAAAACTGGTTAGTCCTTTATCTCATGTATAAACTCTAGCTTTTACTGTTGGATCTATAAAGCTAATTCCTAGTTAAAATTATGCTTGGGCCTATTGACCATCACAAAAGGCCTTATTGCTGTGGATGAAGCCAGGAAAACATTTTATTTGGAAGCATGATGGTCATATGTTACTCAAGTTTGAGTTGAATTTGTATCTTCAGGTTTAGTATTTTTAATTATTTTACATCAAGAATTATCTAGCAAGCAGATGCTATGAAAAATATATATGGGCTTTCTTGTCTATATTTCTTTAACATTGGTCTCTCTATCTAAATAAGACTATGTCAGAAATTCACCTAACTAGCAATTACCAAATATGGACACAATAGATACAAAACATACTGGTTACATTGGGACCCATAAATATACATATTCCCTCCCCCAGGACTTCCTTTTTCCATGTAATCAATCTTTTATTAATAGAGAACACTTTTTCAAGTTAGACATTTAATAATTCAGAGATTATCTTAGATTAGTATGACTAATTTATAATTGTGCAATTATTTTAAGGAACAAACCAACACAGACATTTGCTTGAAAGAGAGAAAATAAAACTCTATGACAAAATATACTTGGCATTCTGAAAAAGTTCTACTATCTACTCTCAATAATATATAAAAAACAAAATCAATTTCAAAGCAGGCCATCAGAAGAAACATGTGTTTATCTATTGAATGATTTGACCACTGAAGTTACAACAGCAGCATAAAATCAACATATTAAAGAAAATGTACAGAATATTGTTTTGTATTATGATCTAAAAAAAGAGTCTTCATTAATTTTTCAAAATTATTTAATGCTGAGAATGTAATTCTGTGTACTTGTTCAAGCATGTTTCTAAAGTCATAAATAAAATAGGAAGGCAATTAGCAGAAAATTAGAAATAGATATTTATGCTTCATTGTAAATTTTCACTCTGTTTTTTGCCAATCTAGTTCTGCCTTGTGGCAAAATAATACGTAATTAAACTTTACTGCTCTATAAATGTTAGGAAAATGGACTGTCCCAGTCAATCACTGTTTAGAGAAAAGGTAATCAAATCCAATTCCTCCCTCTAATGAACTCTGTGTACTAACAGCTCAGGTTCTCAACTGGCAGACAATTTAGAAAAGTCCACAGATAACTAGCTTTCTCCGTTTGCTCTAGAAAGCTGGAGAGAATGTGTAAACATTAGCTGACAAAGAAGCTGCAAGAAACTGATCACAAGATGCAGGTATGCCACTAATAGAATGAATGATGTACTTTAGGAGAGTTTGGAAGACTCATATAAGAACTTTGCCACAAGCTAACTTTGATCATCTCCAAAGACCCTTCACATGGCTGAATGGAAATGTATTTAAACAGAAGCTTTATATTCAAAGCTTGCATGCTGCTTGCTAAATATGCACCCTTGGTCAGCATTTGGCATCGCTTCTTCCTCTATCGTCTTACCTCAGAAACACAAGTAACAGTACATACAATATATTTTTCTTATAAATTCAAACAAATAATGGTACACAGATAAATAGACACAATAACACAATCACAAACATATTTCATTATAAATGAAATTCATTTTTGATGATTTCTGGCATTCAAGAATGGTCAAATTTATGTTAAAATGTTGTCCATTCTCCTTCAGGACTGATTTCCCAGTATTCCTTTCCTGCTGCAAATTGTAGATATTTATCGAATTTTTATGTTCTTTCATGAAAGGTTTTCGTCTTTGAGTCGGCAAGTGTCCTATTCTCCCTTCTTTAGACTCCTCCCTTCCCCAACCTCCTGTGCTCCCTCACTCTACCCTGCTGGTCTCCTGTTCTCCCCTAGACTCCTCCCTTCACCATCCTCCTGTGCTCCCTCACTCTACCCTGCTGGTCTCCTGTTCTCCCCTAGACTCCTCCCTTCACCATCCTCCTGTGCTCCCTCACTCTACCCTGCTGGTCTCCTGTTCTCCCCTAGACTCCTCCCTTCCCCAGCCTCCTGTGCTCCCTCAGCTCTCCTCCTGTTGTTATGTCTTTAGACTTCACCACTAAGACTCTGGGTGAGAACAGCCCTAGATTTATTCCCTTTTTTAAAAAAGAAAATTCTACTTAACTGTTAGGAGGAAAAAAGAAGATAAGGTGAAAGAAATTCAAATTGTAAGGCCCTCAAAAATCCCTTTTGTGGTTAGCATTTTCCTTAAAGCAATCTCTCTCTCTCTCAAGCTAAATGGTCCCTTAATTATCACAGTGGTGACAGCACACTTGTGCTTTGCCACTTCATGGCTCTTCAAATATCTCTTAAAGGTCACTGCTTCTTAGAAACCAAGAGAACTACCAGACCCTCTGTTAATCTCATTACATAATATTTTCATACACTCATTATATTTCACAGTTGGGTGTTTCTTAATGTAGATGTATTCCAAAAATTGTCTTATTTTACAATTCTATGGGTTTTAACTCATGAATACAGAACATCATTCTTTCATGGGATGCATGCTTCTTAGCGTACTTCGGTTTTCTCCCACCTGGGTAGAAGATGCTGAGTCATATACTGAGGGTGGTTGCCCTGTCCAGTCATGAAGTTCCCCTTTACCAGTGGGGAGTAGTTGGGCATGGTGATGAACATCTATAATCACAACAGTTGAGAAGCAGAAGCAGAAGGCTAGCCATCAAGATTCACTTGTGCTACACAATGACTTCCAGGCCTGCCTGAGCTATTTAATACATAGTGAAACCCTGTCCCCAAAAGAAAACAAATCAGTAGAGCTTGAGAAGAAGGAAGGAAGTGGCTGGGCAGAAGTGATGCACATCTTTAACCCCAGCACTCAGGAGGCAGAGACAGGTGGATCTCTGAGTTAGAGGCCAGCCTGGTTTACAGAGTGAGTTCCAGGACAGGCAGGGCCACACAGAAAAACCCTGTCTCAAACCACTCCCCCAAGTAATATTTAAGACGCAAGTGAATAGCAAAATAGTATAACTTCTTAAGGCTTCAGCATTTACTCGTAGGAAAACATTCTATCAATGAAAGAGAGTCTATGAATTAATGAATTGGTTTCTGAATTCTATGAGGCCAGGTACCTAATACGAGGCCTGAACACAAAGCCACAACACAGCTGAGTTAGAGTCTGCTGATTGCACTTCTGTCTTTGGAGGCTGTGTTTCTGAGAAGCGATACCATGAGCCCTCGTGCTGTCTAGTGGCAGGGCTTGTCAGCCTGTGCCAAGGTGTTATTCCCAGTCTTCAGGAATTCAGTTCCTTTGTTTGGTACACATAATAATTCCTGCATTCTGCTATCATAGGTTTTAGAAATACATCTCCAAGAAGATTTAAAATAGACCATCACCAAATAATATAAAATTACCTCAAATCATAATAATGTTTTATGTACAAATAGCAGCTATTAGGTATATTTATAAAGGATTAAGCAAATAGTAGCTGAAATGTATTGGAAGCTTGCTATTTCTCTCTTTAAAAGCCTGTTAATATGAGATGGGTGGTATAAGCCATACTGCACAAGAATAGTTACCCTCCAGAAGTATTTTATCTATGGAAACACAGTTCTTTTTCAAATACTAATGTGACAACACCAAATAATCTGGCCCAAAACTAGGGTGTTCTGAGAAGAAAAAGCTATGAATCACTATTATCCAGAACTCTTGTCAGTTGAAACCCTTTATAGAAAAATACTCTCCATGGATGGGATAGAATTGGCTTTCCACAGTGATTAGTGTCTCCTGATTCCAGGAGAGTTTAGCATCAGCTCAAAACTGCTTAGCAGAAGCTAAGCTAAATCGTATTTTGTGATTGTGTTATGGAGAGTCAGCCTTTCTCAGCAAGCACCCGATCCATTATCCTTCTGCTCTAGGAAGTAATCTCTACGTCCTTAGAAAGTCTAGCCTGGTAGGAATGTCTGCTTTAAGCCTTTGACAAAGGTTCTGATCCATATTGTGTCCGTTTAGATCTCCAGGAAGAAGAACCAAAAAGAAGGCATCCATCTGACTTCTAAGAGGAGCTGGGCATAAGCTTAGCCATACAAAGGGTACATGGCTGATCACCCATAAGGCCCAGGCACAAAGGGCACAGTGAGCTTCCTTTTCTGTGATTACTGTCCCATGTTATAGCCAGAAGCATGAGGATGCACATGACTCCACCTGAAGAAAACAGCACATCCTGAAACTGCATATTGCAACCACTCTCAGAGTTGCAAATGTCACTTCTCACGATTGAGTTAAATTCCTAGTAGAGAATAGGCATCTGGTTGTGAGGTTACTCCTTCACTACACAGCTCTAGAATGTTATTCATCTTAGATTATGTCAAACATTTCTAAGCTGGTTTCACATTCTCATGGGATTTAAAGATACTAACCATGATTCCAGCAAGTGGTCATTTCCCCCAAACACTATTGGGGAAGATAAGGGCTTATACTAATTTCTGTGAGTTCTTTCAGAAAAGTATTAAACCTTTAAGTGACCATGAAAAACCCAAGGTTTTGGTCAGTTCATCTGAATGAAGAATGATTCTGGAGAACCCAAGCTGGCCCCAGGCTTGCAGCTAGGACAATGGAACTGTTATTTCCAGCTGCCAGCATTGTCTAGCTCCAAGAGGCTTTTGAAAAGGAATGTCAGCTGTAAGAGTTCTCTGATAGAGTTTTTGGGGTCACTTATATACACTAACGTATCATCTGCAAATAACGAAGTTTGACTTTTTCCTTTCCAATTTGAATCCCCTTGATCTCCTTATGTTGTCTTATTGCTATTGCTAAAATTTCAAGAACTATGTTGAAGAGATATGGAGAGAGCAGACAGCCTTGTCTTGTTCCTGATATTAGTGGACTCACCTTAAGTTTCTCTCCATTTAATTTGATGTTAGCTGTCAGCTTGCTGTATATTGCTTTTATTATATTTAGATATGATCCTTTTATCCCTAATCTCTCCAAGACCTTTATCATGAAGGGGTGTTGAATTTTGTCAAATGCTTTTTTCACATCTAATGAAATGATCATATGTTTTTTCTTTCAGTTATTTATATGATGGATTACAATTGATAGATTTTCATATGTTGAACCAGCCCTGAATCTCTGGGATGAAGCCTAGTTGATCATTATGGATGATTTTTTTGATGTGTACTTGGATTTGATTTGCCAGTATTTTATTGAGAATTTTTGCATCCATATTCATGAGGGAGATTGGTCTGTAATTCTCTTTCTTGGTTGAGTCTTTGTGCGGTTTTGGTATCAGGGTAACTGTAGCTTCATAAAAAGAGTTTGGCAATGACCCTTCTGTTTCTATTATGTGGAACACTTTAAGGAGTATAAGTATTAGAGGAAATGACCCACATCAGAGCACTGGACTAAACTCCCAAAATCTAGTTGAAAAGTGGACGGAGTGAGAGTATGAGCAAGCAATTCAAGACCATGAGGGGTTCATCCACTGAGACAGTTTGCTTGAGCTCACCAATTCTAACTGGACTGGGACTCAACTCTGAAGGGGATTGACAGTTGGGGCAGACTGAGGTGCCACGGATAGTGACACTGGGATTTGTCTCTATGGCATGTACTGGCTTCTTGGGATCCTATTCTCTTCAGATGTTAGCCTTGCTCAACCTAGAGATAGTAGGGAGGGCCTTGGACTTTCCACAGGGTAGGGTGCAGGGCCCTCTCCTAGAATTGGAGGGGGAGGGTTGGGAGGGCCTGTGGAGGGAGTGGGAGGAGAGGAGGGAGTGGGAATTTGGATTAGTATTTTTTTATTTATAATTTAAATCTTAAATGAGTTAGGTTAAGTTGATGAAGGCCAGGGTTTCATTTTTATGATTTATTTAACTTTATTTTATGTGAATTGGTATGAAGGTGTCAGATCCCCTGGAACTGGATTTTCAGACAGTTGTGAGCTGCCATGTGGTTCCTGGGAATTGAACCAGGATCCTCTAGAAGAACAGTCAGAGTTCTTAGCCACTGAGCCATCTCTCCAGCCCCTGGATTTGTATTTTTAAGTAATAATAATAATAATAATAATAATAAATACAATAAGCATAAAAAGGAAAGGAATTTCTGCAAAATGGGAAGATTGTATATGTGCAAAATGTGGCTTATTAAATTAACAGTCCTGTAACTCCAACCAAAAATAAGCAATTAAATTTTCTTTTGATTTAAGCTAATAATAGTAAGTTTACTAGTTTTCTTTTTGTCAAATTATAACATACAGCCACTTAGATACTAGAAAGGTTTTTCTTTAATTTTTTTAAATTTATTTTCAGTTTTCCACTATTTCTTGCTTGGCTATGTTCTAAATTCTGGGAAGAAGTTAGCAAATAAAAGATGGAGCTTGGGGATTTGAACATAAATTTTATTGCACTAAGGAATAAAATCGTGGCTTTGCAATTGAATTAACAGTCATCAATAAGTTAGGGAAAAGAAGGACTTGGCTGACTGCAAAAAACCACCAAGTAAGATGCCAGCACATCTAGGTAGCTAGGAAGTGGGGTAAAGGTAGGAATGCTGGCTGCAACGGCATCCAAGGTAAGTGCAGAGATGAAACAGCAACCAGTGTGTTTAACTAAACATACCAAGCTCTTTTAAGATATGGGGATCACTCAATGAAAGTATGGGGTTATTCTTAGTTTACAGTGAAGGAAGGCAAGAGTAGAGACCACTGTCAGAGAAAAGACAGCTTCCAAATTGTACCTAACTCTTTTCATCCAGAGCTCAAACTCGGTACACAATCATTGACCTGTTTTTAACTCCAATTCTTTAAAAACTACCTCCTCACTAAGCAAATCTGAGAATTTCTGATTTGCTAGAATATGCATTAAAGTTGTTTACTAATCACTCAAACTCCATCTTTCCAGTTCAAAAAGAAGTAGGAGGCAGCAACATGTTCAGGTCTGTGCATGCTCAGATTTCATCAATTTTCCCTTTGTCTCTGCTAGTTTCTGCCTTCTAATCAATTTCAGAAGTCAATAAGTGTCAGAAGTTGAATAATTGTGTTAATTAAACCTCCAAATCATTTCAGACATATTTTCCAGGCAAGCAATTGTCAGTGGGCTATCTGTAAGATTATATGATTCAGATTCTTTCTAGAGCTTTCTTGAACCAAATAGATATTTCTTTTCAGCATGAAACCTTAAAGTATTGAATACTGAGTTTGTTGTAGTATTATTAACCACTGAGAAAAATTGGACACTAGTTCACCTGACAAGCTCCTTGGATATTGTTAGAGGAAGGGCCATCTGTTGGTTCTCGGCTGCTTAGCCCTGAAATAGTCACACAGAAACTATATTAATTAAATCACTGCTTGACCCATTAGCTCTAGCTTCTTATTGGCTAACTCTTACATATTAATTTAATCCATTTCTATTAATCTGTGTACCAACACATGGCTGTGGCTTACTGGCTAAAGTTCTGGCATCTGTCTCCAGTGGGACCATCTGGCTTCTCTCTGACTCCACCTCTTTCTCCCAGCATTCCGTTTAGTTTTCCCCACCTAGCTAAGTTCTGCCCTGCTATAGGTCCAAAGTAGTTTCTTTATCAATTAACCAATGGTATTCACAACATACAGAGGAGAATTCCACATCACTTGGGTACACATAGACTATAAAGCATTTTAGTGTGAAGGATGCTCACCTTGACTATGCTCATGGATTTGACTAACTGTATATTTCCTTTCTCTTTCAAAAATCAAGTGGAAATGTGAATAAATAAAAGTGTGTCAAAAACCAGGAAAGAGTTTGTTTACAGGCAATATTCCTGTAAATAATTAAGAAAATGTGGAGAAATGGAGAAGTTTCTATTTAAAACTATTCATTTGTATACACACACAGAGAGAGACGCACACACAGGGAGAGAGAGTCACAGAGACAGAGACCATATTAGTTCAATAGATTGTTGCAGAGATAGAAGCCAACAATTTCATAGTTCATCAAAGAACAGAAAATTTCCAAAGGCAAATTTTCAATGTAAGTGAATATAACATGGCAGAAACTCCAACTGAAAGAAAACAACAACAACAAAACACCATTTCTACCCAAAGTTCCCCTCCAGTTTCTGTCATTCTCATTGTGAAGATATAGTTATTGTCTTCTCAGTATGACCTCTGTGCATATGGGATTTTGTGGGAATCAAACATATTTCCCCTTCTTTCTTTTAGGTAATTATGCTCATTGAATATCTATTTCTTCAAGCCACAAGTCAAGGCACACAAAGTGTTCCTGAATTTGTATAACCAAATATTTAATTATAACTCCCTACTTATAATTCCTTTTATAACATATTTTCTTACATTATTGAATCTAACCAGTTACTCTAGATCCCTGCTATCATTCTAAGTTATTCTGTAAGGTTTCTATATTTACCTATTCTATCATTATTACTATTATTTACTTATATTCATATAAAATGGGTTCACATTTACCTTCTCCATAATGTTTTCTACTCTGGTATTTCCAATTACCAAGTCACTAATTCTTATAAGATACTTTTTAATCATGCATGTTTTTATTTCATAGGACTGATGCAAAAGAAAACATGGCTTTTCATAGAATAAGAACAGAGAAAGTCTTTGGGGTGTGTAAGATTAGTGCCTATAAATCTCTATGGCTCACTGTGCGTGCACTAATGCTGTGGGATAATGCTCTTGTACCCTGTAAAGATTTGCCACTTGTATTGGATTAATAAAATGCTGATTGACCAGTAGCCAGACAAGAAGTAGAGGCTGAAGATGAAAGCTGCAGTGTTACAGAAGAACTTTGGGTGACTGTTCAGGCAGCCAATTGTTTCTGTCATTACTCACATTTTTTGCAAGTAATTTATTTGCTTACTTAGGTAATATTATATCCATCTGGGGTCTTTAATGAAGTTGAAGACAGATAGTTATAGTTTTCCTTAGTTATGATAGATGAATTAGATATAAAACATTAGACTCACAAAGATAGGATAGATGATAGAGCATTTTCCTTAGTTTTCCAAATGTAAATGGACTAAATATTGTAACTATAATTCTTGCTTGATAACTGTGTTGTTATATTTAAGTTTACTGTTAAAGTTAAAAGTTTCCTTTATATTTGTATAGAAAAGAGAGATGATGTGGGATTCCCCTCTGTATGCTGTGAATATGTTTTATTACCATTGGTTAAAAAGAAGCTGCTTTGGTCAATGGCAGGGCAGAGTAGAACCTGCCGGGAAATCTGAACAGAGATATATCAAGAGAGTAGGCAGAGTCAAGCAGACTCCAGTCAGCTGCCAAGGAATCAAGAGAGTAGGCAGAGTCAAGCAGACTCCAGTCAGCTGCCAAGGAAACAAGACATGTAGAAAATGAATTAACACCACAGCCATGTGGCAATACATAGACTAATTGAAATGGATTAATTTAATGTGAAAGAGTTAGTTAATAGTAAGTCTCAGCTCATAGCCCAACAAGTTTATAATTAATATAAGCCTCTGTGTCTTTTGTTGGGACTGAATGGCTGGGGGACAGTGCAGGACAGAAACTTATTTCCACATAAAGCCTGAGAAAGCATTTTACAAAAAGAATTCTAGACAGACAAAAGAACAGAGTCAAACAAGGCATCTTAGTAGCAACATTGTCTCAGGTGGGCTGGTGGGCTCTGCTTGCTGGTGGCAAGAAGAGGCAGAACTCCTTTAAGAGAGGCTTCCTGACTCAGTGTTAGCAGAAAAAGAAAATGCAGCTTTTTAAAGAGGCCCTGCCACCAAATACTTAAAAGGTGTTTATAAGCAGTCATCAGCATGCTCCTTGGTGGTATATACCTAGAAACTCCACAGAGTTGTGTAAAAAACATGACTCTCACCAGTACCTCTACCATGGAGCTAAACTCTCAGGAAGCCAAGGAGTGGGTCAGACCCAGTTGCCAAAGCCATGGCTTTAATCCTAGTCATGTCACTTAGCAGACTAAAAGACTCGTGTGGTCAGAATAAAAGATATATAGTAAACACAAATTCAGAAGAAAAAAAGAAAAAATGCTAAATGATTTACAGTGTGTTTAAAAATATACATAGGCTTGAGATAGAAAAGAAAAAGGATAGAGAACGCCCTTTAAAAAAGAAATATAGTCAGGTATGGTGGCACACACCCTTAATCCCAGCACTTAGGAAACAGAGGCTGGTGGATCTCTGTGAGTTTTAGACCAGCCTGATCTATAGAGTAAGATCCAAAATAGCCAAAGACAACAGAGAACCCCAGTCTCATAAAACCAAAAATTAAAAATAATAATAAAAGAAATAGAATTATAAAAAAGCCACATAGAGATGGAAAATACACAGAGAGTCTGGATATTGTATGTTATTGTGTTGTCTTTGAATTGTTTGACTGCTGAGGAAGGAACAAAAGCTGCTAAAAGACATTGATTATAAATGTTGTTGTATTACTTCAACTTTTGTATTTTGAAAATGCTTTGAATTCAAAATTTAAGTCAAAAGATATGTTACTTTGGAGAACAGGTTTTGTTTTTGTTCCCACAGAAAATGAGAGGCTATGAATTCTTTCTAGGTTGAGAAAAATCAGGTTTGATCAAGAAAGATCCCCTGAAAAATTTCTGCTAATAGCAGATGGCCCAGATGATCTAACATTTCAGAGTACCTCTGTTGCAGTTTCCTCTGAGTTCTACATCCAGAACAGCCTCAAAACTGCTGGCTGAGGTAATCCAGCCTTAAAGAATACTTCAGTCAAGACTTGACCATAATCCTAGATTTTCTTTGGGTCCTTGTAAGATTATCAGCACCCCCAATCAGCAGGAAGTAGCCTAGAAAACTATGCCCACATTTCTAAAAAATGGATTATGGATGCTTGTCTTTGTTCAGAGTATTGGTTACAAGTTGTTAGAGATAATGGTCAAGAAAAAAGCTAAATAAAGGAGATCAGATTCAGAGTTCTTATTTTGAAAAGAAAAAAGGGGAAGTGCTGTGGGATAATGCTTTTGTACCCTGTAAAGATTTGTCACTTGTATTGGTTTAATAAAATGCTGATTAGGCAGGAAGTACAGGTAGGGCAATCAGACTAAGAGAATTCTGGTAAGAGGAACATCTCAGTCTGCAGTCACCAGCCAGATACAGAGAAAGCAAGATGAGAATGCCTCACTAAGCACCAAACCATGTGGCTAAACATAGATAAGAATTATGGGTTAATTTGAGTTGCCAGAGCTAGTTAGGAATACACCTGAACAACTGACCAAACAGCATTATAATTAATAGAGTTTCTGTCTGATTATTCTGGTTTGGGAAGCTGGGAAGTGAACATGCAGTCTCTGTTTGCACACTGGGTCTTAGGATGCTTTCCATCTCACTCAGGTTGTTGTACCATAAAAAAAAAAAGACACTTGAAAGATTTCACAGAGCTTTTTAAAAAAAAAAATCACCTATATGGACTCACTCTAAATGTCTTACATTTTCTTGTTTATTTGCCTTTTCATGTATGAGTGCATACATGCAGGCACATGCCGTGACATACCTGTATAATAAGTTCAACACTAACTTTCATAGTCATTTCTCTCATCCCTACGTGTGAGGTCTGAGAACTGAATTTAAGTTGTAAGACTTGGCAGTAAATTGTTTTACTGGATGAGCCATCTGGCCAACCCAACACTTTAAAAAAGTAAATCAACAATCTGTATTAGACAAGGCTCAACCTCCATGTTTTCCAAATGACAGCTGAAAAAGTTAATTTCTCTGAGGTCAAATATCTTCAATGACATAAATTTTCCAGATGAACTTCAGCAGTTTCACTATCCTGATTGAAGTGTGAAACCTAATTTATTTGTCTTGGCTAATTAAATTCAACCTGCAATGGCAAGTGTCACCACTGCTTGTCTCTAAATTAGAAATGTTAATTATAAGAGAATATTCAGTGTTACCATGCATGGGAACTTGATTGCTGTAGCTGTGTTTTTGAAGACTTGGGCCAAAGTCACATTGAATTGACGAGTTATAATCATTCTGCCAGAATACCAGTTGATGACTTTGCAAACCCAGAGCAGTTACCTAGCTTATCTACCTCCAGATGAACATCTGTTATATAAGCTGTAAGTTTCATGCCACACGCTGTCATGCAATCATATAAGATACAGGACATTAGAATACATTCATGCCAATAGTGTGTAAAAGAATCACAAACAGGAACAAATAAATTTAAGTTGATAATAGCACTAAGAGGAATAAAAAACTATAACAAACACAGAAAATACACCAAGGTATTGTCTTAGTAGAGTTTCTATTGCTTTGAAGAGATACCTTGACCACTGCAACTCTTATAAAGGAAAACATATAATTAAGGCTGGTTTAGCGTTTCCATGATTTAGTTCATTATTATCATGGCGTGAAGCATGGCAGCATCAGGTAGACAGGGTGCTGGAGAAGAAGCTAAGAGTTCTACATCTTGATCCATAAGCAACAGGAAGTGAAATGTCACACTGGGCATGGTTTGAATATATATGAAACCTCAAAACCCACTTCCATAATGACACACTTTCTCAAACAGGGCCACACCTACTTCAATAAGGCCATATCTCCTAATAGTAGCCTCCCTATAGGCCAAGCATTCACATTGAGTCTATAGATGCCATACCTATTCAAAACATCACAGATATATACATGACATATGTATTTAATCCTCAGTATTTTATTTCAAATGATAAAATAAATGACATAAATAACTTAGCAGGAGAAATATTGTAGTTCATGACTTAGGAGTCTCAGGTCCTGGTCCTTGCCACCAACAATTCTAGATCCACTGTGAGGGAGCTATCCTGGTGGTAGAGGCATAAAGCAGTGACTGCTAACCTCCTGGCAGAGGGAGGGTGCTGAGAACCATTTGTAGCCTTCAGAACTGTGATCAGTTGACCTACATCCTCTAGTTAGGACCCTACCTCCTAATATTTCAAGAGGCTCCACAGATAACGCCACCAGCCAAGGACCAAGTTTATTTTTTTTTATTTGTGTACCTGTGGGAGCTTTTCTTATTCAATCCACAACACTGTGCATTCTGAATTAAGTAGAATGAAAACGAAACATCCATGTGTTTTGAATATACACCCTTGCTTCCTGTATAAGAGCTGTCTTACCTTAGATGATGATATAAATCAGGAACAAATTCTAGGTATTTGACGCTAGTCATAGTTTCAAAGTGAACATTTAAAAATTTGTATGCTGATGTATAATTCCAAATGTACTGGTATTTGAGGATGAGCCATTGGGAGACGTTATGTCATCAGAGTAGCTATGAAGAAATCTTTCTTCCTAGTGAATACAACTAAAGACCTTTACAAAGAGATGCAAGAATTGACCCTCTGTGACTCTACTAGGAAAGGATTCAAGGAGAAAATGCTCGCCGGGCGGTGGTGGTGCACGCCTTTAATCCCAGCACTCGGGAGGCAGAGGCAGGTGGATCTCTGTGAGTTCGAGGCCAGCCTGGTCTACAAGAGCTAGTTCCAGGACAAGCTCCAAAAGCTACAGAGAAACCCTGTCTTGAAAAAAAAAAAAGGAGAAAATGCTCTAAGCCAGGTAACATGCTGTCACCAGAAATGAGCTCTGTCACTGTCTTGATTCTGAACTTTCCAGGCTCTCAGTCTGTGGTTGGCTACAGCATCCTGAAATGATTGAACCACACAGTTCAAATTCCATCCCCTATGCAGTGGTTAATATACTAGGAGTTACACTAGATGGACACTGGATGGTGTCCTGACAGTTAAAGTAGTAAATGTTACTGAAGAAAAACACTGGATGGCATCTAGGCAGTTGCTATACAAGAAGTTACTTTAGATAGTGTTCTGGCATTTTCTATAGTAAAAATTACTCTAGATGGACTCTGGATGGTGTCCTGACAGTTATCATAGTAAATGTCATTCTAGATAGGCATTGGATGCCATCTTGACAGTTACTATGGTAAAAATTACTCCAGATGGACATTGGATGCAATTTTCCTGTCCAAAGAAATAACAAGCAATTTTTGCCCCTTTCTTAAAGTTGTTTCTTTAAAATTAACAAAAATGTATTAACAATGATTGGTACACGTTATTCTTCCCTAAGCCACCAGAGGATTTTTGTGCTGCTCACCATATACACATAGTCAATGATGTATACTTATTTGACTTTAGGATGGTGCAAAAGAGAACTTAGTGTGCTGCTGTCACACAACTATTGTAGTTTTTGTGGATTTGTCGCTGCTGCCTGTTGTGCGATCCCTGTTTCCCTAGGAGATTCCAATAGAGAAACTCTTCATTGTAAGCAAGTTGGGGGTTTTACAGGGTTAGGGAAACTAAGCTCCCGCAGGAACATTTCTAGTTAGTCCTTTTGAATCTGGCAGTCACTGCAGGCGTGTTGTGATTGGCTAGGAGCGTGTGTCATTAGTTGCTGTGCTTTTGGTTCAGTGACAGGTTGCCTTGGCCAAATTTTCTTACTCATTGTGAGTTTGCATGCATTTGCTTGTGCTTGCTCTATTGCCCTGCCTCAAAGTATGACTGTGATCAGCCTAAGAACAAGCTTGATACTAGAGTTTCAGAACTGAAACACTGGGAGATCTATGCTAGGAATGCACAGACTTTACCATGCTCTAATCCAGACTCTCTCCTGGCATTGTGTTTACTGGGATTTTTGGAAATGGTGTAGCAAATGAGAGAGAGAGAGAGAGAGAGAGAGAGAGAGACAGAGACAGAGAGAGAGAGACAGAGAGAGAGAGGTCAGTTCTTTAAGGAAAACAAAATTTCTCTAATAATTAACAACAAATTTTCTTACAATTTTTTTCAGATGAATATTCAGAGTGAAAGTGGTAAGCATTGGGATGGACAATAGTCTCAACAGCATTTTTGTGGAAATACGTATTTTGCAATAATTGTATGAACTGTGCTACCAAATAACTCAGTGAGCTCAAACCACCAATTATATGCAATCTATGCACATAGGTACAGCTTCCAGCTAGCCTAACTTTATTTCCATGTAAATTCTAAGCAATATTGAGGCATTTCTCCAGAGGATAAACCAAAGGTTAAAATATTTGTTAATGATAGATAATCTGCCAAGCAAGGAGAAAGAAAATAGGTGCGGAAAGAAGGAAAGTGGAAAGAGAATAAAAAGGCTTAGGAAAAGGCTGAGGTAGCCTTGTCAAATAACCAACTTCCCAGGGGTTCTTGGTATGCTGATGCATAATAGAAATTTTTTAAAAAGCAGGTAGCACAGAATTTTCTACACTCATCTGGTGTGCACACCTTTATACTGGCAGGAGGTATAGAAAAATGTTTGTATTATTATTATTATATTAAAACTAAGGAAAGAATATCACACAAATTCTTCTCTGTAACACTCACATGACAAAGACTTAGAGTGGTTAATACAGTGTACACCTTTAAACTTGCCATGGTACCAATGTTCTCCACTAGGCTTAAAACAGACATACTGCTAGCGGTCTCCTTTCCCAGATCTGCCCTCACGTGCTGCCTGTAATTTTATTAATACAGAGAATGCTAAGTGGTAGAAAGACAGGAGTCTATGGAAACACTGCTGTAGGTCACCATTCCATCCACACATGTCCGTGGATCCAGAAGACTGGTAGAAAAATCTAATCAATATTTATTACCTCTTCTCAACCCAAAGCCATCACTCCAGCAATGAACACTTGCTCAGTTTTGCTTAAGGTGGTTCACGAATGCTCATCCTGTAGTGAGGAGCCTGCAAGGCTCCTTCTTCCTTCCCTGTGGAGATTCTGGTGGGAACTCTGACAATGGATGTTCTAGACTGGAAAACAGATGGCAAGGAAACTTCTTTACCAAGCTGTTATCAAGTCATTAAATGTGGAAAATCTCAGTCCCGTGCCATGGATGAGGGGGAAATGGTAAACTTGTGTACCGACAACCAGACAATTCTAAAAAGGAGTAAAAAAGGCAAATACTCAAGCTGATGTATCCTAGAGTATTTTCTTGAATCTCTGAATTCTCCTGAGCCCCACACCTGACTAATGTGAGCTGTATATTAGCTCATATATGATTGCTCAGAGTCTAAATAGAAAGTGGTTACTATGAAGCTTTTATAGACAGTATGCATCTCTAAAATCTTTAACTGTTTGTGTAACTTTTCTTGAACTGTATTCTCTTTTAAAGCCATCTGTGAAGATGTTAATCTCTTTATTTCTCTCCAGTTTTCCAGTGAGACCAGGACTGTCCTGGGCATAGGCATCAACGAAGCACATGTAAGTACTGGTGTCAGGGCAGATGCTGGTAGAGTAAACCCTGGTATTTGACTTCAGGAAGCTCAGAATCATGGAACCTTTAACCTATCTGTGCCAGAGGATGACCGGTGCTAGATTTTTGTGTGTACGAGTACAGAACATGGAATATTCACATCAGTAGTTATTACTCAATAGAAAAGACGGAAAGACGGTTATTCTTTTTTGACTTTCTTTTCATTATTTATTTTATGTTTGGTGATTTGCCTGCATGGATAGACATAGATATGTACCACATATCTGATGCCCATTAAGGTCAGAAGAGGGCAGTGGACTCTCTAGAACTTGAGTTATAGAACATTGTAAGCCTCCATATGGGTTTTGGGAATTAAACCCAGGTCCTTTGCAAGAGAAACAACTGTTTTTAATCTCAGGGCCATCTCCCCAACCCCGAGAAATATCTCCTTAAATCTCTGAGAGTCTCTGATTTTGAGTAAATGGAGCTATACACTGAGATTGTATCCATGAGTACTCTAACATGAGTGGCAGGCTTAATCATTTGTACAAAGAAGCTGTTCAATGTAATAATCCTGAGGCTCTGTCATGTGTATTCATTATTATTAATTGAAATGACATTAAATTTGTTAAAGAGATATTGAATGTAGACTGCTTTTAGATCATGTAACTTGGGGTATGGGAGAGAAGATAAGGAGAGATGATAAAGGAAGAATAATAACAAAAATGGAGGGGCAGTGTCTGAGATCTAAAGAAATGTACAAAACACTTGGAGGAAATAGCATATAGCAGCTTATTGCAATTGAAGATCAAATAAGAGAACTATGAACACAATGTCATTGAAGCATAATGGAGGCCAGGATTAGGAAATTAAGAAGGTTTTCCAAATGTCCTTCAACTCACAAGAGGGTTATATCCTGCTAACCCCTTGTGAGTGTTGAAGATACCTAACCTAGAAAGCACCATAGCCGAGTTGAGCTTACCTAAAATCTACTCAGGTCATTTTATTACCCTACAAGTAGACAAAGCCACCTAATAGAAAGCCTATTTTATTATAAGATATTGATTATCATAAGTGAATTAAGAGCACTGTTCTGAAGCATAGGCATCTGCATTATTGTAAGTCAAGAAAGTAAGAGTCATGGACCATGCAAATAACATAGGCAGCATTTTAACAAAGTAGTAGGAAAAATGGAATCATTCTATTACACGTTAAATAATAAAAACTGTTCTATTTCTAGCTTTAAATTTTAGTCTGACAATCTTCTAAGCCCAACCTTGCCATCACTCTTGGCAGACAGCATCCTTATACCACTGACTGGGTCGTGGATTTATGGCCCTTAGTACTTCGAAGGTTATCGGGAAATGAGCTGCTTTCAGCACCAATCTTTCTAGCCTATAATGGGTTTGGGGGAAATCTTCCTGTCATGAAGGTTATTTGACTCTAAATTTATGTCCATTTATAGATGCTTAGATTACAAACTCATTCTACATGGGTTAGTAAATGCAATCCGTATATCAAATGTTATAGCTGAAGAAGTACGCAAACCATCCGATAGTCCAAATGTCTTGAATTTGAAATGAGAATTAGAAAGAGAGCAGCAGAATTACTGAAGGTCATACTGGGGTTATTGTAGCAATAGTGACAGAAAACCGGGACTGTACTTCAGCAAGCTGTCGCCTTTCCATCACTCCTGCTATCCTGGGTCTGCCTGGATTTGCTACTGGGGGAAGAATTCCCAATCACTGCGCCACCTGTCTCCATGGAAGGAACTTTGTTTGGGTGTTGAACTGGCCCTCTCTTTGCAGGAATTCTTGTTAATGTATAAAGAAAGGGCTCGCATCTTTCACTGGAACCTTTCCACATAAATTCAAATAACGGTTTCCCACGGCGCCTTTGTTGGTTTTCTTTCAACTATTTTCCTGTCAAAAGGAATATGCTTTATGCACAAATTAGCATCCGCCTTGTTCAGGCTGAATCTGTGTAATCAGTACCCTAATGGGAGAAATGACTCATAATTTTTGCCTTATGTTTTTTTCAATTTGATAAATTAAAAAGCAGCCCCAAATTGCAGTAATGAAGATGCAGCTGAGAAGGATGTTTAATTGCTGTAGCCACTCAGTCTTTATGGAAGAAAAGCCACATCTGCCTCATCTGTAAGTTTTTTGAGGAATGATGACACTGAAGGGAAAAACACCCATTCAGGAATTCATAGAACTTTATGAGCCAAACCAAACCAAACAGAAAAACCAATCGGCATATCCTTTGAAAAGAATGCTCATTTATCCAGTCTATGTTTTATTTATAGATAGCCCAGATGATACTAATTTCAAACTATTTAGTCCATTTTCTGTTTAATTAATATGCTTAAATATCAGTATTCCCGAAAGTTTCCTACAAAGAAGTTTTAGTCTTGTATCATCAGATTTCTATGTTTAAGGTGTATAAATATTTATGTTATTTAATTTGGGAAAGTGATAAAAGATAACTATGGCATGACATGCTAATATGTAGCATTTATATGGTAAAAGTTTGTTGGCAGATGATTTAGTCTGTAGTTAGTATTTTAGTCATTTATATAAAAATTACATTACCACTTTTATTGCTAGGCATCTGTTCCAAGTCCAGAGACATCATCTTCTGGTAGAAGTATAGACATCAGAAAGATACATGAAACCTACAGAGACACTCGAAAATATGAAATCTAAGTCAGAATACTAAGACATTAGCATGTTCCCCTATAAATTATGTGACTATTTCTAAATAATTATTACACAATGATCTAATATACCACCCAAGATTTCAAGTTCTACATGATAAATATACAAGGTGTCCTTAAATGAACAAACTGTAAAGCAACTGTGGAAAGTAATTTACTTCAAACTTAGGCTCCATTGCTAAGAGTATGGTGTCCAGAATAAAGGAGGTTTGAGTTCTGCTCTGCTCAAAACACATGAGGAAAGGGGGCGTTTGGTATAGAATGACAGCAGGCAAAACAACAACAACAACAAAATAAGGGACGAGATTAGTAATGCTGTGACTGTTGGTTTCATAAATGATATGTGACCACTATGGAAATTGGTGTAGCCATTCTTCAGTAAGATGAGAGGAATAGAATTACCTCAAGATTCAGTTGTATTACTCTTGCAAATATGCCCAAAGGACTCTACATCCTACTAAAGAGACACTTTATCAACCATGTTTACTGATGCCCTATGAATAATAACCAGAAATTGAAAAGTAGCATAAATGTCTATCAGTATATGAATAGATAAATATAAGGTACATTTACACATGAAATATTACTCAGCTGTTAAAAAAATCATGAAATTTTAAGATAAATTTATGGAGCTAGAAAAAGTCATCCTAAGTGAGATAACCTAGACACAAAAGGACAAGTATGGTATATATTCACTTATATGTGGATGTTAGTTGTTAGGGCATCAATAAGCAGACTACAATCAGTATAACCATAAAGGTTAGGTATAGAGTAAGTGTCTAGTGCAGAAAGAATGGTCTCCTTAGGAAGAGGAACTCGAATAGCTAGTTATAAATAGACTGGGGTTAAGGGCCCTAGGATGAAGGGATCAAATTCAGAGTAGGGGGTAAGAAGGAAGTAAGGAATGTAATATGGAGAAGGACAGATAAAACAAAGGGTCACAAAGGGGTCACAAAGGGGTCATATGGAAAGCTGATTCAGTGAAAGCTTATTTAAATATATGCATATATGAAAGACATCTAAATTTAGAATCGCCAAATAACATGGGGAGCAAAGTCCCTGCTAGACATCTCTGGCCACTAAATGAAAAGTCCAGTGCAAGGAATGAGTTACATCTAAACATGGTTTTTGGCCAAAGGAATCCCACAGAAGCCCGCAAATAACCCATACTATTGGCAAGACTATTGGTTCCTCTTCACAAACTGATCGTAAGGCCCTGTTGCTGAAAACAACCCTATATAACCCACTGAACACAGCCTACAAGACTGGTGAGGTAATTGAGTGGGTAAGCACTCACTGCCACCAAGAATAAAAATCTTATTTAGAACTCTCGATATCCCACAAAAGGAGAAAACTTACTCCCCTTAGCTGTCTTCTGATCTCCCTGTGTACCGTGACATGTATGTGCATGCACACACAAATAAATATATAAATATAAAAAGGTGGCTCCTAAAGAAATAAAAAAAATCCTAAAGAAATAGTTGAGGAGACTATTAAATCCATAGTTAGCAAATCTTTAATCATTAAAAGGCCTTAGAAAAGCAACATGAAAATATTTCTATGAGATATCCGAAAAGAACAACCAAAACATGTCATCATTTTTTGTGTTGCTTCTCTAAGTAACCCATAGTACAGCTGTCCACAATTTTACTCATCAATACTCCCTCCATAATTCCCAAACCTGACTATGCTTCTGGTTCTCTGACAGAAAACCATATGGTAAATTTACAAGTGCCTCCCTGTGCCAACACTGTACCAGGAAGTTGGACAAATCATCAACAAACCTGATCACTGTGGCATTTTATGTTCCATCACCAGGTCATAAAATAAGAGAAGCAGAGAGGCACACTGTACATGAGCCTGTACTCCATCCTTGGACACAGATAGTAGAAAACAATCTTAGTTTTCATTAGGTAGAATCAGGACGAGGTGAGAATATTTGGGGAACCCACCCATACAGAAGCAGTAATATGTCCATTGCAAGGATTAGGACCTAGCTTTTGAAAAGGGTTGCTCATCCAGGATAAATATTGGAAAGAAAAAAAAGATGGAGAAGTATAAAGAGCAAGCCACCTGGCTTTATTGAGGAGAGGTATATAACTGACACAAAAATAAGTATGATTTAACTACATATATGAAATTGTATGGACTGGGTTTAACCAATAATTTCATAAAGATCACTAAGGAAATTCATTGAATTGGACTGCACTCTATACGCCAAGCACTGTGAATTCAATAATTACCTTTAGCATAATTCTATACAATGAAACTGTAAGTACTATCGAGTAAAAGTTGTAATGATTTTCTAAGTCTTCACTAGCACACAAGGTTAAATGGTTTAGTCTCCTCCCCTCAAAACGGACTTTTCTTCAAGCCTGCTGCTCCTCAGCTTCCCATTCACAACAATCCAGGACAGCTGTGCTCTTCTCTCCTTTCTTCTCCTTACCTGAAACTGCGTGTGCTTCAGAACCACATAACACAGGTATTTTCCCATACTGTATTAAGCTCTGTCAAAAGCCAACAGCAATTACTTAACACATGGCAGTGTTCCTCTCTTGGTGCATGTGGTGCCATAGCTCTCTTCGTCCTTCATTATATCTTTACTGTCACCCACAAGGCCACACGGTAAGAGGTTGAACCTCAGCTTCTTGGTTTCATGTTATAAGAACTCTGCAGACTGTATATGAGCTTTAAGAAACAGCACACCTACCAAGAGCGCTGCCTTAGGCCACTTTTGTTCATGCAGAAATCAGGGTGAGGTCCCCTCTATGCAAGCAGCAAAACATCAGATAATGATGTGTTGGTCACTATGGAAACCAGCCTGCTTTCAACAACTCTTTCTCTTTTAAGAGCTAAAGCCTTAGTGGGAAAAAAAAATGAGGGATTGCGATCTCTCTCTCTCTCTCTCTCTCTCTCTCTCTCTCCCTCCCTCCCTCCCTCCCTCCCTCCTTCACTCACTCCTCCCTCTTCTCCTCTTCTTTCTTTCTCCCTCCCTCTTCCCCACTTCCTCTTTCTCTCTACCTCCCTCACTCTCTCCTAGATGAATGGGTTTGCTCTACCATGTATACCCACCAGGATATGCAGTCTTAGACAAGCCAAAAACAATGGGCCCTGCAGGTCAGGGGCTGAAACCTCTCAAACTATGAACTAAAACAAGTTTCTTCTTTTTACCGTGGCTGTGGTGGATATTTTACAGAGTAATGCGAAGCTGACAGAATGTGCGCCATCAACATCCTGATGTTAATTAAGCTCAAATGATGGTTCTGGCGGAACTAAGTTGTATTTTAGATCAAGGAAACTAAAAACAATTTCTGGCTGAAGATCTAGCCATTCCTTAAGCAAATAAGGTCCTCCACCTCCATGCACACTTCTATCAAATGGTTTCTCTGGGCTGTCTTTCCTCTCTTCAGCATGACCTTCGCCACAAAGACAACCTAGACTACCTAAGCAGCCAGAGCTGAACCTCTCATATTGTAAATCAATAATGAGAAGAGACAAACAAGAGGTCAACACTGGAAACGTAATAACTGGAATCCAGATGCACAAGAGCCCAGCAGGGTAGATGTAAGGAAGGAATTTGGAATAGTCTACACTTGCAAATAATAGAATTTGTAGAATTTTCATTGTTGTGTTCTGGGAAAGCATGCCAACTGAAATTTTTGCTTTTACTAAATGTATTTAATGTCTTAGATTCAATTAAACTTAATCAGCAAAGGTGTTATTGAATGAAACATTCTAGTAGCATATTCATGGAATAAATGCAGTATTCTCTGCCAGAGTATAGACCTCTAATTTTAGCTGGAATATAAAATAATGTAATCAAATACTTTCAAAAGAAAATAATAAAAGTGCTGCCCTACCTTGCAGGCTTAGAACACGCCAAGCACTACTCTACAATTTTGATGCATTACTTGTTTTTTTTTCCCTAACAATATATATAAGGCAGTGAAACAACCTTCATTTTAAAGAAGTTAAAACTGAGACATAAATAAACTGAGAAAACTGTGCATGGTGATGATATCTTAAAGAGCAGAGCTGAGCTCCACAGCTCAACTGACTCCAGAGGTCAGGGTACTGATAATAAACTATATGAGCAGAAGAAACTGGTAGAAGACAATATTGATTCCCACAGGAATCAAACCTGAGTTCAGACTGTAGAATATACATAGCACCAGGCCTTGGTGGTCTTGTATGAACTTGAGTTTTTTGTTTGTTTGTTTGCTATTTTCTTACATTTCCCTTTACAAATAAATGAATAGATAACTTGCCTGTCAGTCAGAGAAAAATATCTAGGGTAAATGATGCCCTTCTATTCATCCCAGCATGTTGCCAAGCTCTCAGTGAGATATACACAGAGATGGAGGAGGCTGGTCCATGCTGCTAATTCCACAGTCTCCTGACAGCCAGACAAAGATGCCAGCTCTGTATGCTTGTTCGTGCTAAAATCAGAGTGAGCACCCGACCAGGAACATTACAAAACAGCAAACGATGATGCTCTAGTCCCTGTGGAAACCATCTCCTGAGAGGAAGGAAGGACTCACTCCAGCACCACGGAATGCACAGACTCCAACAGTCCTCTCTCCTTTATAGTACTCTAATTTTCCAAAATCCATGTTTTCAACTTAAATGTTTTATTATGAGAAAATTTTCTACATAAATACTATATACTACATTTACAACATTTCTACCACAGGCCCATCCATCTCCTGCTGTTCCACCCTTACTCTCATTTGAATTTATGACCTCTTCTATTATAATTATTGTTACACACACACACACACACACACACACACACACACACACACACACACACACACGAGGGTCTTGTAAATTATGCCCATCCATATTGCCATGTCTATTGTAAAGGTCATTACACAATTTTTGTTCAGATAACTTTTTATTGAGATTTCATGGTTTCAGCACCCCTGTAATATCTAGAAGACATTATTTCACAGCAGACATCCTGGTCCTCTGGCTCTTACAATCTTTCTGGAACCTCTTCTGCCATGTTCCCTGTGCTTTAGGTATAGCTGAACCAACTGGGGTGGGGCACCCCATAGTCTGCTGTTCTATGCATTTTGACCAATTGTGAATCTTAGTAAAACCCTCCATCTGCTGCAATAAGGAGCATCTTCGAGAAGACAAGCACAACTACCTGTGGCTATAAGGACCAGTACTTAGGATAAAATAAGAAACAATACCGATTAGGAAAATAGTAGAACAAAGTTCTCTGCTAGGGTTTATGACTTCTCTATCCATGTGTATTTAGCTAGATTTATAGGACTACGCATGCAGACCCTCCCATTGAATGGGTCTGAAGTTAAATCAGACAGCTGTTGGTTACTGTCAAGATAGAGGTATCATTATTGTACCACAGGGATACCTTACCACGCCAATAATTACTTTGATTTCTAAACTTCACACCTGGTAGTACTGTTGGTTGGTATCCCTCTTTGGTAGCTTGTATAGAGAATATTGTGTGCCTACTATGAGATCCAGTCCTCCAGGAGGAGGATTTTCCTGGTCAGTTTCAGGTTGATTGCTCCAAGTCTTATGATTAAAGAGTAGAGTATCTTTAACAGCAGACACTTATCTTCAAGGATCCTTTGTACTCCCATATAAATCTTAGGATTTTTTTCCATTCTTTTGAAGAATGTTATGGAAATTTTGAGACGTATCTATAAATTGCTTTGGTGTAATGATCATTTTTATGTGACTAATTCTACCAGTCCAGAAGCATAGAAAATCTTTCCATTTTCTAATGCCTTCCTTGATCTCTCTTTTCATAGATTTTCAGTTTTCATTGTGCAGGCAGTTCACCACTTTCGTCTGGTTTATTCTTAGATACATGTTTTAAGACAGTTGTCAATAGAAGTATTTCCAAGGTCTCACTCTCAAAGTGCTTGTTACTGGTATATAGAAAAGTCATTGATTATATATCATGTCACTTTTCTGAAAGTATCGATCATTTCTAGTTTTCTAGTATAATTTGGAGATCTCTTATGTTAAATATTATAGTATCTCCAAGTGGGAATAACTTGACATTTTTCCCCATTTATATCCCTTTTATCTCCTTCTCTTGTCTTCTTGCTATAGCTAGTACTTCAATCATCATACGGAAAAGGAGTATGAAAAGTAGTCAGCCCTGTCTCATTCATAAATTTAATAGCTTGTTTATAGATGTACTCCGTTTGGGATGATGCTAGCTGTGCTTGTCATACGTACCCTGTATTACATTGAGGTGTGTTCACTCCGGCCCTGGGCTCTCAAGGAAGACTTTAATCACAAAGGCATGCTGAATTTTTCAAAAGCTTTTCTGCATCTACTGAGATGATCACATGACTTTTATCATTAAGTCCTTCTACGTGATTTATTACAATTATCGGCTTACTATATTGACCCATCCCTACATCCTAAGGACTAAGACAAATTGATAATAGTATATGATCTTGTTGAAATATGCACATATTCAGTTTACAAGTATTTTTAGAGAATATTTGAATATATGATCATCAGAGATATTTTGATATAGTTCTCTTTTTGTGTGTCTTTTTTAGTTTTGATATAAGATTACTACAGGCTTCATAAAAGGAGTATGAATGTGCTCCTTCTGGATTCTACTTCTTAAATAACTTGGGAAGTATTGATTGTAATCACCTTTTAAATGCTGATACATTTACCTCTGTGAATCCATGTGGATCTGGGTACATTTTTAGTTAGAAAGCATTTTGTTACCCTTTCAATCTCATTTATTATGGTCTGCTTAAGTTATTGATATCTTCTTGGTTTGGCATCAATCTAGAAAGTAATCCATTTCTTTTAGGTTTTTTGATATAATGGAGAATAGGTTTTTAATTTATTCTCTGATGATATTCTAAATTTCTTTGATGCTTTCTATGTTTCTGTATTTGTTTATGATTTATTGCTTTTGGTTATTTCAGGTTATTTTGGTTAATTTGGTTAAGAGTCTGCCACCTTGTTTGTCTTTTCAAAGAAGCAGCTCTTAGATTCACTTCTTGTTAATATTGTTTTTGCTGTTGTTTGTTTGTGTGGATGTTTCCATTTTGCTTAGTTCTGACCTGATTTTTATTATTTCTTCCCAAATACTGACTTTTGCTTGGTTTGTTCTTGTTTTCCCCAAGTTCATGCATTTCATCATTACATCATTTACTTGTACTCTTTCTGTTTTCTGTTTTCTATTTTTTTTAATGGAAAACGGCTTCTAATGTGTCCCAGAGGAGTGTTTTATGAGGAGTTTTATGAGGAGTGTTTTCACTTTACTTATTTATAGTAAAGTTTCAATTTCCTTCTTGATTTCCTATTCGACCCTTTCAGCATTCAGGAGTCTGTTGCTTAGTTATCATGAGTCTGTATAATTTGTGGAGATTCTTTTACTGCTAACTTCAAGTTTGCCCAATTGTTTTACCTATACTATGCCATGGAAGTTTCTTTTCTGGACCTTTTTGGTGTTTTGTGTGCTTCCTGTATGTATATAAATATGTCTTATCTTAATTTGGGGAAGTTTATTTCTGTGATCACATTGAATATCTTGTCTATGGCATTTACCTGGGATTCTTCTCATTCTATACCTGTAAGATATTTAGATTTTTTCACAGGGTCCCAAAGTTTCTGCATATTCCATTTTTGTGATTTTTATATTTGATCATAGTCTATGGCTAAGTGAAGGAATTCTTCTACTCTAGATTCAAGCCCTAATAATGTACTCCATTCTGTTAAAGGCTTTTCCCTGAATTATCTAATTGGATTCTTAAATATGGATTGGGTAGGGAAAAAGCAGAGTAATGTGGCTTGAGAAGGGTTCAAAGTCACTGACAACTGGAGTCAAAGATAGGGGTAGGGCACATGCCATGGGATCTGTATGACCTGTTCAAGATAGAAAAGGTAAAGAAATCCACTCTCCCCTAGAGCAAATCTAATCCATTGCTTTAGTTCAGTAAAACATCAACAAGATTTCTAACTCATAATACTCTGAGAAAATAAACTTGTGCTGTTCTAAGCCTCTGAGTTCATGTTCATTTTTACATCAGCAGAAGGCTTAAAAGCTGAAGACATATTCCTTTGTAAACTTACATGTGTTAAATCAGAGAAATAGGGAGGTGGGCGCCAAGGTGAGGATGAAAAGGAACAGAGCCCTAGGGCTGTTCAGCACAGGGAAACTGATGGACGATGTGAGTGCAGGGGCTTCTCATTCATTAGCAGTTCAGTTACCTTAGGGAATTTCTCAATCTTGTAGGAATTGAATACAGGGAAAGCATTGTGTGATATGCAAAGACGTTTCCTGAAGAAATGAATACACACTTCTATGAACCCCAAGAGGGAGTCCACAGTAGACTAAAGTACATGGATAATGGCAAATTTCAACTTATTGAACCAATGAGTTTTATTGGGGTTACTTACAGAAATATGGGTAAGGGGAACAGGAACAGAAATGGGTCAAAAAATGGTCAAGGCCTATCCCAGTGCAGGTGACAGCTCACAAAATCTGGGAACATGAAACACACCTGCAGGCAGCTCAACAGACTGGAGAGTGTCCTTCCCAAATGACTCACTTGGCCCAAACCTCTTCCAGACAGTTCAGCTTGTCCCAGCTTCTTTCAGGCATGCCGTCTGCTCTCATAATCTTTTTTGCATCTTGACTTGTCTGAGAGTGACTGTCAGCAGTCTGTATTATCTACTCTTGGGAAAGGGGGGGGGGTCCTAGTGAATCTGGTCAGCTTCAAGGACTTCCTGAAGCTCTTCTGAGTTATTTGCCTTTTGTCTTAAGGAGTTTCTTTGCAGAGTAGAATGTTTGTTTCAACCTGTAGATGAAGGATGCATCTAACAAATTTGAGTCCTAAGGGGTAGTGAGCTGATAAGATTTTAAGAAATGGCAAATCAACAAAAGTAAAACTATATTTTTTTAAGATTGTCATGAGGTTCTATTTCTTATAATAATGAGATAGAGAAACCATTAAAATACTGGTTCCTTGAGTTACTGGAGACTATTTTATTATTAATAATGTAAATGTATGATGACATAATGTAAGACTTTGTGTACCCCAAAATTCTAAAATTAAGCTATTGTTACTTTTTTTGAATTGCCAATGAACAATGTTTGAGGCCTATGGCATTGGGGACAGTGACTCCTTTGCTGTAGAGTAAACTGTTTTCTTTCCACTTCTTGGGTGAGTAACAGTCTAATCAAAATATGAGTATACACACATGCATGCACATGTAGTTATGTCATGGGGTAGGAGATGGTGGTAAGATACATAAAATATGCATGTGAATATCTAGAATACAGAGGCTACAACAAATTATAACTATATTGTCACATGCAGAGAGGGTTCAAGGTGTATTTCTCATACCCCCAATTCTTCATTGGCACTGTGCATTCCTATTTTAAGAGTAAGAAAATAAGACCAAGATAAATAACTTAAGGTCAAATGGCTAGGTGGTGGCTTCCAATAAACTGTGTAGATTCAGGATACCAGTTGTGGAGCCAATGTTGTTCACAATGTTCAAAACTTCAGAACACTGCCTGAAGAATGCGTTTTTATCGTTCTCCATTTACATGACAGGAAACAAAAGGTTGGTTTTCTCTCCCAAACCATACAGTAACAGCGCTGACTTAAGCAGGCACTTTATTATAGAATCAATTGCTTAGTCACTATCTAAACAAACTCCTCACTCATGGTAATTACAAAAGGAGATAGTTTCTTTATAAGCCTGCTTTGTTGTTATGTTGTTTGGTTTGACACAGGTCTCATGTAGCCCAGCATGGCCTCTGACTTGCTATGTCGGCAAGGAAGATCCTGAACTTCTGACCTGCCTGCTTAAGCCTCTCAAATACAGGATTACAGGCATCTGCTACTAAGTCAGAACACTGTTTAAAAATGAAGTGATACACTAGTGACCAGAGAAACAGAGAACTTGTCATCTTTGTAATGTGATATGTTGGGAAAATTTAAGGAAAGATGGATGTATTTTGGCTCACAGTTTGTGATGACATGAACCCCTGACAACCAACGAGTGAAACCACTGGTCACACTGTGTTTGCTGTCAGGAAGCAGAGAAACCCATGCTGGTGTTAGGCTCTCTTTCTCCATCCTGCTCAGTCCAGGACCCAACCCATCTATAATGCCATCCACGTCAGGTTGCATCTTCTTTCTTCATTCAACCTTCGTGAGAGCATTCCCAATGATACACCCAGAAGTATGCTTTATTGTGATTCTAAATCTAATCACATTGACAATGAATATCAAATGCCAGTTATAAACTCTTCTATTAATTTTCTTGATATGGATATTGCATGAAACTGTGGTTACTTTAATCAAAAATTATTAAAGGAATTTTTGCATGAACCTCTTTCTTTTTCCACCTACTTCTTACCTTTCTTGCAAATGCCCTGAAAATACATACTTAGATTCTGAGAATTAGAAACTTAGTGGACTAAATGACAAGTATGTAAAGGAAATTTTGAAGGGGTAAATTATTTGCATATCTGTTTCTCTACTCTAGGTTAATACTACTTTTAACAATTTCTATTTTCCAGCCTTATTTTAGCAAAGCACTAATAGGAAAAGTGAAAGGTCTTCAGAGTCAGCACAGAATACTTCCAGGCATCAAGTTCTCAGCACAAAGGAGATTTTATTTCCCTGGAAGGGCAAGTAGGGGAGGGCTGCCCCTAGATATCAGAGCCAGCAGCAGATGTCTCTGCAGGAGAGCTTTTAAAGAGAAAGAGCAGAAGTCAGTATTAGAAAGAGTTGGTGAATCTTGATTGGACATGTTAGTTGGTGTAGTCAACACATCAGTTTTGATAACTGGTCCTCGGTGGTCAGTTCAGGAATGAGTCAGTCATAAGGAAGTGGCCAAACAAGGAAAGGGACCTTGGTGACCTTCTTTAAGATTGTGGAAGTATCTAAGTAGAAGAATCTAATAGTTTAGCAAGAAAGAGGTAAATGGCATGGGCAAGACGTGCCATCCTCATGTTTGCAATTCTTGGTTCTGTTAGAGAGCCCTTCCGAAAGAATGATCAGCTATGGTTAAAAGCCTCGACCTGAACTTTCAGAGTAAACTAGTTTTTTAGCCTATTTGTGACTGCTTGAACTTATGTTAGAACTTGGCTGAAGATATTTCACAATGCATTTCCTGTCTCGGAAGGAGTAGAAACCTGAGTCTTTTTCTCTGTCCTTCACCTGAAGTTTGTACTAGAAGCTGTGAGTTTTGATCTTAACTTCTGATTTTATATAAAATGATAACAATATAACAACAAATAGATGATAATTACTACAACTAGATATGAATGAGGATATTCATAGGAAGGCCTGCATCTGGGTGAGGTTTTTGGCACATATGTTTCTATGTACTCTTCAATCTCATTGGTAAGTAAAAATTTCAAGTTCGTAGCGATTTGGAGGCTTGTTTGTGTTTACATTAGCAATGGTCCAACCCTATCACTCTGATCCCATGTCTGTCCTTAACATCCCTCTGTGGACTTATCATTGTACACAATGGGTAAAATACGAAAAATTAGGAACTGACTGTGGTTCCTTGGATTAATAGGAGTAAATATGAATTAAAAATTGGAATCTAGGGCCAGGCATGAAATCACAATCACAGCACTTGGGGAGAGGGGGCAAGAGAATCAAGGCTTCTAACCTGCCTTGGCTACATTGGGAGTTTAGGCTGGCCTAGACTAGTTTCAGACTAACCTGTCTGAAAGAATTTTAAAAAATAAATAAAAAGGAAGAAGTTTGATTTCTACTCATTACTCCTTATGTAATATTGGACTTAGTCTCTGCTCTTTTAAGATGGAGGAAATACCGCTGGCATTTTCAGTTTTATGAGAATATTAGAGGTGTCCATTTGAAATGCTCAGCAAGGCACTTGTAGCACAGTAGTCTTCAATAAGAGGTATAAAGTGCTTTAAGTCATAAATTCCTTTTCATTAGTCTCAAACGCACATGAAATATTCATATGAAAGTCTATTTGTTTCTTCTCTAAGGAGGAAGCAGAGACACAGAAAGGTTAATTTCTTTCCTAAAATCCTGCCATGAAAGAGGTGTGACTCAATTACAGGCATCTGGCTGTGGAATCTATTGTTTACTCACTATTCCCAAAGACTTCACTCTGAGAACACTAAGTAAGGAAGCACTGTCAGCAAGATGCTACCTATGACAGCCTCTAGAGATGCACTCACCACTCGTCATTGTAAACATTTATACAAAGTAACACTGAGGACCACAGATGTTTCTGGCAGGGACATACAAGAATAGAAAACAGGTCTAACTCTCACCTACAGGAGAATTTTCTTTGGGTTCATTATGTCTCAGTTTCATGGTAGAAGTACTCCTCAAGATTGCTGCTCTCACCATCTACAAAGGGGCATAGGGAAAGCAAGGCTAAACCCAGCCTTAGTAGCTCAACTAGTTCATGGGTTTCACAAAAAGAAACGCTATCTTCCAAACACTGTGCCAAGTAGCTGTAGTTCAGAGGAATTATTATTTTGAGCACTTCTTTAATTCAGAACTCAGAACTCAGAAGCGGGCAGGGCTTCTGAGTTCATGAGACCATAATATTCTTTTCTGATTGTTTTTATTGAGCTATACATTTTTCACTGATCATCTCTCTTCCCTTCCCCTTCTACCCTCTCCCATGACCCCAAGGCTCCCAATTTACTCAGGAGATCTTGTCTTTTTCTCCTTTCTTTGTAGGTCCATGAATGTCTCTCTTCGGAGCTTCTTTGTTTCTTAGGGTGTCTGGGGTTGTGGACTGTAAGTTGATATTTTTTTCTTTGCTTTATGTATAGAAGCCACTTATGAATGAGTATATATTGTATTTGTCTTTCTGGGTCTGGGTTACCTCATTCAATTTGGTTTTATCTAGATCCATCCATTTGCATGCAAATTTCAAAATGTCATTTTTTACCACTGAGTAGTACTGCATTTTGTAAATGTACCACATTTTCTTTATCCATCTCCAGGTTCTGACTATTACAAATAATGCTGCTATGAATATACCTGAGCACATGTCCTTGTGGTATGATCAAGCATCCTTTGGATATATATCCAACAGCAGCATTGAGGTAGATTGTTTCCTAATTTTCTGAGAAATTGTCATATAGATTTCCAAAATGGCTGTACAAGTTTTCATGCCCACCAGCAATGCAGGAGTGTTTTCCTTATCCCACATCCTCTCCAGCATAAGCTGTCATCAGTGCTTTTGATCTTGGCCATTCTGACAGGTATAAGATGGAATCTCAGAGTTGCTACGACTTGCATTTCTCTGATGGCTAAGGATGCTGAGAATTTCCTGAAGTGTCTTTTAGCCATTTGAGATTCATCTGTTGAGATTTCTCTGTTTAGGTCTGTATAGGTCTGAAGCAACCCCCCCCCCATATGCTTAACATTCTTGTAAAACCTCACGTCTGTCACATAACACATTCAGCTTCTTGCGGCACTTCCCGTACTGCTCATACATCAATTATCAGGAAGTTTCAGTAATAGGTCATGAGAATAAAAGAAAGAATCCTAGGGATATGGAATGTTGTGGATGTCCTCTGGTATATGTGTTGCTTTATTGGTTGATGAATAAAGCTGTTTTGGCCAATGGCTCAGCAGAGTAAAACCAGGCAGGAAATCTGAACAGAGATACAGAGAGAGAGTGGGCAGAGTCAGGGAGATGCCATGTAGCTGCCGAAGGAGATAGACGCCCTGGAATTTTACCTGTAAGCCACAGCCTAGTAGTGTGATACACAGATTAATAAAAATGGGTTAATTTAAGATTTAATAGTTAGATAATAAGAAGCCTGAGCTAATAGGCTAAACAGTGTTGTAATTAACATAGTTTCTGTGTGATTATTTGGGTCTGGGCAGCGGGGAAACAAAAGAACAGTCTCTGTTTGCAATGAAAGGACATATGGGGATAAGAAAATGTCATAAAAGGAATGAATATGACCACAGTAGTTAATGTACACATAGGAAAATTCCAAATAACCAGATTTGAATGACATTCTCTGATGTTTTTTATTAGTTAGAACAAAACATAGATAATTTTTGGAGAAAATAATGCATGCAAGGTTTGGAGAGACATTCCTCATAAAAGTATTAAAAAACAAATAAATAAAATTTTGTTGCCAACACAGTCTTTCTGCACAATTAGGATAAATTCTTTGTTGTTACTAGGTATCCTTTAGTTTTCACCAACAAAATGAACCTGAACTCTTCATAGGTTAAACTGAGGAGTCTCTCTGAATATAAAATTTAGTAATCTGTTCACTTAATTGTTTTAACAATGCACTAAACTTCTCAAGGTTCAAACCTACTTCCTTAAGTATGCTGTCTTAGCAAAATGATCCATAAAGCATTGATGCACCATCTTATAAATAATAATTTTTGGTTCTAGCACTTCAGTGGTTCCAAAGGTTAAGACAAACTTGTCATTGCTGTTCAAATCTTATTAGGCACATATTGTCAGGAAGGTATTTACCAGCAGCGAATGTTGCAGAGTCAATAGTGATAATGAGGAGCTGCTTTCTCTGAGAAATAGAAGTAAAATATGACTGTCATTTTTTTCACATGCCTTGAATCAAAGAGCTGGGTCTTTCTGAACTGGTTACCTTACCACTCACCACCAGGCAGGCAGAGAATCTGATAAAAAGAACAAACTATGCAGATTGAAGTGTTAGACAAGGGTGTAAGAGTTTCAGCATATTTCTAGAAAACAGCCAGTGACAGTGACACATAGACCCAGTAGACAAAGTAAATGACAATGGAATAAGAGAGGACTTGTTTAAGGGAGGAACATGAGAGGGGAGAATGACCTTTGGCAGCATAAATTATAGCACCTTGTACTTATTTTAAAAACTAAATTTAAAACTAGAGCTTTTAAAAAAGTAACTTCACTAAGGGTATTTGTGTTTCCTGTGTTTAATTGCCTCATAGACCCAAAAGGTTTGGGTATGGGTTTGCTTTTCACCAGTTTAGGTTTCCTGAGTCCTCTTCAGTGAATTTAATAACATGACTCCTTAGACAAAAGATGGGGTAACTTTAAGTATTTTACCTACACGTTTATGAACTGAGAGTCTCTCACATGGTGTTAGTTTGTTAGCATGAATGCTTCAAGACTGAACTTATTATGGAGAACAGCTGTGCCTGGCACCATACAGTAAGGCCAGAGTCTCTGAAGAGAAGCTGGGGGAAGCACTGGTGATGATGCAACCTCAGTTGAAATGCAGTTTTTCAGACACTGGAGATGACAAGATTCCAAGAGGAATGCCGAGGGCACCGACAGTTGTGAAGGGGATCTGGTCTGAGCCCACCAGAAAGCTGTGTGCATTCTGCAGATGACAGAGCCAGAAGAGTGGGACTCACCGAGTCCTTTGGAATTGGAAGATCATGAGTGAATCCCAGATGTCAGACACTGAGTTGTTTAAACTGTTCAATTTTTGGTTTTGATTTCATTTGAACATACCTGTGCCCAAACTGTACTCTCTTGGAATAAGAAATATTTAAATTTATTTTGATTCTACAGGAACCCACAATTATGACTTTTGGTGTTTTAGAAGAGATCTTTGGCTTTTAAAGTATTGTAAAAGTATTGTAAGGACCATGTAACATTTAAAATTGTACTGTAATTATACTATGACATTGCCATGGCCTCTCAGAAACAAATGTGAAGGGAAGCTTAGGGCTTAAGGTGATGCACTTGTCTATCAAGATGACAAAAGGAGGAGTCTCTTAGTTAGCTTCAACTGCTGTTTTGACACAACCCAAAATTCCCTGAAGAATTTTCATTTGGGGGATTGCCCAAATCAAATTAGACTATGGGCATGTCTATTCATTATTTTATTGATTGTTAATTGATGTAGGAAGTACCAGCCCACTGTCGGCAGTGGCCTTCCTAGGCAGCTGGACCTAAACTGGTTGAGAAAGGTAGACGAACATGAGTCTGGGAGTCAGCGGGTAAAAGAGTCCCTCCATGGTCTCTGCACTGGGTTCTTGGCTTGAGTTCCTATTTACTTCCTTCAGTGCTAGGCTATTTCCTGTAAGTGTAAGAGGAAAAAAGAAACCTCTACTCCCTGTATTGCATTTGTTTATGGAGTGTATCACAGCAAGAAAAAAGCAAACTAGAAATAATATATATGTATATATATATATAAATGTATGTGTATGCACACACACAAACATACACACACACACACACACACACACGCACACACACACACACACACACACACACACTTTGGGATCCACTAAGGAACTTAGTATTACATCAAGAGCAAGTAGTGCATACCAACAATCCTATTACATGTTTTTCGCTTAGTAGTAAAATGTCAAATAGGTATTAAAAGTGAAGAAACAGTAATAAAATATTTATCAATTAGTTCCAAAGGAACAGATGTATTTCATGCCTGGAAGCTGCTGTATAAAAGCTGTTCTTTGAATTCTCTATCATTACTAGAAGGACCCTGAAGCACTAAGGAGAGAAGTAATCTTTTCAAAACGGTATTAGAAATGGTTCTTTCCAGGTGAGGTCCTACCATGAAGTCCAGGCTGGCTCCATATTTTCATTCTGTTTGCCTTGTCTCCCTGAGTGTTGGATGATGGGTGTGTGCCACTATGCCAGGCTTTGCACTTAATGTTTCTGTAAACCCTTTCATCCAAGTTGTTTTACTTACTCCTTGATGGGTTCACTTCCAAATTCAGTTGCTCAAGATCTGTTGTTCTGGACTAAATGGCATCTCTCCAGGCTTAGCTCTAACTCAAATATTAATATGCAACACACAATGTGGTCATCTTTGGAGATGGGACCTTCAGGACAAAAGTTATACTTAGGTAATGTCATAAAGGCAGAGACCTCTCATTGAGATCAGGGCCTTATAGAGAAAAGGCACCAAGACACCAGAGCTTGTGTGCATGTACCCCATCCATTCACTACCTTTCCTCTCTGCCTCTCCTTTCTCTATCTTTTTGCCACACGAGGACACTGTAAGAACTTTACCAACTACTTATCATGAACTCAGACCTGCAGACTGTAGAGTTATGAGAAAGTACAATAAGTGTTTGTTGTTTAAGCACCTGGCAAACTGTAGGGACCACTCAGGCCAGTTCTGCAGCTGGTAAGAGACAGGGTGAGGTCTCTTGCCCTGGTGACCTCAAGGATGACTCTTTCACCTGTTACAGGCCTCAAGGGGCATGGAGGGGCTTCTCTCCCTTTTCCATATCACCATAAGGTGGATGAATCAGGTGGATGGTCAGGACCAACCTCTTGCAGGCCTGATCTCTCACACTCACATTCTGGGGGTCATCTCACCCACACTGCCATCAATGGGGTCAGCGCTAGTGTGTTGCTCAAGCAACATGCAGGGCCCACTCGCCATAGTTCTGCATCTGGTGAGGGACAGGGTCCAGTTCTCTTGTCCACCATAGGTGGCAAGGGTTGGGGGGGTTCATCTTTCCCTCTCCCTTACCACCACATGGAAAGCAAGGGATGCAGGGCCAACTCTCCCACTCTTGTGACCTGAGGGCAGGCTCACCCAGGCCTGCACCAGCGAGGCTGGCCCTACTATGCTGCCCAGGTGAAGTGCAGGGTAACAAATTGTAAATTAAGTATTTCAAAAATCCTTTAGAAAGCGGTTTAATTTTTTTCATAATAAAGAGGTGATAAATGTTTGGACTGGGGAGCTGACTCTGTTAATAAAGTGCTTGTGTTAAAAGAAGAAAGACCTGAGTTCAGTCCCTAGAACGTGTGTAAAAGAGGGGGTAGTGTTGTGTTACCAACTAGAAATCATACTGCTGGGAAGGTAGAGACAGACAGATACCTGAGACTTGATGGTCAGTCAGTCTAATTAAATGTTTGAGCTCCAAGTCTGTCAAAGACCATGTCTCAAAAACATGAAAAGAGGCAGGCAGCTCCTGAGAAATAACACCTGAGTTTGTTCTGTTGGCTCCACACATGCACGTGCCTGTCACACAAGGACACACAGACAGCTTTCAGTAGGAGAACTATTTGGAGGGATAGTTATGGCTAATCTCATTTAAAAATTATACAATGAAGATGTGTGTTCTAATTTGGCATCCCTTCAGTATGAACTTCTTTCTGTAGCAGTTAAACTTTTGTTTTAAAAAAATGAATAAAGCTAACTTGTGAAATTTGAATGTTTTATATGCCAGTTAACATGAAAAGAAAAGAAAAAATATGAAAAGTAAAAAAGGGAGTATGGTCAAAATTTAAGATACACATTGAAAGAAATTGTATTTATAGATCCCAATACTATGTACAATGAATGCATAATAAAAAAGAAAAATTGTAAAATTGTCAAAAATCATCTGTCCATGTATGTGTGGATTTCTGTCTGGGTCTTCAATTCAATTCCAGTGATTAATGTATCTGCTTTTATGTCAATACAATGTGTGCTGTTTTGTCTATTAACATACCTTTGTATTAGAACTTGAAATCAGGAATGGAGACATTCCAGCAGGTCCTTCATTGTTCAGGATTGTTTTAGCCATCATGAGTTATTTATTTTTCCATATAATTTTGAGATTGTCCTTTCAAGATCTGGAAAGAATTGTGCTGCAATTTTGATTAAGATTGCATTGAATCTGTAGATTGCTTTTTACTATGTTAATCCTACTGATTCAGAAGCATAGGAGATCTTTCCATACTCTGGTATCTTCTTACATTTATTTCTTCAAAGACTTCAAAGTTTCTATTATATAAGTCTTTCACTTGCTTGGTTAGAGTTACCCCAAGATATTTTATATTATTTGATGCTATTGTGAACGGTATTGCTCCCTGATTACTTTTTCAGTCCATTTGTCAATTTTATATAGGGCGGCTATGGGATTTTCTTTGTATAAGTTAATCTTGCATCCAGCCATTTTGCTGAAAGTGTTTATCAGTTATTGGAGTCCCCTGGTGGAACTTTGGGTCACTTATGTACGCTGTCACACCATCTGCAAATAACAATACTTTGACTTCTTTTTTTTTTCATTTTGTATCTTGATCTCCTTCAGGTGTCTTATTACTTTAGCTAAAAATTCAAACACTATATTTAATAGATATGGAAATAGTCAACAATTTGTCTTGTTCCTGATTTTATTGGAATTGCTATGTGTTTCTCTCCATTTAACTTGATTTCAGCTATAAGCTTCCTGTAAACTGCCTTTATTATATCTAGGTGTGTCCCTTGTATTCCCTAATCTTAGGACTTTTACCAGGAAGGGGTGCTGGATTTTGTTAAAAGCCTTTTCTTTATTTAATGAGATAATCATGGGATTCTTTTCATTCGGTTTGTTTATATGATTAAATTTACTGATTTTTGTATGTTGGACTCTCTGTGCATCTCTGGGATAAACCCTACTTAATGGTGGATGATCTTTTTGGTATGTTCTTGGATTCAGTTTGCAAGTATTTTATTGAGTATTTCTGTAATTCTCTTTGTTGAGTCTTTATGTGGTTTGAGTATCACAGTAACTGTAGCCTTATAAAATGAATTGGGCAATGTTCCTTCTCTTTCCTTTTTGTGGAATAATTGGAGGAGTGTTGGCATTAACTCCACCTTGAAAGTCTGGTATAATTTTGCCTTAAAACCATGTGGTTCTGAGCTTTTTTTGGGAGGAGGGGAAACTTTTAATGACTGCTTCTATTTCTTTGGAAGTTATATGTCTATTAAGTTGCTTATATGATCTTGATTCAACCTTTACAAGTGGTACATATGAAGAAAATTATCCATTTCTTTTAGATTTTCCAACTGATGGAGCACATATGTAAAGTATGTTCTTAAGATTTTCTCAATTTCCTCAGTGTCCATTGCTATATCCCCCTCTTTCATTACTGACTTTATTAATTTGGATAATTTGTCCCTTTTAGTTAGTTTGGCTAAGTCTTATTAATTTTCTCAAAGAACAGCTCCTTGTTTTGCTGATTATTTGTATTTTTCTCTATTTTTATCTTATTGATCAGTCCTCAGTTTGACTATTTTTTGCAGTCAAACTCCTCTTGGGTATGCTTACTTCTTTTTGCTTTACATCTTTCAGGTGTGTTGTGATGTTTTTAGTAAGAGATCTCTCCAATTTGTTTATTAAGGACTTTGTGATTTGGACTTACTTGGTCTTTTTCTTTGCAGACTTTAATATTTCTTCTTTGTTTTGTATGTTTACTGTTCTCATTATTATGTGACGGGGACATTCTCTTCTGAACCATTCTAATTGGTTTGCTTCTTGTAACTTTACAGGAATGTCCTTTTTTAGGTTAGGAAAGTGTTCTTATTTTTTTTTGAAAACATTTTTTGAGTCTTTTAGTTGGGATACTTTTCTTCTTCTATTCCTATTATTCTTATGTTTAATCTTTTCATAGTGTCCCTGGATGTTTTGTGTCAGAAAATTTTTAGAGTTAACATTTTCTTTTACTGATAGATACATTTCTTCTATTGTATGTTCAATCTTCAGTGACTGAGATCGTCTCTTCCATCTCTTGTATTCTGTTGGTGAAGTTTGCATATGTGTTCCTATTTGAATTCATAACTTTTTCATTTTCAGAATTCCCTCCATTTGTGTTTTCTTTATTGCTTCTATTTAAATTTTCAGGTCTTGAACAGTTTTATTCATTTCCTTCAGTTATTTGTGTTTTGTTGGCTTTCTTAAAGAAATTTATTCATTTCCCCTTTAAGAACCTTTACTTTTTTCCTATAGGTAATTAATGGTCTTTTCCTTGTGTTTTAGCTATGTTAGAACATTCAGGGCCTGCTGTAGTACGATAGCTGGACTCTGGTGGTAACATATTGTCCTGGCTGTTATTGATTATGTTTTTACACTGGCCTCTAGCCATCTGGATTTGGTGTATTAAAAGTCTAGGTGCTGATTTTGGGGCAATCAGGAGGGGATGGACTGTGGGTTCCACGGGACACGTGGACAGCAGGCAAGGGAGAGTGCAGCTGGAAAGAACCTGAGAAATCGGGTTCCGTGTGCAGCCTACCTTGTCTTCGGGTATGAATGGCCTATGGTTGAGCAGGGAGGGTCTGCCTGCACTGAGGACTGGAACACAGCAATGATTCAAGAGAGGGATATCAGGAGAGGTGGTCTGTGAGATCCACAGGAGGCTTGGAGAAGAGACCAGGGAGCTAGAGCTTATGTTCTGTTGCAGATCTAGGAATGAGCCTAAGGGACTGGATCTATTGGTGGAACAGAGAGCAAAGAATATCCACTGGCAGACTCGTAGTTGGTGTTCTTTATAGGGATAAATGAGAACATCGTTTACATTTATGGGGATACAGATTCTTCAACTGATAGAAACTCCCCTGAAAATTGATGCATTAGTAACACTCAAGAATAGTGGTAGTGACTGTGAAGTCTAGCTAACGATGGCGAATGTTTTATAGCCTCTTACAATTTACAGCACATTTTCATAAGTTCTATCACGTTAGAGTCATGACTCCATAAAGTGCACTGAGCTTCCTGGTGGAAGGCAATAAACCCTAAAGCAATTTATTTCCTGTGTGATACTACTCTAAGCTGTTTCCATCATGCACGTTTTGCATTACTTATTTATTACAAGTCCCTTCACAAATTAGGCCTCATGAAATACCAAAGGCAAAACAAATCGGATTAGAAACTTCAGATAACAATAGCAAAGAATTCTTCTTTTTAAATAAAGCTTTATAGGAAGAGTGTTTAGATACTTAGAAAAGTTTCAAAACTGAGTTCCTTATACCCCACACCATCTCCCCTGTTGTTGGTGTCTTATATTAGTGTCATATTTTTGCCACAACTAGTAGGTTAATATTGACACCTTGCTTATTTAATTGCTATTTCATTCATTTTCCATCCATATTATCCTGTTTCTTTTGTGTTATAGGACTCACTCGGAGTGCACAAAATATTTAGTCATCATGGCTACTTGTCCTCTGTTCTTTGAAAGCTTCTTAGAGTTTTCATGTTTGGCTTCTTTCATGTTTTCTTTCTTAAGCTGGACTTACAATTCCCGGAGAGTCCACAGAGCTGAAGTGTCGTCTCTCTCACTTCAGAATGAGAGGTATAATTCTGCATAGTTTATCTCTGGTGATACTGTAATTTGTACTGACTGAGACTGTGTTTGCCAGAGAGTTTCACTAAAAAGTCATACTTCAGCCCTTCACAATGTCTTACATGGAGACATGTTGCTAACTAGTGTATATTCCTTAGGATAGGGACCTAGAGTTCTCCTCTTAAAGGTGAAGGAGCCCCATAAATTATTTGGACTTCTCTATACAGAATGAGTCTCTATGTCTCTGCCTGATTTCTTAATTACTCATTCATTCTATATATAGAAATATTTATTGTGAATATTATTTTATGCATTGTGTAACAAATCCAATATATAATCCATCATTTATTATGTTACTCAAAATTGTTCAACTTTTGATACCAGAACGTCGGGAATGGGTTAGCGCATCCTTCTGACATACCCTGTAGTTTTAGGATTTTTAAGCACTGTTTTTTTTCTTTCCAGGACTACTAAACATTAGTACGAGTGTCAAACCGGCAGCCTACAGGGCACATGCATTCCATAATGACTATGGATAACACCTTTGATATTTATGAACACACATACTAAGAATTCAATCTGAAATAACTATGGATAACACCTTTGCTAGCCACAATATCATGCTACAGTATCAAAAGGCTTGTGACAAATCTTTTCTCTTTTTTTAGTACATGTTTGTTATTCCAACCTTGCAAGCATCAATTTCTCCAAAGAATCCTTGTTCTTTCTTAGGTAATAAAAGTCCTTTAGTTTTAGGAAAAAAATCTCACACACTACTGTGGCATTGCTAAACTTGCATGGGGATAAACAAGAAAGTTATCAGACTAAGGCTTTGGGTTTCAACAAAAACTGAGAAGGGTAATGAATTCTGAAACACAAACATTTATTGTATAATAATTCCTACCATGTAACTCAGTAATTATCTTGAGTTTTTAAAGTCCTTGAGTAGTTTACAAACAACCAAAGATGAAGAACACAAACACTTTTAGTAAGTCAGTTAATATAGCTCTAATTTTCAGTTGGGGCTTCTCAGCTCAGCTTTTCACTCTATACTTTATAACCTGGGGATATGTCTCTTCATTTTACTATTTGCATTCCTTACTCTAATGGCTGAGATTTGCTTTAGTAACAGAATTAAAATATGAAAGCACAGATATTTTAAAAGTCTAACACAATCTTAGTAAATATGGCTTAGTTTCAAATGCTTTTTAAAAAGCCTGACACACAAAAATTGTAGACTAATCTTCATACAGTCTCAAGCACCTCCCAGGAAAATGCTAATCAATCAATCAAAAGTAGATATTTATGAACACACATACTAAGAATTACATTCTGAAATATTTAGGTAAAGTTTGTTACTGTAAAACAATTATTAGGGACCTGGCAAGGTGACTCATCAGTTAAAAATGAATACTGCTCTTCCAAGAGGGACCAGAATTCAATACCCAGCACACATATCAGGGGTGCTCACAATTGTCTCTACCTTCATCTCCTGGGTATTTGATGACTTCTCGACTCCGCAGGTATCTGCCCTCATGTATGCACATGCAAACACATGCACACACAACAATAAAAATATAAATTATTTTGATCATATTCACCTCCCACTCATCTCCACTAGCTCCTTCCAGATTCACTCCTCACCTCCTAACTCGCTCACAACTCCTGGCCTCCATCTTTGATTTTTTAAAAAACCTCACAAACTCTAATTTGCATTCATGGATATAAGGACAAATATGATAAAAAAAATACACTGTATGGAATTCTCTAAGAATTAGTAAAACATTTAAAATAATAATAAAAATAAATACTTTATTTAAAAATAATAGAATGGATCAAAATGACAATCCTAACTATTATTTTAAATAATAATCCTAATTAACTATTTTAAAATAATCAACAATGAAATCGGGAATTACCTTAAAGCTAGATGATCACAACTTCAAAAGGCACATGGAAATAAAATAATAAATTTAATGAGAAAATAAGATGAGTGTTTTTGAATGCCTTGGCTCATTATGAATATGGCACTTTGGGCCCATAATCTGCCATAGTTAAAAGGATCTTAGAATTACATAAGCCAGGTTTATAGAAAAGGAAATCATTCAACAGACCATATGAATGGTGCTGCTCATAATTGGTGAATAGAAGGTTTTTGGAATGTTTGGAAAACTGAAATAAAAAATTTTAATGAGGACTCAGGTTGCCAATTCAACTGACTTTAAAACAATATTTAACAATGGTTCTTTTTTTTTCTTTAAAATAGGAACTTTAATGGTAGGGATCTCACACTCAAAACTAAGTGTCTTGTTTGTTACAATTTTGTTTTTCATAGGCTCCTGGGTCACTATTTTGAGATACTATTTTTATTTCTATCAATATATGACACATATATTTTAAGAGTATTGAGACATATTCTAGCATCATTGCTGAGAATTCTCTCACATACTTGCAAGCAAACACAACTCTGCTTGGGCTTTTTGTCTATAGAGGGTGGGGTCAAAGAGAGCATTCCAATCCCTTCTGGCTTTAATGTTCTAACATCCTGCCCATTGTCATCTTTTCTTTTACAAATTCACTGCATGTTATATGTATGTATGAAAATCATATGCGTTCTCATGGTGACTTGTCATTCTCCCTCATAGGCTTTGTCCTCCAATTCAGTAATATTTAATATAGAAACATATTTTAAAAAGACAGTTTCCGAAATAAAGAAAGTGAACTCTAGGGCATGTGACTTTGTTGTTATGCAATCTTTGCTTTTTTCCAGGTTCACCATCACATTATACAACTGATGTGCAGCCAGTAGTAATGCCAGGACCAGGGCAGGGATTTAAGAAGTTAAGAACATATGCATTTGATTGTGTGTCTTAAGCTATCAAGCATGTTAAATCTTGAGATAACTGCTATTTTCTTCATTTAGTTGCCTTCCCACCATATGGTCTGTATCTGGCATTTAGTGATAGCAGACAGCCCATTTCTTTTTCATCATTTTCTGAACAGCAGGATGTAAATAGCATGACCTAAACCAACTGGGCATGAAGGTGTTAACTCCCTCAGTCCTAAAAATGCACACCATATGCATATGCATAATTGGCCTTCTGCTTTTTGCATTCTGACCTTGAGTTATTTCTCTCCTTTTGTAAAGGATGACATAATCTGGCCTTGTATTTTTGTAAGGATAGATTTTTTTTATCAGTTCAAAATCATTAGCTACTTGTTTTTCAATATCTACTCTCCTCTCTCAGTTCATCACAAGGAGAGAAAAGTGACTTCACATTATCTTAAGGAACATTCTGAGAAGCCATCAGTCACCAGCTGGAATTAACCTGAACATGTCTCCAATGGGATGCAGAGCACTTAAGCATGCCAGCTGGAAGGCATTTACAGATTCATTTTTCTGACTTCATGGAAAAATCTTTCCAGTTCACATCTGTAGAGGTTGCCTAATGATCTGAGGGATGTGAATTTTGTGTGGCACCGGGGCACCAGAACCATTTCCACCACCCTGAAGTATTAGAAATGTGACCCAAATTAAGGGCAAGAGCCATTTTCAGTCACACAGTGCAATTCTGCCCTCTAGTTTATTATTCATTTAAAGGCTACTTCTAATTTACTAAAAAGCAGCTCAGAGCATGCGGAACCTCTTTTGTGTGGCGTCTCTTCTCAGTGATTCCTTCATTACGACAATAATTTACCTTGAAATTGAAAGAGCTATGTATGTCATTGGTTCAGCCCTACAAGTTTATAACCAAACAGAAGGACCTCCCAGAGAGTGAAGGGATTATGCCGACCTGCCCACCTGCCTTGCAACAATGTAAGGATGAAGCCCAGATGGTTCTCCTGTAAATACCAGATTATTTCTGCAATGTTCGGCATGCCATTGTCATTATTCTTTCAAAACCACAAGTATGCAGAAAATGTTCACACACCCTGTTCAAAATATGTTGAAACTTTCATGAGTCCTGACTACACACCAAAGGTGATATGCAAGGCACTATACAGAATCTCAGGCTGTCCTTCAACTGACCATCTTCCTCCTACCTCAGCCTCCACGATGCTGGAATTGCTGGCCTAGCTTGCCATGTTCACCTTGGTATCAATACAATTTTAACAACACAGGAGATTCTTCCTTGGTCATTTTGATTCTTGCTTGGTCATTTTGATAGGTCATTTTAACTACTTTACCTTAAATGTGCTTCTTGTTTAATTTCTGCCTTTTATTTTTGAGATTACAACATAATTACATTTCCCTCTTTCCTTTCCTCCCATCAAACCTTCTCATATACCCCTTTCTGCTCTCTTAGAGATCTACAATCTACAGCCTCTTTTCCATTAATAGTTATTATATGATTGTGTGTATATGTGTATACATATATATTCCTAAATATAACCCTACAGGAAGAATTACAGACAACCAAGAAATGCTTAAAGTGGGAGAATCAGGCTCCTCCTGGGAAGAGACACCAGTTTGTTATCCAGTACAAATAGTCAGCCCTGAAATCACACACAAGTCACATTATGCAGGCTGAAATCTTTCCAAATCTAGTGGTTGTTCATAGCAACTTCTCAAAGAAGCCACCACGAGGAGCCTGGGACTGTGAGTGAGTGAGTACGTCTTGATTTTCTTTCCTGCAAAATTCTAGTTTCCATCTCACTTTGTCATGAAAATTAAATAATGTGTGTAAACCGCATTAGAAGCATGTTTGAGATATGTTAGCTATTATTATTATTAAAATTAACCTGCCCACACAGGTCCTATTAGGGGCACCAGGCATCTAAAAGCAGTTTAGGACTTGCTTTTGTGGTTAGGTGCCCACGGAAAGATCAAATAGCTAAGTTATGATTTCTCGTTGATTCGAAACCATGGACTCATATTTATCTGTGATGCTCTACCAAGAGACAGAAAAAAATAGCAAAGGGAATTATATTGGCTTAGGTGTCTGTAATGGAATTGTTATGAATAAATTTATGTGTGACTTCACTAAGGAAATAACACACATATTTAAACCAAGCACTGAACTGTTCCTTTCAACAAATGGAGTAGACATTTCTTTGGACATTTAATAATAATGACTTCAGAAGTGACAGAGTAATTTCAAAACACTAGATTTTAATATTTTTATAATGTGTATTATTGTGTATGCATGTGTCCATTTGCATACACAGAGACAGAAGGCTGACACCAGATATGGTGCTTAGCATTGGGCATGGGGATTTGAACTCAGAACCTCATGTTTGTAGAGTGAGTGCTCTTACTCCCTGAGTCATCTCCCCGTCCTCAACTAAAGTATTTTTTTACGAGGACAAGAAGAAAAGGAAACAGAAGTTCCAAAGGGAAAAGAAGCAAATTTATCATTTAACGATTTTCTTGAAGTTTCTATTTGTGGCATTGAATTCTATTTAATCTTCTCATTGAGCTCATCCACAGAACAAACAGGCTATTGTCATTAAGTCTGATGGGCTCTAAACCATGGCACGCTTCTTGTTTCTGATACATCAACAACCATAAATTTAACTCTCTCTTTTAAGGGCAAAACCTGCCTCTTAATTAATGTCCTAAGATTTGCACACTTTTGTCTCCTATATCCTAAAGACTATCTCTAAAAGGTGATGATGTCAATATACAAGTGATGTTCACTTTGCCTCTTTTGCAAAGCATGTGCCCTTACTTTATATTTTTCATGACTAAGGTTTTGCAGTAGAACTCTTGATATATTAAGAACTCTTAATATATCTCTTTCTACATATAATTCCCAAGTTAACATAGTAACCATAAGTCACACAGAGATTTTATAAAGTGCCTCATGAGGTCTTCTACTAAACTAATTTCACACATAGAAAAGATCAAAAATTCTTATATACCCTGATCAATGCCTGAGGCTTTTCAGTTGTGTGTGCTACTTTTAACTTTTTACTGTCTTAACTTTTTACCCTGCTGTCTCCTATACTTTTCAGTCATGCAAGTTTTTCTTTAGGCAACTATTAACATTTTATAGAACTCAGATATTGCATTGAGCACATCTTAGGAAGTAAATCTGATGAGCATAAGACAGCACCTCACACACCTAAAATTCACCTATAAAGAACAAAGCATAACTGTGAAGCACAAGCAGATGTCTAGGGTACAGAAAAGACAGCATCCTGGCAATGGCGAGAGTATAACTAAGTGAGACCATTTACAACAGGAATAACAGTACTACCTGAACCAACAGACTTTGGGGTCTATCATACATTAAAAGCCAAAAAGACTTATATCAATGATAATAATGATATTGCTAATTCTTTTAGAGGAAGTTATGTTGGCTGCATCAACTTCAAGTAGATATGATAGTGTGGTAAACACTTCAGAAACTTTCCTCTCAGAAACAAATTTAAAAGCTTTGCTGTTGGGCTGGAGAGATGGCTCAGCAGTTAAGAGGACTGGCTGCTCTTCCAGAGGTCCTGAGTTCAATTCCCAGCAACCACATGGTGGTTCACAACCATCTATGATGAGATCTGGTGCAGTCTTCTGGCCTGCAGGTGTACGTCCAGAGCACTGATACATAAAATATAAATAAATAAAATTTTAAAAGAAGTTTTGCTGTTTAAGAAAATTAATTACGATAGGATAGGATAGTTTAGTCCAAAGTTATACAGTGTTACTTAATACATTATAATGATTCTTTTACTTCACAAAAAGTAACTTCAAAAGTCATATTGAGCATATTTAGAAGCAAATCATGACTAAAATTGGTTTAGAATGTACTGCTTTTAACAAATGAGTTGGAGACAAACTTTGTACCCATCCGTGGGTGTCATGAAAAAATATACTAGTTTCCTGTGTTTGTACTTGTACCCTTGAACAAGAGGCTAAACCCAGAGAGATGTCTATCCATACCCTCTCCCCCAGTGAACTGCTTACAAAGTTACAATAGCTATATTTAGCAAACAAAATACATGATGCCCATTTATTTTCTTCCAAATTCAGTGAAAGTTAAATCACAGCAAAAATATTTTACTGGTATCACAGCAGCCCTACCATGAATATTGTATAAGTATTTTTTTCTTTGCAAAGAAGTGTATCTCCAAGTTTATAGAACCAGCCTTAGAAAAGATAAACAATCAAGTATTTGGACCCTTGACATGGAAATAAGAAATGTACTATAAATCTAAACTTATTGATCATTGGTCATTATCTAAATAAAAAAATTGCTGAGACTATGAATCTAAACTTAACTGTTATGTCCTCAGGACTCTTTGCTAAGGGCCTAAGATAACTCAGCTATCATCTCAGAGGCATAAGCACACTGTCTGGATCTACAGTGATATCTGTGATGTCAAACATTTTCCCCCAAACTCGTGCTCATGTGTGGATTCAAATTTACTATAGAGTGACTGCTTTTTCTTACTTAGAAAAAAACATATCATGATATTTATCTTCCTATCCGTCTGTCAGTATCCTCCTCACTCTTTCTCCCTTGTCTCATCTCATGAAATAACCCAGAAAGGCAGCTTGTAGCAATTGTTAGATCCTTCATCTTAGACTTTCCGGTCTTCAGAACTGTGAGTGATACATTTCTTTTCTGTATAAATCATATAGTCTCGTGTAGTTATAATTTGCTTGGGGGAGGGTCTCCAGGGGACAGATCCCTACCCTGTGACCCCCTGTGGGAGAAGCGTGCCACGTTCTCTTCCTCCTTACTGTAAGTAAACCTCTGCATTCACTGCCTATAGAGCTACTCAGTTATCTGTTCAGGCAAGGCAGAGATACTGGAGACAGGTAGACACTTTCATGATTTTGGAAACAGAATATGACATAAGCTAAGAAATCAAAGCCTACGTGGCTGGAGTTTAAGTTGGAACAAGTGACCGTAATGGTCAGAGAGAGACTGAGTATAAAGGTTGAGGCCTAATATTTGGCTCTTGGGTAGAAGTTGTTCTTGAGCTATGAGCCTCCCATTCATGTCTCTACACCTCTTCTGAAAACACAATATGGTCATCTAACTTATCTACTAAAGACATCATGGTGGTATAAAGTAGATTTATCATACAACTCTGCTTATCCACACTGGCCTTCAGTAAATGTCCCTCATGTCCACTATAAGACTTTTTTCCCACCTCATTCTACTCTTCCTGGACTATTCCCAAGAAGGAGGGCAAAAAGTCACCTGCAGTATTGGTGCCACTAAAAAAAAATTCTTTTTAAAATTTATTTATTAATCTTTCTCTCATATATTATATCTTGACTGATGTTTCTTCTCCCAGTCTGCCTCCCTCCACCTTCTCTCTTTGCCTTCAGAAGAATATTCTCAGACAGTGGTTTATATTTCCTAAAAGTTTTAAAACCTCAGAGATTTTTAATTCAGTGTTGTGACTAAATAATGTCTGGGCCACTGTATCAAGCAAAAGCAACCTCTAACCAAAAGGTATTTCCAAAACTGATTGCCAAGGTAGGATCAGAAGTAGAATTGTCCGGTTGATGGTTGAATTGCTATAACCTGGGTAGCTGTTGGTTACAGGCTTCCCTGAAGGATTTGTGTTTTCAATGTTGTCCATGTTAGACTTCTCATGAATGCCACTTCTCACACCACCCTAGTCCGCAACCCCAATTTCCCGTCCACCTTACTCTCCTCTCTAGGCTGAAGTGGGTGAGCCTAAGAAAGAGGCCTTCTTTACGTGCTTCTCCCCTATGCAGATTATTTAGGAAGAGCTTCACAAAACATATTTAATTAACACCCATTAGGGTTGAATAAATATCATGACTTCTATTCATTTCATACTCTTGAGAAGCCTTTCATTAAACATTACCTGATAGTATTTAAAAACTAATTAGGAGTCATGAATGAGTTAATAAAGATTCCATGATCCTCTTTTTCCCTCCATATTCTCATTATTCCAGAGTCATAACTTCAAACTGAGGACTCATTATTGATGCACCTCACTGATATAGAAGGTCAAGCCTTCACCTGTGCTATTTCCAGCACTCCATTTTTCATTTAGATTGGCAGTTCTCTTAATTAACACATTTTCTCTATTTACTACAAAAGTTCAAGGTTAGAGTTAATGTCAAGAACATATGTAGTGCCTTCAAAGTGAATTTTCCATGTTGATAATAAATGGTTTTGTGTAAGACACTGGAGAAACAACATCTCAAAAACACACTACGAAATTATATTTTCTGATGATTAATTATTGATTTTCAACATGATAAGCAAAAAGAGATTACTATTTCATTTTAAAACATGCATTAATTTAGGGGTTATACAAGCATGTTGCAGTGTGTATAGAGAACATATTGCAGGAAGGAGTTCACTGCATCTTCCCACCATGCGGTATCCAGAGCTCAAAGTCCCACTGTTAGGTCTTTTGGTATGTGCTCTTTCCTGCTGAACCATCTGGCCAGCCCAAGCTTATCTTTTCCTGTTTATATAAACACAAAGGCCAGTAGATAGCATGAATTGTTCATTGTTAAAATAAAAGGCATCAGAATTAAGAAAGGTACCATTATTGTTTATAATTATTGTAAGCTCCCTAAGAAATTCATAAAAACATACAGATGCTTTATACTTATTATATACTTCCATTTTTTAAAAAAACAAATTGAATAACTGTAGTATTTATCTATAATGCTTCCCTTGATCCACTAATCTGTTAAATTCTGGATCACACATTATTAGGCAGACCAAATAGCAGCAGCTTATGCAGAAACCACTGAAAGTGCATTTTCTCCTTTGCTGTTGCTTTCCCCACAGGATATTTACACTTCAGGGCAGCTCCATGAACCCTACCTTACTCTAACATGCCCTTTTCCTCACAAACAGAAAGGTATTAATGGTCTGTGAGGCTAATAATTGGTATGACTGATTGATGGAAAGCAGAGCAATGTCAAGGGTCTGACAAGGTTATTTTGCATGCTGACATTTTGTTGTTTTGTTTATCACTTAATTATTTCCAACTACCATATTAGAATATTCTACTTCAACCAAACATATTTAACCTACATATTCCTTCTTGTCTTCTTTTGTGTATCTTATTTTCTTCTCTTCTTTTTAAAATTGAAATCTTATACAATAAGTTCTGATTATAGTTTCCCCTTTCCTATCTCCTCCCAGATCCTCCCCATCTCTTCACTCATCCAAATCGATGCCTTCTTTCTCTATCTCACTTTAGAAAGCAAATGGGTAAATAAAAAGCAAATAAACCAGAGTAAAATAAGCATTATAAGGCAAAGGAAACACACACACCAATAAAAAAAACCATAGAAGAAAATCAGAAACTGTTATATACATGCAAAAGACTAGGAAGATTTTAAAAAATTGACGGAACAAAGCAATATGAGACAAAAAAAAAACTACCAAAACACTATGGAGTTCACTTTGTGTTGGTCATCTATTGCTGGACATGGGGCCTACATTTAAATGTGATTTATATGCCCAGTGAGAATCCTTTGGAAGAAACTGACTTTTTTTTCCTTGACAAGTAGTTATCAATTGTAGAAAGCTTCTTGGTTAGGGGTGACAGATGGCCTCTGTTTCTCCCTTTCAACACTGGGACACTATCTGGCTTGAACATGTGCAGGCCTTGTGAATGCTGCCTTCATCTTTATGGGTTCCTATGTGTGTCAGTCCTGTTGTGTCTGGAAGACACTGGTTCCTTGCTATCATCCATCACCTCTGGCTCTTACAATCTTTCTGCCTCTTCTGCATAGCTCCCTGAGCCCTAGGGGAGCAGTTTGATTTTTTAAAAAATTCCCCATTTAGGAATGAGCATTCCAAAATCTCTCACTCAGTATTCAGTTGTGAGTCTCTACAAGAGGAATCATCTCTGCTGATGACTGAATAAGACATTGATCTATCAGTATAGCGGAATGACATTAGGAGTCATCATATTGCTATGATCCTTTAAGAAAAGTAGTATGAAGCCAAACAGTGCTGGCATACGCCTTTAGTCCCAGCACTCAGGAGTCAGAGGCAGGCAGATCCCTGTGTTCAAGGCCAGCTTGAACTGTACAGAGTGAGTTCCAGAACAATTAGGGATTCACAGAGAAACCCTATCTCAAAAAAGAAAACAAACAAGGAAAGAACAGTAGTACATGGTTTTCCCTTTGATGGATAGCCTATCTAATCTCAGGTTCTTGGCCACCAGAGAAATGTCATGTCAGTCGGAGAGTGGTTGCTTACTCCCGCAACATTTCTGCCACTATAGAACCAGTGCATCAGGCAGTATATCATGAATTTCTTTAATGTTTCTTACTCAGTCATTTGTATTTCATTTTTTGAGAACTCTTTGTTTAGTTCTGTACTCCATTTTTCACTGAATTATTTGTTTTCTTGATAACTGGTTTTATTCATTTTTGTATTTTTTTAGTTCTTTATATATTTTAGATATTAACCATCTACCAGATTTATAATTAGTAAAGATATTTTTCTTTCTGTACCCTGAAATTTTGTCCAAATGATGGCATCCTTTGCCTGAGAGAAGATTTTAAATTTCATGAAGTTCCTATCTTAGCTAGGACTTCTATTGCTATGAGTGATACCATGACCATAATGACTCTTCTATGGGAAAACATTTAATTGGGGCTGGCTTAGTTTCAGAGGTTTAGCCCATTATTGTTCTGGCAGGAAGCATGGCACTGTGTAGGCAAACTTAGTACTAGAGAGGGAGCTGAGAGTTATATTTTGATCCACAGGCAGTAGAAAGAGACTGTGTACCACACTGGGCATAACTTAAGCATATGAGACCTCAAAGCCCACCCCCACAGTAACACACTTCCTCCAACAAGGCCACACCAACTAATGAAACCACACCTCATGGGTCAAGCATTTGCATGAGCGTATGGGTGCCATTTCTATTGAAGCCACCATAGCCCCATTGTTAGTACCTGTTCTTTCAGTGTCAAGTTCAGAAAGTCTTTCCCTGTGTCAATGAAATCAATAATACTCTCCATTATCTCTTCTATTAGATTCAGGGTATCTGGACTTATGCTGAGGTCCTTATCGAAGATTTAGTGTCCATAGGTATATGAACTTATGTCTGAGTCTTCAATTCAGTTCCATTGATCAACATGTCTGTTTTTACGCCAGTACCATGTCGCTTTTAATACTATAGCTCTGTAGTACATCTTCAAATTGGGATGATGATACCTCTAGCAGTTTGTTTATTATTTAGGATTCTTTTAGTTATCAGGGTGTGTGTGTGTGTGTGTGTGTGTGTGTGTGTGTGTGTGTGTGTGTGTGTGTGTGTGTGTATGTGTGTGTGTGTGTGTGTGTGAAGCTGAGAATTTTCTTTCCAATTTCTGTAAAGAATTGTGCTGGCATTTTGATGGGGATTGCATTGAATATGTAGATTTCTTTGGGTAGAATGACCAGTTTTACTATATTAATCCTCCTGATTCATGAACATGGGAGTTTTTTTCCATCTTCGCTGGAAGATGAATAAGACATCGTCTTATTCAATTTGTTTCTTTGATGTCTTAAAGTTTTTCCTATACAAGATTTTCACATGTTTGATTAGAGTTATCCCAAGATATGTTTTTAAGGGTATTGTGATATGTATTATTTACATAACTTCTTTCTTAGTCTGTCATTTGTATATAAGAAATCAAGAAATGTATCCATATCCTTTAAGTTTTTGAGTTTGGTAGACTACAGATTTTAAGTTTGCCCTAATGAATATATTGATTTCTTCAATGTCTATTGGTATATCTTCTCTAATTTTATCAGTTTGGAGCTTCTCTCTACAACTTTTACTTAATTTGGCTAAAGGTTTGTCAATCTCATTGACTTTCTCAAAGAACCAACTCTTTGTTTCATTGATTCCTTGCATTTTTTCCTGTTTCTGTTTATTGATTCTCTCCCGATTTTGATTCTTAATGTCTGCTCCTTTTGGGTGTTATGTCCTCTTTTTTTTCTAGATCTTTCAGGTATACCATTAAGCTATAAACATGAGATCTCTCTCTCTTTTATGTAGTCACTTACTGCTGTAATCTTTCCTCTTAGAACTGCCTTCATTGTGCCCCATAGATTTGGGTATGTTGTATGTTCATTTTCATTCAGTTCTAAAAAGTTTTAAATTTCCTTCTTAATTTCTGTCTTGGCCAGTTTTTATTTGTTAGTGACTTATTCAGCACCATGAGTTTGTAAGCTTTCTGTTGTTGATAATATCCAGATTTAATTCATGGTGTGGTCAGAGAGAATGTAGAGTGTTACTTCAATTTCCTTGAGTCTGCATAGCCTTCCTTTGTGTTTCAAAAAAAAGTCATAAGTTTTGGAGAAAGTTTCATGAGCTTCAGAGAAGAATGTATATTCTTTTGTTTAATAAGCACATTATTGCTTGTAAAAGAAGAAAATGGCTGACAAATGACAAATGCCTCGTGAAAACAAATAGCTGTATATTAAAGAACAAAATGAAATTGTACCATATGACTCAGGAATGAATATCTTATAAACACATAAACAACAGTATAAATGTATAAACTATCTGTGCAAGTTTATCACTGGAAAAAATGATAGGAGTTTAGAAGAAAAAATGAGCCCAATCTGGGGCTCACAAAGATAATGAACAAGGGAAGAAAAATTGGGGAGGAGCAATTAAAAATATACTTTGAAACTAAAGTATCACCTAAACAATGGTCACTTCTAAATAGAGGAAAACAGAAAAGAACTTAACTCTGGCACCATGTTTGTACTGTGCCTAATCACAAACAATGTACATATATAACTTTGACAAAATAAAATTCAAGCTAAACTAAATGATCTTGGCTTGACATTTTATAAAACTTCTTTATAAAATAACAACAGACAGCTGAGAAGGTTACCATTCCCACACAATGGGATGTCCATCTGCATCTAATTTTCATCTAACTCCTGGTTAGAAAATTACTCAATGTGACTGACTCACATAATCTTTGTCTCCTAATCAAAAACTATTATTATGTAATGATGTCAAGTCCTACTATATCTGTGAGACTGAAATGTAATAGATACCCTGGGATTCGTTTCTCTAAGAAGTCACAGGTACATGTTTATGATGATGCTACATTGATTTCAATTCAACCACTCTATTCACAAATTTTTTAAAAGGAGAGAAAAGAAAAACATAGTTCTTTAGCTTGTTATCAAGTGAAAGGATGAATAGAAATTTTTCCATTTGTAATAGAAAAATATAAAACACCACATTAAAAAGTAATGTGTTGTAAACTGAGAAGTCTTATTCTATTTTTACACTGAACAGATTCATAGTGCTCTGCCCAACTACATTGAATGCCAAGCTACAATCAAAGCTGTCTTGTTTCTGAAAACTACTTCGCAATATAGAATACTTTTTCTAATAATCACTGCAGCTTTTTGTCTCATATTTAACGCCTTTGAGTTTTACTTTGTTAAGCAAATAAAGTGCATGCCATTAAGACTGCCTGAAAGGCAAAGGAAAGCCTGCCTGTGATCAGGACTATGGTACAAAAATGAGCGTCTTTTGTTGATGGGTATCTAATTCAAAATTCAAAATGCCAGCACACTTCTTGTCCCCGATTCTCCTAGCAATGATCTGTCCTTTTCATACTATATCTAAGACTTGATTCATCAGCTATGAGATCATTTCTGTTTGGGGGCTGGAAGTTCAGAATATAAGAGTGATAGAATACAATGAGTCTTGTGTTGAAATTTTTTTACAAGCACCATGGAATGTGCATAATATAAAAGAAGAGATGAGCTCATGCATAAAATGTATTAGTGTGAACTGAAGTATTGAAAATTGGTATGCCCTGATGTCAAATGAAGATCTTTATCTCTCTTGACTTTGAACAGTAAGGACTGCAAGATGGAATGAGCTTGTTTCAGCCATCTAAAGTGTGAGCTTTCTAAGTTTTAATACTATTGTCAAAAGTGACTACTATGATCAAAAGAAAATATAGACAAACCAATGCCTTTTGAAGATTTACTTAGTATTACTATCAGTGGGTTTGAAAAACATGTCTATACAATATCTAAACAGAAGAAGAAAAATTGAATTCAGTCAACCCAGAACTGTTGACTACCTTATATAAAAATACAGATGAGAGTTAACAAAATGCTAAAATCCACAGAAGATTTCTATATTTCAGTTTTATTCATTCAATTCTTTGTAACTTTCAAGGTACCATCTCATAGAGCTCTGTTAAGGCCATTTTTTGAGACCCTTTCTATCTTTGGAACTTCAAATTTTCTGAGTGAAAAATTACGTAACCTCTTGGGCAATGGGGTGAGATTCTTACTCTGACTTTGATTCTTATTTTGAACATACATTCTACTTCCCCAGACTGAATTAATTGTTAATTGTCATTAACTTTAAACTAAAAAAGAAAACCACCTGAAAGCAATATACTTCTTTCAATCTCAAAGGTCTTTAAGACTCATAACATTAGTCACTAACAATTTCATCATTCCAAACAAATAATATTGTGATTCTACATCTCCTTTTCTGAGTTTTTATTCCTTCTTTGCCTCTTGGATTTTTTCCTGGTCTTTAACCCACTGTTTTACCAGATCAATTTTTGTGCCCCAGGACCTTTGTGGTTCTTGCTTCCTTACTAGTCTCTAAGAGTTGTCAATCATTAAACTGAATTATATATTCAACAAATATTTATTGGTCACTCTTTGAACAAAGCATTTTGCTGGAAGCAGTGAAGAATTCTTAAATCAAACATTGTTAGATTCTAGAACCTCAGAACATAAAGACAAAGTATGTGCACGTGAGAGTAAATCACAAAGTATTATGAACTAGTCGTAACTGAGGGCACAGAGCATGAACTCTGAGATACGAGGGAAGGCTTGAGTGAGGGAAAGTGAGATGCATGGAAGGAAGAATGGTTTCGTTGAAAAAGTAAAGATCAATATTATTTTGGAAGAAGCCAGGATCAAGAATAGAAGATTGCCATGCAGAGAAAGCAGTGTGAATTCTATCAGGCATAGAAACCCAAGTCAAAACAACAATGATTTACCAGAGCTCAAAATGAACAAAAGGAAAAGACAGAGAAATAAGAGTTCATTTCCTCCTCTATTCCCATTTCTTACAAAAGCTAATAAGATATTTAGCTTTATGGAAATCAGATACTTCTTTCACATTGCATAAATATTACTAAATCCAGTATTTGACTTGAGCATTAGGGTGTGTTTTAATAATATTTATGATATTAATAAAAATTAGTAATGACCTTTTCTACAGCTGTCTGGAGATTCTCAGTTATGTAATACAAGCATTAGTCAGGAATGGTCCTTATAAATGAGTGATCCACTTATAGTGAACTCCAAATAGGAAGGGATTATTTATACTTTAATGCCTCCCAAGCCTCTTTCATTAATTTTCTTTATGAGAACATTTCCATAAACTGTGATATATAAAATACAACTAACAACTAAGTAAGAGATATATGTGAAAAATATTTCAGAGAGAGGAATAGAATGTGCAAGGCTCCATGATCAAAAGGAGACTAGCTCTCTCAATGAACTAGCTGGTATAGAAGTGACAAACACTGCATAGTAAAGTAAAATAGTAGATCACAAGTGGCTTGGGCAAGTTATGGCTTTTAGACAGCATTCAAGGAGACCTGAGAAGTCATAGAAGAGTTTTGAGTATGAGGAGAATAACATAAACAGAATAAAGTTTTTTCTGAGGAATATGCTGCCAATTTCGAAGGCAGAGTGGAGCAGTATAAATTATCTCAGAGTTAAAACAGAAACCTAACAGAGACACTATGACACTTAAACCCTAGTTCTTGTGGTAGTAAAGATCAAAGAAAATAGAAGGATTCAAGGAATATCTGAAAGAAAACTCCAGGTCTCCTAAGTCACTAAAATAAGGGTGATGAAGGGAAGAGTGTATTTGTAATAACTTTCATGTTTTTAGGCTGCAGAATTGAATGTATAGTAGTCATTTATAGCAATGAGAGAGATAAGATTTGCAAGTAAATATATTCTTGGGTGTGATAATGTTATGTAACAGGAGGGCCTGCTTGTTGGGGGTTACTGTCCTGCCAAGTTCCCACAGCTGGTAAGCCCCCAAAGAAATTACACAGAGGTCTATATTAATGATAAACTGATTGGCCCATTAGCTCAGGCTTCATATTAGCTCTTATAACATATATTAACCCATTATCCTTATCTATGTTAGCCACATGGCTCAGTACCTTTTTCAGCAGGGCAGGTCATATCCTGCTTCTTCTGTGGTCTGGGCAGGACTGGGGAAAGAGCTTCCTTCTTCCCAGAATACTCCTGTTCTCATTGCCCCACCTCTACTTCCTGTCTGGCTACTGGCCAATCAGCATTTATTTAAAATATAATTGACAGAATGTAGAACTGTCCCGCACCAATGCTAAAGCATCCTTACAACATGAGGCATATAGAGTAGCTCCTACCCTTCACAGCTAGAAAGAAAATAAGATAAATGCCAGGCCTGAAATTTAATTTAATAATGGAGAGACTGCAAAAAAAGTTGAATTCACTAACTTCTCATGTCTTCTGTACCCAAAGTAGCTCTTGTTTTAGAAAAAAAAAATAATATGATTTTAAAACTTGAAATGAGAGTTTGGGGCACACACACACTTTGAAATGGTGTCTCTTTGCTATCCTCAAGCCCTCTGAAACTGCAGAATTGAACCAATGTTACTGTTCAATATCTGTAAGGCCCCTTTCCTGGAGGGTTGTAACCTTTGTCTCTAAAGAAGCAACAATATACCAGAGAAACAATAGTGCTCAGAAACATACAGTAATAGACATTGTAAGAGACTCACATGGTCAACCGTAGGGATTGGTTAGGCAAGGCCAAAAGTCATAGGATGGACCATCAAAGGGCACATTGGAGCTAACAGAGTATATGATGCTGCAGTCCAAAAGCTGAATTTTTTTCTGGACATCATGAATTTGGATATGTCCTTCAGTGTTCCAGTGGTAATAACAGCACATGGAACTTGTAGAACAGTTCTTTCTATGCATTGAATCAGGCTCGCTCACTCTGTATAGGTTCATGTTCCTCACATGAGGTATTTTGACTGTCATCACAACTACAAAAATACTCTCACACCCAAGACTGCCTAGTGTTTATTTAAGTACCACCAGCCTGGTTAGGTTGGCACATAAAACTGCCCAACACAAAGCACAGCATATATTCTGCATATGAGGACTTTAGTCCTACCTCTGCTCCCTCCTTCTGGGGACAATAGATAAGGCTAACTCACAAGGTATCCCTCAGGAAAGCACTGTAAGAGATGAACATTTTCTCTATCTGTGAAATTCCAGCACTAAGCATAAGGAATCATTAATGGTTGAAAGAATGTGCATGAGATATTGAAATGCTGAATTCAGGTGACATTTAGAGGATAAAATAGAACCTTGGAAAAAGTGATGCAAAATTTAACATTCTGTTGGGCACTCAACATGGTATTGAAGCAGTGAAGTAGTGATGCTAACAATACTAAATCCCGTTGCAACAAAGAAGAAGTATCCATGTCTCAGAGTGCTATTTAATCCATGAGACCCACTGAGTATGATGTAGGATGTCCTTCTGTACATGTGTTGCTTTTATTGGTTAATGAATAAAGCTGCTTTGGCCTATGGCAGGTCATAATATAGCCAGGCTGGAAGAGACATAGAGAGAGAGTAGGCAGAGTCAAAGAGATGACATGTAGCTGCCGAAGAAGACAGACACCACCAGAACCTTCCTTGTAGGCCACAGTCTTATGGTGATACACAGATTAATACAAATGAGTTAATTTAAGAACCAAGAGCTAGCTAGGAATACATCTAAGTTACTGACCAATCAGTGCTGTAATTAATACAGTTTCTGTGTGATTATTCAAGTCCTGGTGGCCAAAAAATGAACACACAGTCTTGGCCTACATGAGTATGACCCAAGGACCAGATGACACTTGATTTACCAAAGCAACAACAAAAACACCCCAGCATGGTAGGACTGTTTAGAAATGATTCAGAGGTTCATAGGCAACTGTCTGTTCCATTGACTCTAGGCATAAAGATAGTAGATACTCTCATCAATATTGAAGATGAGAGGACTCCAAAACAATCAAAGCTAGGTTTCTCAGGCTGGTACACTTATTGAAAAGAGTAACAAAGTCTTAGGGCCCTGATGTTCAAATCGTAGAGTGTGGTGTTCTAGGGAGAAAACAGACTTAAGGTTTATGAAATATGCCATCAAATTTATATGGCCAAAAGAAATAAAAATTATATGGAGTGATAAGGAAGATGACCCATAAAAAGCAATGATATCTTACTCAATTTTTACATTCAAACAACATTTTAACTAAACAAAATCTTATAGAGTTTTCATGAACAAGAACTCTTTAACTTTCTATAATTTCCGAAGGGAATGAGCCCTTCTACTTTTCATCAAAGGACCTAACACCATGGTAGCCCCACATAAAAAAAAATAATAACCAGATATTTGATGAATGCTAGCAAGAGTCTAAATTGATACTGATACCAAGGAACTGCAAAACATATTTTGACTTTCAAATAAGAAAATAAGATACAAGATGGTAATCAATAAGTATGGCCCCATCCTACATATAGCCTCTAGCAGGTTCATAATCATTGGTCCACTATGTATATACATGATCAGTATGTATACACTGGGCAGTTAGCAGAAACCCTGCCTTGATTCCTAGAGATTCTGTTGGGTTCCAAGAGAATGAGGAAACTTCCAGAACTGATTCACTTCCCAGATCAATATCAAAAACAGAAAACACTTCCACAATGAATACGGTCACAGAGGAGTACCACTGTCAAAAACTGATGAACATAGAGTGGTATCTCTCAGTTGTCGCAGTTATTTTGTGATATTTAGCTCCAAGAAACTTACCTACATCAAATGCACAAGGCAAAGGTACAGCAACCATATCTTGAGAAAGATATGATGATTCTAATGAAGAAAAGGGTATTAAGAAATAAATAATGAAAATAAGCTATGATCTCAGGACTGAAAGACATAATTTATCCTTACAACATCAATCTTGAATGTTTTCCCAAGAAATGAGAACATTCTGGGTATTGTTAACTCACTTATGAAACAAATCTAAGCAGCACAATGTTTAGAAGACTTGGGTCTTCTTTCTATGAGAGTCATTCATTCTCCCAGCTGATGGTTCGTTCAGATTCACAGCTGTGCTTCTCTCTGGAAAACACCAAATGGAAGCTTTTTGCAGGAGTCTCCTTGGTCTCTTTGGCTTCTATATCAGTGACTGCTCAATGGTGAACAAAGGGGCTTCCCCATTACCTCAGTTCAGAACAGTGTGGATGAACCCTCTCTGTGCCAGAGTTCCCAAGAGAGACTTTGGAGTCTCTGAGGTAAACATCAGAGTTACACCAGTCTCTCCTCTTCCCTAGTCCTCCTTCCTCTACTACTTAAGCCCATGAGAGTCTTACATAGTACTCTGCAAATGCCAGTTTACATGATCAACCTAAGGTATAATGTTATTGCTAACTACTATCACTATCTACATAGTGGATGCTGATGTTGAACATAATGCACTGATGGTTAGGAAGGAGGGGAGAAATGAAATAAAGTTCAGCAATATGAAGGAATTATTGCAAGAGGCTGGAAACATGGCTTAGTGGTCAAGAGTGAATGCTGTTCTCTCAGAGGAGTGGTTTTCAGTTTGCAGGGCCCGTGGCAGGTCACTCACAGTATCCTCCATCTCTAGCCCAAGGGACTTTGACACCCTCTTCTGTCCTTGACCGGTAACTGCACCCATGTGCACATACCACCCAGGTGTATATATGTGAATGAATATATATGTGCATGAATAAAAACTAAAAATAAATCTTTAAAAAACAGAATTACAGCAATAGCTGATGGATAAATGCCTGCAAAATTGAGATGAGTTAGAACTACAGTGTTTACCTAAAAGATGTTTGTGCTTGGGCATGGATTGGAAAACTACTATTGTAAATGCTAGGACATGTTTGCATTTGTTATCATTTTATCCATTAGGGAATTGAGATACAGAAAATAGGACGTTCTGAGACCTTGAAATAACAGCATCCATTGATCACAGACATTCAATGATACGGGATGTCCTTCTGTATATGTGTTGTTTTTTATTTGTTGATAAATATAGCTATTTCAGCCAATGGCTTAGCAGAATAATTCCAGGCAGGAAATCTGAAATGAGAAATAGAGAAAGTGTAGACAGAGTCAAGGAGATGCCATGTAGCTGCTGAAGGATATAGATGCCAGAACTTTACCAGTAGGTCACAGCCTCATGGCGATATAAGACATAACTGAGTGGTTAGGTCTTTTGTCAGAGACAATAATTCCTTCAGAAAAAGAGAAAAAATTCAAATAACTTACAGTTCCTATTTTTATGGTTCTCTAAATAATTTCTATTTCCTATGTGTAGACAGCAATAATATCATTACCAAATGTCAGGAAACAACATGGCCAATTTCAATCTCCCACTAAATTATAACTTCTTACTAAATCTATTCTTGATAGTCAGTCTATAATAGTCTATAGTCTAGCCAATATAATCGGGCAGTACATAGTTCTGCTTCAGAGTGTGAATTTAGCTGTTCTCAACAAATCCGTTTATTTTATAAACCCAGCATTGAGTCACTCCCTCAACAACTAGTGTAGGTAAATTCCCTAACTAGATGAAGCCTTTTTGGCTGATCATTACATTTAAGGTTTGCATGTCTCAATGTCAGATCAGGTCAGCGATCTTCTTAAGAAATTTTATAAGGAATTATTTTGTTTAGTACCTTGCAATTTGACTCTTCATTATATTCAACTCAGTAACTCTGAGGTGTGTGAGTATGTGTGTGTGTGTGTGTGTGTGTGTGTGAGAGAGAGAGAGAGAGAGAGAGAGAGAGAGAGAGAGAAAGAGACAGAGAGAAAGAGACAGAGAGATGGAGAGAGAGACAGAGAGATGGAGAGAGAGAGACACAGAGAGAGAGAGATGGAGAGATTGAAATGTGTTACCCTACATCACTTCCCTGTTGATAACCAACAGTAAAATCCTCCAGTCACAGAGAGCTTTTGAATTTATACTGCCTTGGAAAAAAGTATGATTCTCTGACAAGCATTTTCAGACAGAAGAGAAGTCTCAGGGCAGAATTAGGAATGCACAAAGTTGAAGTCTAATCTAGTGCCTTTAGGACACTGGAAAGGGCAAGGAGCTACTGCAGGCTGACCAAGACTTGGTTGGGGTTCCAAAGGAAACAAATAGCAAGCTCTCTGAGGTTGTAGGGGTGAATCACCCAGAGAGATACCTGCCTCTGGCCACAAGCGCTGGTGTAAACAGTTCTCTGTTTGGGGTTTTACGCACTCTGAAATAATCATAAACCTATACCACTCTTCAGAGAGACAATGAAAACCTGTTCATATGTTATGTCACCTCTAATGGATTTCTAAATATAAATCACTATCTAGAAGTTGATGTGAATTTAGGAACACCATTTCTGGTGATTTTAGGGAGAGAATGTAGAACAATTTTGGGAAAAGAAACTCTCCGTGTAGTTATTAATCCTGTAACAGTTTGTCAAATGCATTCTCTACTCTAGTAAGGGCCTAGTTTCTTTGTTAAATAATGACTTTTGCTTTTATAATTCAAAATATAATTTAATATTAAGGAATGAAACTAAACATTGTCACCACAACAGTTATTTCCAAAGTTCCTTACCGCTGGAGGTATAAGGCATAACTGAGTGGTTAGGTCTTTTGTCAGAGACAATAATTCCTTCAGAAAAAGAGAAAAAAATTCTAATAACTACAGTTCCTATTTTTAGGGTTCTCTAAATAATTAATCTGATGCATAACTAGGACACATTCCAGAAAGTCAGCTTCCATCCCATGGTAGAATTACTGAATTTCACACTGCGCAAAATACCAAGACTACAAGCATTTGCTGATGTAAGAATGGAGCAAGAGCAATATTTTTCAAAGTATATGTTTCATAGAAAGAATTATTGAGTAAGTGAAATCAATAGTCGAAAGAGAACTAAGAGAAAATAATCCTACGATATCAATAGTCCACATCAATCAAGGCAAGAGGTAGGTAGGTGAGCAGTATCTCAGAACATGTCTTCCTGTGACTCCTGACCCTCACTTCCCACGCAGCTTCTCTTCAGATCCTTGCACTCACCTATTTGCACAGTCTCATCTTGGGGCAAGATACAAGTGTGGTGGGCTCTGCAGCTGCAGCCACAAATAGCCAGAGGAAAAGGTAACTGCAGGGCCATGGGGAAACAGAGAGCTCTGTTCCGGGCAACGCAGCTTGGATTAGATCAAAATCAGTGACAGGAAGTTTAAAAAGGGGCGTGTATGTGATCTTTTACTTCATCTGGAAGTGAAAAATGTACATACTTGCCTTCCTTATTGATCTCAAAGGCAGTAGAAGGTGAATGAGTTGATGCTCCATATTACCAGAAATGTAACCAAAAGGGGACGAAGGAGAGGAGAGCAAAGGTCATTTGATCAGATTCACTGAAGCAGTCCAGAGAGTAAAGGATCCATGAGCTAACATAACACTAGTCAGGGTATGTAGGTGAGGCTAAAGACAGTAAAATGTATATGGCTTTTATGTAGGACCAATACGTTTGTAGTGATGGCTCCCTCCTCCCAGTTTCTTGCCCCTGCATTCTCTTTTCCTCACAAGGAATTCACTTGATCCTGAAGTATATGAGAATGACTTGGATTTTTGTTTCAGATTGCTTCCAGCTAATTACCCTCCTGATCCTCTATTACATGTCTTTAGTGTGTGTGGGAGGGGAAGTTGTTCAGTTAGCATGAATGACTGAGTGATTAGCTTCTAAGGTTTGATCTCATGTGATCCAAGATGCACCATTTTTAGTTACCTATAGGCAGCTAAGAGAGTTTTCCAGTGAACTCAAAACTTTATGATATTCTCAAAATCTTTTCCCAGTTCAACACTTTTCCCAGCTTATTTCCATTGTCCCTACAAATCTGTTGCCTGCCATTGAAGCTTGCTTCCCTCTTATTTCCATTGCTTCTCTTCACAGATCCATCCATCCTTACTGGTTCCCTTCCCATCCCGGCCACTATGGGTATTCCTGCTCCAACATATGATCCTGGAAACCCAGCCATGACAAAGCCCCTCACCAGGAGGGTTCACCCAAATTATACCTAGATCTTTTTGCTTCCCCCAAACTAACTGGTTAAGTCTTTGCCTGCTCTCACATCTTGAGTTGAACTCTGTGACACTGGGAAATCTGTCAACCATTCTGTCTCCATTTCTCCATGTGTAAAATACAGGTAGCATCACTGACCTTATGGGGTCACTGTAGTACTGAGATGAGTCCACAACAGTGGTGGATGCAGGGCCAACACTGCTTGCTAATAGAAACAATGAAGCAATGGTTGCATTCAATTAAACACTCACTTTCTTCCAGATGCTGTGTTTTGCATAAATTGTAAGGAAGATGTTCTATGATGGTCTGACCTCTGAAGAAAACAAAGTTTCGAATGCTAGGAAATCTGCCAAAGGCTGGCCTATCTCTCAGACAGTGATGAGACCTCAGTGTGCTGCAGCCTAGGAAACGGTGCCCTTTGTGTTTGTTTGCTTTGTGTGTTGGCACAATTCCCTCTGCTGCTATAGTCAAAGAGGAGAAAAATGGCATTTATAGAATTCTTGACTTTATACAGGCCTGAGAAGATACACACACACACACACACACACACACACACATACACACACACACACACTGGATACTTCTAAACATTATCTGGAGCCACCTGTCATTTTGAAAATAAATTTTTTTACAGAATTCATTATGCTATAAATTGTAGAAAAGCCAATATGCCCCTGAGACTTGTTTACTCTGGAAGAATTGTGGTTTAGTATTCCTGAACCATGTCTTAGCTTCAACTCCTTTTATTGATTAATTTTTTTATTTGACAATTGGTGTAGGAGGTCCTTCTGTTTATGTGCTGCTTTCGTTGGTTGAATAAAGAAACTGCCTTGTCCTTTTGATAGGGCAGCACTTAGGTAGGCGGAGTAGGTGGAACTTAATGCTAGGAAGAAGGGCAGAGAGATTAGCTGCCAGGTCAGATATGCTGAATCTTTCCCAGTAAGCTACGACCTCATGGTGACATATAGATTAACATAAATAGGTTAAATCAAGATGTGAGAGTTAGCCAATAAGAGGCTGGAGATAATGGGCCAGGCAGTGTTTAAATGAATACAGTTTCTGCGTGATTATTACGGGTGTAAGCTAGCTGGGTGACTGGGATGAAAAGCAGACCCTCTCTCCTTCAACAGGCAATTTCATACATATATATAGTATATTCTGGTTATGCTTCCCACATTACTATTTCCTTTCTCCACCTCACCACTTGTCATCCTGGCCCTTTCCAAGATTTAGTTCTATTTTGTGACCAGGGGTCAGTTGTATGACAGTTGGATTAGAAATACTGATTGAAACCCGACATGCGTGTCAGCCAACTTAAGACAATAAGTCTGTAAAGGTTACTATGAGATTCACCCAGTAAGGAAGAGAAGAGAGGAAATAAAATAAGAAACACTGGGGAAACAGCATCCAGATCTGAGGAAGAACCTTTCCCTAGCACATACAAGGCCCTGGGCTCTAGCTCTAGCTCTAGCCCATAGCATAGTTTATGAATAGAAATTCTATAGGACTTTGGTAACTGTTTAGAAACAAGAAAGCCAGAAAGTATAAAATAACATAATAATCTTGAACTTCAGAGAATCAGGCACTCAAAGAAACAGAAAAAATAAATCTAAACTTAGTATCAAAAGAAAATCTGTCTCAGACATAGAGTAAATGTCTCACATGACATTTAAGTCACACAACCCATCAGGGAGATGAAAATCCCAAAACGGTGCTTACAAAAGAGATGGCGACAGATGATGTTCATACACCGATGGAAACTGCAGACAAGTGGGGACTGTGGCCAATCAGGGAAAGAACGGGGGTGGGGTACCTGGAGAAGTCATTTCAAGGGAGAAAATACAGAATCTGGAATAACACCTTGTGAAAAGCAAAGATGGGAAAACTTAAAATTGCAGAAAACAGGAAAACTAGGACACAAAAATGTAAGGAAAGATGAGTAAAAGGAGGTTAAAGTACAAGTGAGAAGGGTCAGGGTGCCAAACACTCCTGGAAAAAAAAAAAGCAACATTGTAAAGACAGAGCTAAAGACCAATACTATCCTCAGGGAAAATGATTAAGTGAACGGGTAGGAGGGCAAATCTTTTTGCAAAGAAACAGGGAATAAGGAATATATATACAATGAAGAGTTTGTTTGTTTGTTTGTTTTTGCTTGTTTTAATTTGGAATGAGCTAAATTTTAAAAAGAGAAAAGATGTAGTATAGAGGTAGATTTTGAAAGGTATTTGTACACAGAAAGTAATTTTGAGAAAAAATCAAAATAACCTGCAGAGAGAGAAATATTGAAGCTAATTGTAGCATATATTTTCAATAAAGTGTTACAATGCCACTTAGGCACACAAATGAACATGCATGTATATGTGTGCTTGTGTTTACATCATAAAACACACACATAAACAGTTGTAGGACAGTATTAAACATGATCTTTCTCTATTCTGCAAGATTTCATATACACTCAGCCAATAAGTTTTACTACAGTAAAACATACACAAAACATACATAATCACACCTCCCAAACCTTTTCCAAATGTGATTTGTTTACTGCAAGCCTTGTCCCTGATGTTTATTCTATATTCCCGAGGACACCAAATGGTTAATCCAACTCCGACTGGTAATGGTTGACAAAGGTGTGGTAAGGGTTAGAAACACCACAAGGAATACAAAATATGCCCGATGCAAATCTCAGAGTTTTGCTGTGATTCCAGAGCCCTCAAGGAAGAGGTCAGGCTGACTGGGAATAATTACCAGCAGACCAATCATTGTTGAGGACAGGACATTACAACGCAGAAGAGCTCCGCGAGCTCATTAAAGCCAGAGAAGCCTGACAATGAGTCACATGAATTAAAGTTGAAAGACGCTGTGTCAAAAGGTCAACAGTGACTTCAAGAAACTCAAGGAAAGTGAAACATTTTTCTACCAATGGACAGTTGGACAACTTCCTAAAGGGAGAAAGCATGTAATTTGAGGCTTGCTCACAGTTTTAGAGGGCGATTTCATGATCATCACGGTGGGGAGCATGGTGGCAGGCAGGTGGAAATGATGCAGGAGCAGTAGTTGAGAGCTCACCTCTTATTCACAAGTTAGAAAAAGAGAACAAGAGAATGGGCCTGCCATAGGATCAAAGTCCATCCTCAGTGACACACCTCCTCCAACAAGGCCACACCTCCTAATCTTCCTAAAGAGTACACTAGCTGGGAACCAAGCATTCAAACATATGAACCTATGGGGGCCCTTCTCATTCAAACCACCATGGACACTGATTCACTTGTCCCCAATATCCGAGATTGTGTGTCCCAGGATAAAAAAGGTCTATTGGTGGAACAAAAGCTCAGAAAATACATAGTTACAAACAAAAGAATTATGCTTGAGATAGACAGATTTGCCCTCCTAGTTTCTCACACTGGTGAAATTGGTAACACTACAAAGACGCTATAAATAGATAAGGTAGCCTAAGATAATAGAAGTTGAGGTCATCTATCAGGCATAGAATGCAGACAGACTGGTTGGGAAAACAGATACATTTGGGGGCAACATCTAGGAGTGGCGAAAAGTAGATTTCTGCTTTGAAATGTGAGCCATATTCTTGACAACTCTATATGCACAGCAAGAAAGAAATATGGGGAGCAAAGTTACTAACTAAAAGGAAGATAAAGAAGATTTTGACAAAATTTTGCCAGGTAGCAAGAGGATGAATGACTGGTAACTGAGACTGAGAAATCTTGAGGATGCTGCAGCTTTTCCTTATGATGTACAAATAACGTTTCCTTACAGCAAGTCTCAGGGGCCTGACCTCCCGCCAGTGGTTCTCAACCTTCCTAATGCTTCAACCCTTTAATATACTTCCGCATGTTGTGGTGACCCCCAATCATAAAATTGTTTTCATTGCTTCTTCATAACTGTAATTTGGCTACCGTTACAAATGGTAGTGTAAATATCTGTGTTTTCTGGTGGTCTTAGGGGACCACAATAAAAGGGTTGTTTGACCCCACAGGTTGAGAACCTAAGATTGAGATACTTCTCATCTTCAGATTATGAGTGGGGTTACAGAGAAGGTTGGCTAATTTTTTTTTTCGCAGACAAACTGGATTCTCAGTCTGTATCCGGGACTGGTGACAATGAAGGCAGCCTCTTAGATGTAGCAAAAATTGAGTGAGCCAGCTCAGCATTGAAGCTCTGGAAGTCATTTCTGCAAGGTTAACCACAAAAGTTGTTTGCTTATCAAAACTTTGAACTAACAGTCCTCAACAAATGCGTTTCTAAGAAGGCCAGGGTGAGACTTTATATTTGAAATATGTGTATTTTATGATCCAGTAGTTTTGCCCTTAAGAATGTGCACAGCAGATATGATAAACATATCACTACCAAAGGACACAAGAGCACATTGATAGCATCTTCCTATACCCAAAAACCAGAACAGAATGGATAAATTGTATTCCTTTAGTGGAATACAGGATGCCAATTTAAAATAAACATCACTACATAAAATATGAAGAATCTCATGTTGAACAAAATAAAGCAGCAAAAGGAAAGGACTTGCCATGTGAGGCCATGTGAGCCCATGTGCATGTACAGAGTTTACAACTGGGCAAAACTAACCTTTGGTGCTTATCTCAAGAGGGGTATTCAGGAATCTCAGGAATATACAGACTGGCAGGCTTCTGAGATGCAGACAGTTGCCTGCTCCATGACTGTGTTGCTAGACATATAGTATATATGCAAATGTTCCTCTAACTTCACTTTGTAAAGAAAGAAAGTAAACATGGAGAAAGGAAAGAAGAAGAGAAAAGAAGTAAAAGGGGGGAAAGGAAGAAAGAAGGAAAGAGAATAGGGAATAGGGAATAAGAATTGTTTATTCTGTTGGTAGCCAGAAACACTGATTAAGATAAAAGTAACTAGAAAATGTGTAACATTTCTAACTTATAATTAGGTGACAAGAATTTAGAATAGCCTTAAATCTGCTTCTCTAGTGATGTCCTCTGACATAGGTAGAGGAAAAAGCCAACATTAAGTATCTAAAGTACGTATTAATGTATTGTTGTGATTAATATGTTATATGCATAATTTTCCTTCTTGTTTTTAAGTCATGTAATCACGGTGAAGAAGGCAAAAGTTCTAGAGAGTCTGTGATAGATAGCAGGTGTGAGAACGTTAAATGACTTTTCTGAAGTAGAGAGCTAGTTAGCAGTGGTTGGATTTCATTCAAGTTAGCCTGATGCTGGTGGCTACACTGCTGAAGGAAACAGAAAACACTCAGCTTTAAACATGCTAGAAAGTTAAATGAACCATTCAGAGCTCTACTAGGTCCAGCTGAGACAAAGTGAAACGTCATAGGGAGGCAAATAAGAATAAAGCTACGTTAAGAGACCAGAGGTCAAGATTTGTATGAAAAGATGAGTCTTATAAAAGAGAGGTAGAAGACAGAGTGATGTGAATGGTCAATGGTGGGTAACAGCTGAACACATGAATATGCAAAATGTATTATGCAAAGTTTTAGAGATCAGGTGATAGAAATAAAGCTCAGGTCTGCCATGCAGTCAAGTCTGTAGGCAGAAAGTCAAAAGAAATGTGTGAGAAAGCAGAGAGCGGCTCGCAGCTTCACACTTCAAATCACCACAGTAAATGTAGGGTTCATATATACATCAACTGTGAAAGTCATGGATCAAATACTGTAATTATGGAAGTTCAGTTTCAGTGCTATGAATGGGGGCAAAGCTGACATAGGAAAAAATATTCTGAGCTTTCTTGTCTTGATCCTTCAGCAAACAGAAAGCCCTCATTGGGCAGTAGGTTTGGCACTCCTGAATTCTTACAGTTAGTTTTTTCTACGTGGTGTGGGAAGTCCTTCTGTATATGTGTTGCTTTTATTGGTTAATGAATAAAGCATTGACCAACTGGCCTGTGATAGTGCAGAATAGAGATAGGTGGGGAAAACTAAACTGAATGCTGGAGAAAGAAGGCAGAGTAATGAGATGCCATGTAGCCGCCAGACAGGAAAGAAGCAAACTGCCAGCTGGAACCTTGATGGTAGGCCACGAGCCTCATGGTAAAATATAAAATAATAGAAATGGGTTAATACTAGATGAAAGGGCTAGCTAGCAATATGCTTAAGTGACTAGCCAAGCAGTAGTTTAAACAATATCTTTTCTGAGTGATTATTTCAGGTCTAAGCGGCTGGGAAGAAACAAGTGGCCTCCGCCTACATCTAGGTTTGATGATCTTCAAGCTGTAGGTCACGAAAATGCTATTACCTCAAGCTTACACACCACTTTAGGAAATGTCACCCATCAAAGTTCCGTGTCTCTGCATTGGAAATAGACACCCTGACACACACATACGCAGCTCCCTGCTTCTTTTGTTCCATACTTTTCTCAGTAGTCAAGAGCTTAGTAAGCGTTTGCGTTTATTCCTCAGAGAAGGTGTGTGTGGATCACACATAACTCGTACCTGGAGCTCCACAGTATCACAATGGAGCTCTTTGGAAGGGACCTCGTCTCTCCATCTGCTAGAGACATTGTGAGATAGAAGTCGCCACAGTGCCACAGTGTGGTCAGTTCAAGTACTAGAAACCTTTCAAGTACAAATAACTAAATACAACGAAGCCTCGTCAGATCAACTGGACTTGTTTTATATATGTTTCTTTGAGGACATATAGATGAATCATTGTTTTTGACAAAAAAAAATCTTTTTTTTTGAGACAGGGTTTCTCTGTATCTTTGGAACCTGTCCTGGAACTAGCTCTTGTAGCCCAGGCTGGCCTCAAACTCACAGAGATCCACCTGCCTCTACCTCCCGAGTGCTGGGATTAAAGGCTTGTGACACCACCTTTTTAAGGACTTTATCAGCATATAGCATCATCAAACAGAAATCCGGAAACTCACACAGTCTTCAGTGATGCCCCAGGATCCACATGGGCGAAACCATTAGTTCACTGTTTGATTTTTTAAAGGCTTAACTCTAAAATCTCAGCAGTTCTCACTTCAGTTATACAAAATTCTATGTCAAATTTCACACATCCAACTAATGAAAAGACATGACTACCAAAGTTTCTTTTCTTGTTGATATTTTTGTTTTGTTTTTCAAGACAAAGTTTCTCTGTGTAACAGCCCCAACTGTCCTGGAACTAGGTCTTAGTTCTTGTAGACCAGGCTGGCCTCGAACTCAGAGATCCGCCTGCCTCTGCTTCCCAAGTGCTGGGATTAAGGGCGTGTGCCACCACCACCCAGTCTACCAACCTTTCTTAAATCATAGTACATGACAGTAGGGAAGGTCGGGGGGAGATGGAGACACTTTCCTACTGCCTCAGAGCGCTCTGAGCTGTGGTTTAGTTCTCAAGGCTGTGGAAAGGGAGCCTCGCACAGTGCTTTGAGTCCCACCAGTGACAAGACAGAGAAAGCTGTGTTGTCCCAGACCAAGCCACATCAGCTATGGAGGTTCTGAACTAGGATTTTTTCCCCATTGTTTTGCTTTGTTTTTACCAAGCTGAAGTCATCTGGCACTTTCTCTAGCTATAAACATTTTTTTCAGATTCTTACAAAAGCATAGAGCCCAGGAGCTCTGGTCTTAGAGTACAGGGAACAAATCTCCAAGTAGGTTTTATAAATGTCTGAATTTCATACCAAGGATAATGGGAAAGTCTGCTTCACACATATCTCAACCTTCTGCCTAACATTGCTCTTACTTACAAGGGCTCATTCCAAGGGACCTGATAACTCAGGGGCTTATCAGAATTTTCAAGGCTGATTGTTCTTAGCCAAACAAACAGAAACAAATGTCCAGCAGACCCTTCAAGAGACTCCTAGTCACCCTTGACCATAATGTAGCATGCAGGGACATGTGACATCTACTGGAGCATGTTTTTGCACTGGTGATAGCTTGTGTTGCATCATGCAACATTGGTGGTGGAGATTTATTTTCAGAGGCTCTTTTCTATTTTTTGAGATAATTTAATTACAACATTGCTCCCTTCCCTTTCTTCCCTCCAAACCCTCCCATAGACTACCTTTTCATTATCCTTCAAATATATAACCTCTTTATTCATTAATTATTATTGCATGCATATATATGTGTGTATATATATATATTCCTAAGTATAACCTGCTCAGTCCATATAATATTATTTGTATGTACAAATATGATTATTTGTATGTACAAATATGATTTGACACCAAACAGCCAATTTTTGTGCTCTTTCTCACCTGTAATCAGAGGCATTTCTCTGTCCTGCCCTTCCCACAGCCACATTTAAAATAACCACTCAAAGGTTTATATTACTTATAAATGTCTGGTTGATGACTGCTACCTGCAGGGGCTAATCCAAAGGGTAAAGGGTACTCAAAGAAATGAAATCTGGCAGATGGATGTGTTCCACTTTACAGAATTTGGAAAATTAAAATATGTACACCACACCATGGACACTTACTCAGATTTTCAGGAGACAACTGTTTTAAGCTCAGAAAAGGCTGATTCAGTAATCACACATTTATTGGAAGTTGTGGCCATCATGGGTATACCTGCACAAATAAAGACAGATAATCACCCAGAATATATGTCTCTAAGAAAATTCAACAGTATTTTGCTTATTATAATATAACGCATATTACAGGTGTACACCACACAATCCTACAGGTCAGGCAGTTGTAGAAAGATCAAATTGAACTATAAAGGATATGTTAAACAAAGAGAAAGGTATGGAAAATACCCCCAGAAATAGATTACAAAATGTTTTATTAACCTTGAATTTTCTTAACGCTAATGAGAATGGGACAACAGCAGCAGAGAGACATTAGATAATTGAAAAGTCTTCTGAATTAAATCAGCCAGCGTATTTCAATGATGTGTTGACCTCACAATGGAAGCCAGGAGATGTGCTACATTGGGGAAGGGGTTTTGCTCTTGTTTCCAAAGGAGAAGAAAAACTATGGATACCATCAAAATTAATAAAGATTCACTTTGAAAAAGAGAAATCTCTTGAGAAAGAGAAATGACATCTCATCCGCAACGGTGACAACCATACAGATGGTAAGGAAACCATATAGTGTTGGGGCAGGGTTCTGGGTTCTGCTCTTGTCTTTCCAGGAAAATACACATTTCCAAAAATTCAAGAGACCCTGGATGTTTGAATGCTGACAGAAGGAAAAATAACTATCCAACAAGTATCATCAAGAAAAAGGAATATGAATTATAAGGACAGGTGACCAAAACATATATATTTAAATATATATACACATATATATTTATGAATATATAGAGCTGGCTTTGGAGTTGAACAACAGCTCTGTCCTTCTCTAAATCCAAGCATGTTATTAAAAGAAAAATTCAGAGTTTCTGACTCATGTCAAGAGCCATCTGGTATGGGACAGAGAGAAAAAAGAATTTGGAAAAAAATTTTACTTTTCTTCATACCTATTTTTGTCTCTATCGTTCCTTCATTGAATATATATGTCTGGATACTATATAAATAATGTTTAAGTTTTCCACAATGAACAATGACTTTTCCTGCAGTAGTCTTTGAAGTTTCCAGGAAGAAGGTGGGGCCCCACAACAATAACTCCACCTGGTTGATATGATGTCATGATACTGAAAGCACTGCTATAAGACCTGTTTTGGGTACCAGCTGCTCAAGATGGTTCCAACTTGATTACCCGAAATGGTGTACTTTTTAAAAATGTTTTGGCCAGAATTCCAAATAAGAACTTCAGAAAACCCTACCGAATACTCAGAGACTACTTGCAATTATACCAGACTATAATCTTGGAACTTAACCATCATTTTACTTTCACAAGATCCCATTGAAAGAGCATCATCCTCATGACAGCTAAAAGTAATTCTAGAAGATGATGTCCCCTCTCCCAACAAAGTTTGTCCTCAGGGTTAGAGACATCATTTAGAGGTTGATTATAATTGCTATAGGGTTAAGGGTTGGGGAGAAAATTATGTAAGCTCAGGGATCTCTTTGGAAAAAAAAAGAGGAAATTGGGTGTAGATGGGGTAATAGATTAGTGTGAGCTTACTCACACTAATAATAATAGTGAGTAATGGAGTGAATACTTGTGAGCTATTATTTTTATGCAATTTTCATTGGCATAGATTCTTGTATATTGATACAAACTTAAATTATATTGAATATGTTGCTATTTTCACTCCAATATTTGTATATCTAGGCAAAGTTATTTTGTCATATTTTATACATGCATGCTTCTACCTCTGCTTAAGTCATTTTATATATTGATACAATTTTAGGATAATTTATCATATTGCAATATACATGTCTACCTCTGATCAAGATACTTATACATTGTTTACATTTTGAGATCATTGTTCTCATTTGTTGCACAGTTGTTTAAAGATTGTTTAATATTCTAATATGAAGTCTTAGTCTTTAAGTTATATAGGTATTAAGATTCATAAGTCAGTAGTCATCCATGTTTGTCATACTTATAGTTAGACTAATCAGGTTCTTCAAATACATAGAGATTGTATTCTGCATAGATAGGTAATTTTCAAAGGGCTGTAGAATATGGCATTTAAATAAGTTAGGGTTCTGTTGAAGTGAGACACGATTGTTCCTGGCAGCACCAATCTATTCCTCAGAGAATGTTGAGCACCAAAGATACTCCACTTGGAGCTTGTTTTCTTCTTGGCAAAACTGGTCTTTGGACAAGGAACTGCCTATGCATCTACCACTGACAAAATGTATGATGTCCAGACAGAACAAGCAGGATACAAGGAAAAAGACTGTCAAATCTTGCCAAGACAGGGTAAGATGGTTTTGAAAAATTTCCTGCCTCTGAAAAGGTCTGTCAGTTATTCTAGGCCTTAGCAAAAGTTGGTTGCTCCAATGCTGCAAATGAGACTTTGGGTGATTGCCCAGGTAGCCAGCCAGTTGTCTCTGTCATTTGTTGCACATTTCTGGAAGTTGCTTGATTGTACTTCCTGCTTTCTCAAGTAATACTATTTCCCTTCTCGGGTCTTCATTGGGGTTGAAGAATAGATAGTTGTAGTTACTTTCCTCTCACAACTTGGCCAAGTTATTTATTATACAAGACTTAAACTCATTAGTATAGGATTATTAAAACATTTATTACATATTTCTTGCTTGATATTGTTTATGCAGGTTGTAATTCTAATTTTTATACCTGATATTTGTTCTTATTGTATATAACTTTGTATTAGGCTTAGAACTTTCTTATTTAAACAAAATGGGGAGGTGCTATAGGAATTCCTACCTCCAGTAGCCTTTAAGTTACCCGCCCACTTGGGTGTGGCCTCTTACATTAGTTATACCAACTTAAAATGCACGTCTGGCCTCTTTTCCAGCTGTGGGATTTGGTTGGTTGCTGTTCCCCATTCCAGCAGAGGACTGTGCTCTGTGAGTCTAACCATAAATAAATAACCCTCTATTATACTCAATTCTGAGCTAGTATGGGATTTCTTTTAAGTGTTCTTCTTCAATTACTAGCTAGCTCTTACATTTAAATTAATCATTTCTAGTCATCTGTGTATCACTATGTGGCCTGTAGCTTACCTGTGCTCTGGCATCTTGCTATTTGGGCAGCTGTTTGACTCTACCCTCCTTCTCCTTATATATCCATTTGGCTTTCCGGCCCAGCTTTATTCTGCCTGTCTATAGGCCAAATCAGTTTTATTTATCTGCCAATGGAAATAATACATATTCATAGCATACAGAAAGACCATCCCACATCAATCACCCCCTCCTGAACCCAGCTTTCCTGGAGTGCCTATAGTTCTTTGTGGGGGGTTGAGAACTCATGGAATTTTCTCCATCCAGGTTGGAATGGTCATTGGTGTTGTCCTTGTTCAGCTCACACATGTTGGTGAGACTCTATGGGTGTTGTTCCTGATATTACTAGGATCTCACAGCAAATTCTCTGATCTTCTGGCAGTGCACAGTCTTCCATCTCCTCTCCCACCACATTCCCTGAGGCTTAGGTGCAGTAGTAGTTGGTAGATGCATCCATGGGACTAACTAGGCTCCATTTGCCAATGATAGTAGTCACTATTTTCACAACTGCACTCAGACAGCAAAAAGACTCAAAGCAAGAAACACAGAAAACGTGAAGGGCCACCTAGCTGCTTTGGAGGAGAAGATACACTTTTTCTTTTCTTTACTTTTCTTACTTTTCTTTTCTTTTTTTTTTTTTTTTTTTTGGTTTGGAAGCAAATGTGTAATTAAAATTATATTACCAACTTTGAAGCCCAGGACAAGCTACTCAACATTCCTGAACCTCAATCTGCATACCAATAAAATAAGGACATTATCAGACTTAAGTGATGAAGTTGTCTTTAAGAAGCACAGTGACATCTGTGGATGCTTCACTCCCTGCCTGGCCAAGCAAAACAATAAACTCTTGCTGTTAGCACAGAGGACTGACAAGAAGCTGAAGTCCTGGAGGCTCTGAAAAATCAAAGTAGGATCTGACATTTCCCCAAATCTGATATTTAAATATTTCTGGATCTAAACATAGTATGTGAAAAAAAATTGAGTCACAATGTAGACATGACAATTTTTTTTCAAGTTAACAATTAGAATTGAAAACAAAGAAAGCAAATTTCCAAAGGTAGTGTTTCATTCCAAAGGAGCTTGACATGAAATAGATGATGGCATTTTACAAGTGGCTTAAATTTGAGAAAGGATGAAAAAAGTAAAGACTTGTTTCCTTTACATCAATTCTTTATAAAGGAGAAAATGAACCAGGTTATTCAAACTATCAAGATGCCAAAGAAAGAAAGAAAACTATGTGTGTTTTAATTAATAGAAATACAAGGTCATTTGTTCTCAAGAGTCCTTAGGATGTGCACTGGGGTTTTGATTGAGTTCTTTGGGCTACTGTAACTGCTGGAACATTGGCCTAGATATAACCTCAGTGCTCAGAAGGTTTTTAATACCAACCAGATTTATTTCTTGCTGGCCATTCTGCAATCCTAGTGTGCTTCTCTTCTTATGATCTTGTTGTCTGTTAACTGACAGCTCTGAAAGCATTGTCTAAGAAAGGTCCATATGAAACACCAGTCCAGTCACAGGGGCAGACTACAATCACAGGCTTGGGATTCCTGAGACTCTGCCCATCTTCCTGTGATAATTCATGAATAAGTCATGGGTGGACCCTCCTAAGAACATGTCTGACTTCTTGGGTATCAGTCAAGTTATGTTCAAACTACCCTGGAATCATGAGACTTCAGAAACAAGGACCAGGGTGTCACACATCAAACACAACCTGAGAAGTGGGGTCTGCATTCTTGTGACAGGACAAGAAAGCTGTCCAGGAACTTGGGAATGTGTCTGATTGTGTCAGCTGCTGGATGGGTATTTTGAGAAACACGTTGGGAAGTCATAGCAGGAACCTGACTTTTGTGTTTTGAATGTGCCAGCTTTGTTGCAGCTGAAAACAGGGGGGAAGGGGGGGGGAACAGCATCATTACCCAGCAGGATTTTTAGTGCGGCTCCAGCTAGCCTTTTGCGTTTCTAGCTCTTGCCTTCCTAGCCGTGTTATAAACGATGTGAGCTTGGCACAACCTGAAGCGAACCTGAAGCATGGCTGCGGCATTTTCAGGCCGCTTTTACTGGGAAGAGCTTTCACCAAAATATTCTGCTTGGTTGAGAACACATGTTCCTCTTATTCTGAGACACAGAACACTCTCTTATTGATGACTTTGGGAGTCTGTTTACCTTCAGTTGGAGGTGGAGAGGGGAGGGAAATGGGCTCCAGTAGGAAGGTAGTTGTACCTCTAAGTCATAAATAGATTGTAAGTTTTCACTTTAGATTGACAAATGTTCCCAGCTGTTAGTTCAATTCTGCACCAGCTTAGGAATTGCTAAAATGAACAAAACAAATGAAGGGGGAAAAAAACGTCAGGGGAAGAAATTCTATGTCTTCAAATTTAAAAACTTCTTACCCAGAAAAAGGTCTTTTTTTCTTTTCAGAGAATACAATTTTAATGTCTAGTCTTCCATATTATGAGTGGTGAGTCATACTCTGCTTGGGTGCACATGGGTCAATGAGCAGGGAAAGTTTAATTTAATTGTAGAATTCTAGCAGACCTTCAAGGAAAAACTATACCAATATGCCAATATGCATGACATTATTCTATAAGATAGAAGAGCAAGGAGTACTTTCAAACTCTTTATGAAGCCAAAATTACTCTGATCCCAAAACTAGATAAAGAGCCAATCTCTCTATTTAACATAGATGTAAAAATTCTCAATAAAATATTTACAAGCTTAATATAAGAACACATCAAGAAGATTATTCACCATGATCAAGTAGATTTCATCCCAGAGGGGCAGGGATGGATCAACATATACAAAGCAACCCATACAATCTACCATATAAACAGATTCAAGGACAGAAAGCATAATATCATTTCATTAGATACAGAAAAGGCTTTTGATAAAATCCAGCATCTTTTTATGACAAAAGCTCTAGAAAATCTTAGATACAGAGAACATGTATCATAACAATAAAGGCAACATACAACAAGCTAACAGTCAATGTCATGCTACGCAGAAAAATACTCAAAGCATTTCCACTAAAGAACAAGACAAGGATTCCTACTCTCATCGTTGATGTTCAGTAAACTGCTTAATGTCTTTACTAGAACAGAAAGTCAAGTGAGATAAGAGAATACAATTATGGAAAGAGATCAAATTATCCTTATTTGAAGATGATACGACTACAATTTTATGCGTAAAACCACCCAAAGACTCCACCAAAAAAAATTTTACAGCTGATAAATTAATTGAGAAAAGTAGCATCCTATAAAATTAAACACACAAAAATTAGTCACCTTCATACCTTATCAATAACAAACACCCCAAGAAGGGAATCAAGGAAACAATTCAATTTACAATTACCTCCCAAAATTATCTTGGAATAAATCTAACAAAGGAAGTGAAAGACATAATAAAAAAATTAAAGCATTAAAGAAAAAGTTTAAGAACAAAAAAGTGGAAAGACCTTTCATGCGCATAGATTGGCATGATTAATATTATGAAAATGGCCATCCTATAAAAAGCACTTTTTGGATTTAATGCAGTCCCCATCATATTTAGCCATGAGGAAATTGAAATTAAAACTACTTTGAGTGTTCATCTCATCTATTCAGATTAGCCAAGATCAAAGAAACAAATGACAATAGATGTTGTAATGAATATGGGGAAAGGAGACCATGTATTCACCACTAGTGGAAATAAAAACTAGTACAACCACTATGGAAATCAGTGTGGAGGTTCCTCAAAAACTAGAAATACCTTTACGACATGACCCAGCCATACCATTCTGGGGCATATAGCAAATAACTTTATATCTTGCTATGAGGATACCTGCTCATTCATGTTCATTAGCTCCCTGTTCACAAAACTCAGGAAATGGAAACAGCCTAGATGTCATTCAACTATTGAATGGATAATTAAAATGTGATACATTTACACAATGCTGTAGTAATCAACTGTGAAGAAAATAAATTTATAAGTAAATGGATGGAGCTGGAAATAATCATCCCAACCGAGGTAACCCATGCCTAGAAAGATGACATGCATGTTTTCTATCATTTCTGAATGTTAGCTTTGCATCTTCAGATATGTATATTCCATTTAGAATACTCTCAGAGGTCAGAAATTTAGTAAGGAGCTATTATGGGAGGGGCATTACAGGAAGAGGAGATGGAACACAGTAGTATAAAGGTTAAAGGTGAAAAAATGGAACAAGAAGGGTTAAAGTGAGGTGGGAGATGAGAGGGCAAGCCCTAAGAGAGAATATGGGGAAGGATAACAATCATGAAATGCCTTTTGGAAAAGTCATATTACTATAAGGCCTTCATAAAATATATGCATACACATATACACGTAAAAGGGGAGTTAATATAGTTACCCTACAACAGTAGGATAATACCCTAACTAGAGAACTCAGTTTAGCAAATAAAAACACTGGTACCAGGAATAAGCTAGTGATTTTTGACTTGTTGGTCAATGAGGTCACATAGACCCCCTGCCCAAGCAGTAGTTGGTTATTGCCAATACTCCTGATTACCCTCTAGAACTTGACACCATGATCCTATTGCTGAGACTACCACATACTTGAATCATAGAACATGGAGACATCAAGCTGGTATTCACTTACAAACTTGATACCTACACATTGGCATTCATGACAGAAGAAGGCTATATGTGCTTGCAGAGGAAGTCAGCCTCAGTCTCACCAGATGTGAACCCTGCAAACTAAAATGACTGGCCTGACAAGATATAGTCACTGCCACAATAATGGCATGGATGCTACAGAAGTAACCAACAACTTTTTAATTGACTCAAAGGCCTGATATATGAGATGGAAGCCATACCTGGCACCATTAAAGATCTCAACAATGTGTGTCTAGATAGGTCACAGGCTGTAAGAGTGAACCCAGTGCTAATACTCTGCTAAGTGAACATAGTATTAAAACAAATCCTAATGGTCTATTAATATACTCATAGATCCAAGCATCTGTCAATCCTCTTCAAAGAAGTTTCTTCTTGTGGTATAAAATAATTAACACCAAGACTCCACCCTCCAAATTGTGAATATGCAGAGAGTAAAAGACTGTAGAATGATCAGCCCCAAATCAGATATTCATATCCCAAGACTCAGGAATATTTGTAGAAGAGGAGGCAGAAAATAATGTATGAGCCAGAGATGGTGGATAACTTCAAGGAAACAGTGTTCTCCAGATAAAACAAGGCAGAATCACACATAAACTCACAGTGACTATACACAAGACATGCCCAAGCTCCAGTCAGACAAAATCTCAACACAGATAGTGGGAGGGTAAATGTCTAATCGCACCAAGAGCTGAGGATCTATTAGTGTTTGATAGCTGCTTGGAAAGATAGAGTCAGGATTTTGTTGTTTTTGATGATGATGATGATGATGATGATGATGATGATGATGATGATGATGATGGTGGTGGTGGTGGTGGTGGTGGTGGGACACCTGATAGGCTGACCACATACAAGAAAAGGCCCCAATCCCAAGACTAGCTGAGCAAAACAAACAGGACTTGATGGGGAAAGAAAAAATAAAAATAAGTCATCTCAGCTAAGTGAGAAGGGATGGGATGATTGAAAGGGTGGGAAGGGTAACAGTTGAGGTGGGCAAATATATTTAAATTACATTGTACGAAACCTTCAAATTAAAGTATTCCTTGAATTCAATGAAAATAAAGACACAACATACCCCAACCTATGGGACACTATGAAAGCAGTGCTAAGAGGAAAGTTCGTAGCACTTAGTGCCCACATAAAGAAAACAGAGAAAGCACACATTAGAGACTTAACAGCACACCTGAAAGCTCTAGAAAAAAAAGAAGTAATGGACAAAACTAAAGCACGACTCTCACCTCTAAGGGATAAAAAGCAGTTTATTCTGAAGTCAATATGAGTAAATCATGGCCCTAGGAACACAGACTTGGGCTAACCCAAACTCCATGTTCCAATGTGATAATTTCATGAACGTTGTATAGTAACAGAACTAAGAATGTCATAATTCAAAGCACTTCTCAAATACATTGGTGGAAACAAGTATGGGGACTCAGCAAAAGTCTTCAGATGCTATCCCATGGCATTCTTCATTTTTAGATGATAGAAACTATGGTTTTGTTAAGCTAGTGCATTCAAAGGATTTATCTGTTAGTCACATGATATTGGGTCAAGCATAGAAGTGGACAAGGAATAGCAAAGGATAAACTACAGTTAGGTTCTGGATCTGTATCATTCCAACCACTGCACAGTTATTGAAATTCTAATCAATTAATCAGCCTTGCAGTGGAAGGTGGGCTTTTTTCCAGGAACTTTTTAATACTTATAAATAATAACACTACCAAACATGCCCTGCGGTGGTATGTTCTGAATTTCCCTAGCTATTCTTCTAGTCATTTTCTATGTGAGTTATAAAATATTAGTTTAAATATGAATATGGTGCATTTTACTGAGTTCATAATGCACATATAAGTTAATAGATATAATGTTTATAGTAAAGCCCTCTTCTCCCATTTCAAGGTATCTGTCCTTATACTTTGCCAAATTGTTTGGACTCTCAGAAGCAACTGGAAGAAGTTTTCATATAGATTCATCAAGTTTTATAACACTTATTCATGTATTTTTATTTCCTTAAAATCACACATTTCCATTATGTTTGGTTGCCTCTGTGTGTGGAACAACTATTGATTTTTGCATTTCAATATTATATCCAGCTGTTTCAAGTCATTCTTACCTATTATTTCTGTTAAATATCATTGATTACTTGAGTTTTCTATGCATATAATCAAACAGCCTGCAAACAATTGTCATTCTTCTTTCCTTTATAATTTCATATTTCAACCTTTTTTCAGTCACATTAATGAGTACTGCTAAGAATCCAAGTCATGACGATGATAACAACTGTAACATTTCACTGTAAGACAGAATGGTTGTCTTCACTGTGAGACAAATGGTTGTCTGAGCAAAATAACTCACATTAATATTATTCCATTCATGATGTATTGAACATATTTTATATTCTGCAGTCCATATACAGTGATTTGATTAATCTATAAATTAATCAAATGTCTAAAGTCTTTCTGCTGTTTCCATGTCACAGATGGAGGAACTGAAGCAAAGAAAGTTCATACAAAATGTCCAAGGTGATGCTAACATTATGTAAACACGGAACTGATGACTGAAGGCTACGTTTCCTCTACTGAAATGTCATTGTTCTATTTCTGAAGAATAGATTATGCCTGAGTTCTTGCTCCCAGGTAAAACTGTGTAGCTTCATTAAATTCTGGCCTAATCCATTTTGTAACTAAAAGACTCACTAATACGTGCAGGGTAACACTGAACCTTCATTACTCCCTCATTGCATGTCAATTTTTAAGAACTAATCTTGCTATATATTTGAGCTAGCTTCTACAAATCTGGTGGTATGATTAAATTGTGCATAGAAGGTAATTTGTGTCTGAACTTTTTGAACTTTAGGTAGAGTGTCCAGGAGCTCACTAGAAATATCATTGATATCAAGTTTGGAGAGAGAATAAAAGATGAAGAGGACAAAACATCAATGGAGCCACAAGACCAAGCAAGAGGAAAGTATCACCACTCTGGGCATTGCACTCAGGTATAATGAGCCTGTTGGCAAGAGTTTTCCACTGTCTATTTTTTTACTATAATGAGATGACCCTGGTTCTTAATATCCTTCCCTACCATGGATCTTTTGTAAGATCCCATTTCTATCTCTGTCTTGATGTCATTTCCACTCTGAGCACAAATTGTTACTTGAGACACACCATTTTTCTTCACTTCTGGGTTTTGTTTTCAGGTATATCACTTGTGATTGCCATGAAGTCCCAATAAATGAAGTTTTAGAGAATTAACCATAGCTACACTGAGGTGACAATGTAGTTCTGTATTTGAGTTCTGTTTTAGTCAAGCTTTTGGCTGCAAGCAGTGAAAGTCAATACCACCTATTACAAGCAGAATAGTGATTTGCTAAAAAATGTTAAATAGCTCACCAAGCACTGGGGTGGGCAAAGAGCAAGTTTGTAGCTAGTCAGGTGAGGACCATGTCTACTTCCCTGCATCAGCTGACTGCACTCTGCAGAAAATCGGGCAGCTATCTTTGAGCTCTCAGGGCTCATTCTTGCTCTGGTTATCAGCATAGTTGGGGGAAAGTTTTTTCCATGCTCCATGTTTGTGTCTCTACTTTTCAGTTGTATTTTAGGGACTCTGGTAAAAGAAGGAGTGGGTGACAACTGGGGAAGACATTTGTCTGAACTTTCATTTTCTGTGGTGAAATATAAACAATACTTAAACAGAAAGGCTGTCAAGGTCTAGGAAGATAAATAAAAGAAAGGATAATTGTATAATACAAAATATATAATAAATGTCATATAAGTCTCACAAAAGAAACATACAAGTTTTTCATTTATTTCTGGGTGGAATTCTTGAACCTTTACGATACATTTATTTGGTTGCTAGAGAAAAAACAGATCTTGGTGGTAATAGCTGCTATTGAGAAACAAATTCTCGTCTACTGCATAAAGCCTACAGTGAATTACTGCTAATTAAATTCTTTTTTATTGTTTGAGAATTCTATACATGTATAATATGTATTGATCAAATCTACCCCAAATTCCTTTTTCTCCTATTGCTCCCTATTCTCAGCTTCATGTGTTCTTGTTTAGTCTTACTGACTCCACTCAGTTCTACCTGTGTGTATATGGTGTGGGACAATCTACTAGAGCACAGGAAATGTCTCAGTGGCCATATCCCTGATGAAAATTTATCCTTTCCCAGCAACCATAAGTTGCCAATGGCTTCTCAAGCAGCGTAAGCTCCTTTTCAACCATGCTAGGATTTTGTCTGGCTTTACTCTTGCCCCAGTCTTAGGCATCTAGTAGCCACAGCCATTGTGCAATGACCCCCTCATGTTCAGAAAGTAATGTTTCACTGAAGATAAATAGTACTGCTGGCTCTTACCATATTTATAACCCCTTTTTCATGATGAACCCCGGCCTCACTGGAAGGAGGTGTGATCCCATTTAACGCTAAGCAGTCTATCATATCGTGTTCTCTATATGTTAACACTCTGTGCTTCTCTGCAATAATCACCACCTACTGCAGAAATAAGCTTCTGTGAGGAGAGATGAGAGATGCACTAACTTAGGATTATAAAGATGAGGACACGGAGGATAATTTTAGAGTATGTGTATTTAGCAGGGAAGTCTTAGATCCTTCCTTAGAGGGTGTGACCCATTCATGGATTTTTGTCCCAGTTAATGATAACAGGCATGAGGTTAATATTACAGAATTGGTCATAAATCCAATCAGGAAGTGGTTAGTTATTCTATAAAGTTTATGGCACTACTACACCAGTGAGCATAACTTGCCAGGTCAGTCCTTATTGTGGCGCACAGGTTTCAGAGCTGGGAAATATTGTTGCTTACTCTTTTCCCCTGGTAGCATAAATGAAATTTTCCAACTCTGTGAAAGAATCAAATATATGGTGCCCATATAATGCCTGTATATCATAATGAGTTGTACATAAGAAAGGCTATAGGTGCATGACTATAACGAAAAGTAATTATATAAATGACCTCTTTTCCCTATGAGTTTTATATTCATAAAATCGCCAATGATCATTTTAATGGAAGGACTTTGAAACCAAAATCCGCTGTAGATCCACCAACTGCTCATGGCTGTGACTGCTGCTTGAACGTGGCTGTGGAATTTTTTTACTACAATTCATTTTGGCTGTGGCATTTTAAAAACTCAAAATTCATTATAAGAATGATGAAGAAATGCTTTTAATTGTGGAGTTTAACAATACTGCCAATTCTTCTTATTTGGGCATATAAATACAAAATGTATAATCTAATAAGCAGTTGGAAAATGTCAATTTTAGCCCTTCTTACTGGCAATCTATACAAAACCATCTGGTTTTAATCCCTCCACTTGATTTACCTCATGGCTTAAAAATTTGTCCAGCCAATAAGAAGTAAATACAAAATAAGTAGAGTGTTAAGTTCTGAGGCTTGCCAGAAATTCAAATATGGCCATTGCTAATTCAGTGTAAAAGTCAAGGTAAGAATTATCTTCATTCCACAACCACTAATTTACTGTTCTCCTGATTTAAAAAAAATCAGAAACATATTTTCCTCTTTTAGAATTTAAAAAAATCTTGATTTCAGAAAATAAAATCCATTTCAAGTGGGAGAGGATAGACTTTGATAACATTTCATTTTTTTATTCCTGACTTTTTAGTTCAGTTACCAATTTTGTCATCAGTTCAAACTGAAAAAAAATAGCCAAAACATTGGCATTTACTTCTCACTGACTTAAGAAGTACTGTGCTTTCAGCAAATTTAATGTGTATTATTTAATCAAGGAATACAAATATTTTACACTTAAAGTAAACTTGAAAATTATATTCAATGAGACTGGGAATTCTTTATAAGCAACATATGTACATTCAGGTATTAATAAGAACTATTTCCAAATACCCTGTTTTTATAGTGAAGAACATGTAGTAAAAACTATTTAGTCTTGGTAGAATAAAGAAGAATTAATTTAGCCACTATTAAGAGTAGATCATCAGAAACAAAATTAAAATTCTCGTCAGATTCTCTTTTGAAGAGTCAGGTGATGTCACTCATCTCTTAAACCCTGCAATAGCTCTCACTCTTAATCATCTTCACTCTTCATGTCTCCCTCTTCTCAAGGCCTAAGGGATCTACAGCCCAGTCCAGTACACCCCTTGTTCCATTCTCAGAGCCTGCTACAGCCTGCTCTTCCACACACAGCGACGTTGGCATCACTCAGATAACCCCGCCATAATCTTGCCTTACAGCCTTTACTCTTTCTGTTGCTTTGCCCAGGGAAGGATTTCATCAAGTATTTGTTTGTCACCTTTTGTTGTGAGCCCTCTGACTGCGTCACTATTATTTCAAACTCCTTGAGAGTACTCCCAAGTGTTTCTCCATAATCCCTACTCCTTTGAAATGGAACATGCTTGCTTGTGCATATTCCCCATCTTGGAAGCAGTCCTAGCACTCAGGAATTTTTACTTTACTTTGTTCGTCACAGTATCCGCAGCTCCTAGAACGGTATGAGTAATATTTACTGAGTGATCTAGCAGAAGAAGCCCATGTCTGTAGCTAGACCAGTTGGCTAGATGTGACTCTGAATCACTGAGAGAGGAAATGTAAAGGCCAGTAGACATCCAGAAGCCAGCGGCAGCTCTACACAGTTTGGTGTGATGTTCAACAAGTGATGTAAACTATGAACGTTGCCTGTTTTGGATTCTGTTAGAGGTCTGATCGATCACATCTATGGGCCAAAGAATTCTCAAATAACCACAAGCTATAACTGAAGGTATTTCACTCAACTTTTCTTTTTAATACATTGGTGTTTTGCCTGCAAGTATGTCCATATTTGGGAGTCAGATCGCCTGGTTCTCCTGTCCCCTAATGCCATGGTGCTCCGTTTTGTGATTCCAATGTTTTCTCCGTTGAAGCACACTGCTATTGCTTGTCTAGGGAGTAAACTTCAACAACTACTAAAGAGTCAAAACAGAACCACGTGTAGGAAGACCCATGGACAGCTTGCTTCTCTGCCCAAAGCCACCTCAGAGGACCTTGTTCTAACAAAACCTGCAGAATTCAAAGCTTTATTGGTTAGGCTAATGATTAATTTAGATGATAGAAATTTAAGCTTTTTAAGTATATATAGGTGCAGAAAATATTCAGCCAATAACACATATGAAAACCTTCCAGTATCCCAAATGCTCTCTTTATTAATTAAATTGTTTTCATAGAAAATAGAAGGGTATAAATTACCCTGAATTGTCCAGATAAAAAGGTTAGAATGTAATGTGTCAGTCTGATTTTATCTACTGTAATATAAAAGAGTGAGAAAATGCATAATTCACTCTGAATATACTTTATTAACTATTGAAATTTTCCTGGTGAAGGATGAAAGTCTGAGAGGGATGGCTCAGCTTCCCCACAGACACCAGCACTGACAACCTGGAAATTATGCACCAGACAAACAAGGGCTCGAGGTGGATTCATCGAGAGGGTCCATCTCATAAAAGATACTGCCTTCTGTGGCTTTCTTTCTCTCTCCCTCAGCTCTAACGTTCTTGCAAAACCTGAAGCATGCAGTGTTTTTGGCTTAAAAATAAGCCAAACAGCTCTGTCTAGCGGCAAGGCTTATCATTGCAACTTAAGTCATGAAGAGTTTCCTTTTAAAATCTACTTGGCAAGCAAGGCTGACAGGAAATAGCTATTGTAAGCCCTGCTCATTGGATACAATGAATAAGCACTTAAAACTATCAGTAATGGTTTCTCCATTTGGGATAGTTCTCAGGGTAATTAAGAGAGACAGGTGTAAAGCCCACTTCAATGGTGTCACTTAACATAAAATGCAAAAGCACTCAAATGTTTTTAATTAAAAAACTGTGAAATTTTGCTTTTTCAAATAACGTTGTCTGTCAAACATAGGTGCAAATCTTAGCCTGCATCCAGCTTCAGCCTGCCTTTCACTTCTTACTTCTTCTGCCAGTAAGAAAACTCTGGAATTCAGCTGTAAGTCAAAATTACAGTATTCTTCACAGGGCAGATGAAGTCACCCAAAGGCAGCTAGGGTCCCTGGCTTTAACAACAGTTTCCACAAAGCCCTCCACAATGTGCTTAGAGCACTGTCTGTCCAAAACTAAGAACAGGAGCAATTTCCTCCAGCTTCACCATGAAGCACTCCAAAAATCAGCAGTCCCTTTGTCCACAAAGAATAGCACATCTAGACAAACTGTCTTCCACAGAACCCTATAAAGCATTGTATAATGCAATGAAAAAGAGAAAATGGGCTTCAGAAGATTGGCGAACAGACTAAGTAAAGGCTGAAACCAGAGCCTATTACATTTCTGGCTAAATCAAATGAGAAGGATGTTTGTAAACTATTCAAAACTTATTGGCAGGGAAAATACGAATAGGAATTGCTTTTCCTTTTCAATGCTGGGATTGAACCCAGGGCCTTACATGCACTAGTTCAGATAGCCCACCATCAAACCACAGACCACACAGGCTACTCTTTAACATAATAGTAACAAGACACTAAGGGTCTAATTGTATCTAAGAAAAAAAAAAGATCGAATTTAGTGCAACAGAACTCTCTCTTTTGAAAAATAAATGTACAACATAGTTGTGTGAAGACAAAATTGAAAGTAGAGAAAAATATAGAAAATTGTTTTGTTCTTTTAAACCATATAATGAAAGATATATAAACAGAACTGCTAAGATATAGAGTGTATGCTTGAGGGTGTTACCTCTGTAGAGATGCTGAGGAAGTGATAGTCATTTGTATGCAATTAAAATTATGCAGATTTATGAAGGCACGTAAACTGTAAGAAGAAAAGACTGATTCAGCAGTAAAATACAAGCATTTTTCTTTTCTTATTTCAGTGTTTTGGAGTGGCCATCACATATAAGTGTCTACATCATCCTGGCCTCTCCCTCTCATCTATTCATGATCTCTTCTTTAACTCTTATTGCTACACAGGTGTGTGTGTGTACCAGTATTTTACATATATGTGTATATGTATGTATATATGTAACAATAATAGTTACAGTTAAATAATATATGTGAATTTGTGTATATATGTAACAATTATACACACGCACACACTCACATACATGTGTGCACAACCTAATGAGTTTGCTTAGTGTTGCTCATTTGTGTTCATGGCTGACCACTGATGATTGAACAACTTACATGGGAGTTTGACCCTAGAGGAAACTAATTCTCACTCTTTCCACAACCATTAAATATAGCTTTTCCTATAGGCATTGACTTTACAGAATTCCCTTGTCTATGTTTAAATGTTTGTATTCAGACATCCTTGTTGTTGACAGTTTATGAGTCATTTTTCCAGTCATGTCTAGGGTACACTATCTTCCAGCAGGCACCCTGTACTTCTGACTCTTCTTTAAATGATCTTCTTTAAATGACTCTTCTTTAAAATGATCATATAAAAATGATCATATAAAAAGACAAGATCTCCTGAATAATTTGGGAGCATGGGGACCTTGGGGGAGGGTTGAGGGAGGGAGGGGAGTGGCAGGGAGGGGAGCAGAGAAAAATAAAAAAAAATGATCACAATGTCATAGAAGCAACAATCCTAGAGCTCTAGGAATCCTGAATGTGATTTAGTGGCATAATCAAATACAACCTGCCACAAAGCTAACATGATTCTGATTAAATGGTATGCATAATCATAGCAGCATTACACAATAATTTGGAATGAATGCCAAATGATTACCTACAAGGCTGAAACTAGCATTACTTTTACAGACTACATTTCTGTGGTCAACAAAAGAGAAGAATAACAAGACTGGATAAAGGGATGCTGTAGCTGTAACATTTATCTTGAAAGAAAAATGCTAGCAGCTGATCCCCTTAGTTCTCTTGGGATACTTTAGTAGTAAAGAGTGAAATCAAAAAATATAATGCCAGGTTTGGTGGCTCACATTTGAAACCCTGAGACATGAAAGGGATGAGGCAGGAAGAGCGTGAATTTGAAGCCAGTTTGAGCTGCATAAGCAAAACAAGGTGGTGGGGGGGGGGTAGCAGGGAGTAAGGAAGGAAGGATGAGGCAGGGGAAGAAAGGGTGGTGAAATATTGCAAAGACACTGAAGATCAAACTTTGTAGCTCCTGATGGATTTGTTTATTTTTCTCATCTCAAAATTTTAGGGATATTAAAAAAAATTAGATATTTCCCATGAAATAAGTGGCAGAATCTTTCAGGTATTGGCCTTGCAGAGTTAAATCTAAATTGTCCAAAGCCACCCAGAGGACAACCCTGGATTTGAGCACTATCCCCTGCATGTTGCCACTATCAAGGTAAATCCTCAGCGTGAATGGAATCAGTGGCATGTGACAGGGAAATCCCTATGCTCCCTACTGGTGCCATCATTGCTACCACATAAACTCCCGTATTCTCTCTGCCATTGTTATTTCCCTTTGACCACTAAGCAGCTGCGGGTAATAACACTGCTGGATGCTCATGTGTGAACGGAGTAAGCACTGAATGCCCAACACTCGAGAAGGCTGCCAGAGAAGAGAAAGATAGTCTAGATGTATAGATAAGAAAGAAAAGACAAAATGCCAATCTGTTCAACAATTTGGTAAGAGATAGTACTGTCCACTAAAGAGTCAGAAAATAAAAGGAAAAACATAAAATTCGAAAGAAGACTCTTAAAAACTCAAATCGTAATTGCACAGTAACTATTTGATCTTGGATAAATTACTTGGTTTCTGTAAGTTTTAATTTCCTTATGTAAAAACATTAGCTATGATAACTACTTAATTCTCCCAAAGTCATACTAATTAATGTGCAGAGTGCTTCTCATATGCTTCCACCAAAGGATCAGCCCCAGTTGAGAGTATCCAGACCTATGGGATCTAGGGCAGACTGGTTGTAAGTGACACAACTCATGCCTGCTTTACATTTTGCCTTTAATTTCAATACTAGCACATCCTTTGTAGTCCACTCATTGCATGTGTGGTTTAAATAAAAATATTTTGTAGGGAGGAGGTCACTTGTTTCATTCCTGGCCGCCCAGCTAGCTTAGACCCGAAATAATCACACAGATACTGTATTAATTAAAATACTGCTTGGCCCATTAGCTCTAGCTTCTCAATGGCTAACTCTTAAATATTAATTTAACCCAATACTATTTATCTGTGAATCACAAGACAGTGACTTACCAGCTAAAGTTCCAACCAATGTCTGTCTCTGGCAGCTCCATGGCATCTCTCTAACTCTGCCTTCCTCCTCCCATGCTATAGGCCAAGACAGTTTTTTATTCATTAGCCAATAAAAGTAACAGAAGGATCTCCCACACCATTTCCCCTTTTCTGTTTAAACAAAAAAAACCTTTAACTTTAACATAGTAAAATTATATATAACAAAACAGTTCTCAAGCAAGAATTACAGTTACAATATTTATATTTACTTTATCTTTTATCATAACTAAGGAAAACTATAACTATAACTATAAATTCTTCAACTCTATCAAAGACTCCAGAAGGATATAATATTACTTAAGTAAACAGGAAGTACATTGTAAGCAACTTCCAAAACTCTAGAATTGACAGAGACATCTCACTGCCTGGACAGTCACCCAAAGTTCTTCTGTACCATTGGGGCATCCATCTTCATTCTATAGACCCATAGTATCCAAAAGACTTTTCCACAAAGCAGGAAATTTCAAAGACAGTTCCACCTATACTGGCAGTTTGTCTGTCACATTTTTCTGTGTCCTGCAGAATGTCTAGCAGACTCTTGAATGAAGCAGGAACCTCGAAGGATCATCTCACCTTTAGGCAATTTCAGCAGTCATTTTCCTGCATGTCCAGTTAAGCAGTCCAGGCAAGAGCAGTTTCTTGCCCAAATAGCAAGTAAACTCCGTAAGGAGCCTCTTTGATGCCTATCTTCCTTTTGAAGTAACTGGTGTTGCCAGGAGCATATGTGTCTCATTGTCATGAAAAGTCTTAAATTCTTAAACATTTTAAATGCCATATTCTGAAGGTCTCTGAAAGATTTAAAAAATACATAACCGAAATATATCTCCATACAACTAAAAAATCTAACTAACATGACTACAAATTTGACTATTATAGATAAGTATCTATTAACTTATATTTCTTAATTATACATTACATTTTTTTAATGAGCTCCACAAAGATAATACCTTAATCAAGATCAGAAATACATATATACAATATAACAAAATTGACCTTAAATTAGTATCAATAAAGCAAGATCCATACCAATGCTAAGTATCCATCTCTATAGCATATCCCCCTTTAAATGTAAAGAAACATTTACAAACAATATTTGGGAATATGAGTGTAGTTTCTTCAAACTGCTTCCTGCTGTTTATTGGGTAAAGTATTTTCTTTGTGGGAGTGTTTACAGCAACCTTTCAAGGAGTCTTGTTCCATCATGGTCTGGAAGCAATCCACAGGGTCTCATCCTCTGTGAAACCAAAAAAAGAACCTTTTTTCCAAAGCAGCATAACCTTAGATCCATATTTTGGAAGTCATGATACCTTTATAATATACATGCTGGTTTAGCTTAGCAGCCCATAAAATGAAATGTCTCTTTGTACTTAATACATTCACAGTCAAAAAATTCAAAGATAACACAATAATATACATAATCCAGACTCTCTCTATGTATACTCCATCTTTATGTGGCTTATTTTTCTTTACTTCTTTTAATCTATGACTGTCTGTACTGTCTCTCTAAAGACTTTGTTTTTTTATTTAAGCATTAATTTTATTTTATGACTCTCTATACTCTTTTTCTTTTCTCTCCCAAGCCTATGTACATTTATCCAACACTGTGACCCATTTAGAGGTCATTTAGTTCTGAATCTATCCTACTGTGTATCTGTAATTCTTTACTGTCCAGGAGACTTCTTAAAATGCTAAGCGCTTCTCAAATACTTAAGCTGCAGCTTTGCATTACTAGGTCAAATATGGTACTTTCTGCCTGCCCCACCCAGTCCAACATGGTGGAAGTCCTTTCACCACCTCTGCAATCCATGCACATTGCCCCAGTTTTAGATACACAGCAGGTCTATGTTGCCATTAAGCAAATTGTAGTATGTTGCTCACAAATCCCATTTAAATGCTCCATAGCCAAACCTCCCAAAAGAGCCAGAGCCATTAGCACCGGCGAACCAGGAAGCTGCCACTATATTTTTAAGAAGCCATGCAGTTTTACTGTGCCCTGGGGTGCCTTGCTCGCAGTAAGCCCATCTAGAAGAAAAACTGTGGCTACCAAGAAACTGTGTTAAACTCTGTTCTTTTGTTTCTAGAATTCCTTTTTAATCTCTCTCAGGTTTTTAAGTGGATTTTGAATAGCCACATTGGTACCAATTTATAGGGAGGAGGCTGCTTGCTTTGTTCTGGCCACCCAGCTAGCTTAGACCCAAAATAATCACACAGAAATTATATTAATTAAAGCACTGCTTAGTCCATTAGCTCTAGCTTCTTAATGGCTAACTCTTACATATTAATTTAACCCATTTCTATTAATCTGTGTATCACCATGTGACATTGGCTTACCAGCTAAAGTTCCATTTAACATCTGTCTCTGGTGGCTCCATGGCATCTCTCTAACTCTGCCTTCCTCTTCCCATGCTGTAGGCCAAGCCAGTTCTTTATTCATTAACCAATAAAAGCAACACATGGACAAAAGGACCTCCCACACCAATATTTTACATGAAGGAAAAAACAAACAAGGCTGTAAAGACTGGTTTTTATAAGCATCAGTGTAGCTCCAGCCCACACTCCAGCAAAAGAAACCCAATTTTATCTAAAAGCGCCATGTGCTTCTACTGTGCACAGATGCTCATTCACAACTGTGCTTTCCTTCACCTCCTATCAGGAACCCAAAGAAATGTTTGTATCCCAGCTTCCACAGGCTTCACTCTCTACTTTCCTGTCTTAAACTCAGAGACAGGAGTAAAATGTTAACCAGCTACTAGAAAGTTCTCAATCAGAGGTATTTTGCAGTGTCTAGTGCCCTGTTTTTCTTGACATAACTGGGAAAACAGGACATGAGCTAATGATATCTAGTGGACAAAGGCCAGCAGTGCTGCTAAACATTCCACTGTGCATGAGAGAGTTCCACTGCAAAGAATCAGCCCTCAAACGTGTTCACCATGCTGAGGCTGTGAACCCGTGAGCTATTAGTACCTGGTCTCATCATGACCCTCAAGAACAGAGCCCAGAATCAGCCCCTCAAATGTGTGCACCATGCTGAGGCTATAAACCCTTGAGCTATTAGTACCTGGTCTCATCATGACCCTCAGCAACAGAGCCCCAAGCTGACTGATCTATGCAGGAGGGTTTTATTCCCTGCTAGACTCTTAGCATCCTGTGCTTTAACAACCTAAATTTAAACATGGACTATATAAAATAAAAGCTAGTTCAAAGTCTTTCCTCAAATCTCACTGTGTTCAAAAACGAAAAGCTAGCTTTTAAATAAGTTTTAACCAGAATCACACTAAATAGTCAGAGGTACAACTCTTCAGCCCTTGTTTCTCACCTCCCTGCTGAGGACAAAAGTGTCTGTAAACTGATCCTGTATGTTTGAAAGGTAAGGGTAGACAGTATTCGAGCTGTATGTTTTCTGTTAAAAAAAAAAAAAAAGACTAAGAAATATCAAAATAGTTCAGAACAAATTCTGGACTTGAAAATACATATCCCAGAATCTCATCATATAATTAAAGTGTCTTCTTCCTTTTCAGCTATAAAGTGAACTGTGAAAGTACATAAGAAGGGTTGCTGAGGAGTACATGTCTCTTTAGTCTATCTGCCCCTTTGTCTCCCAGACTAGTCTTTTTTAGTCAGACATACATGATCCGCCACTATAGAAAAGTCTCATGACATTCTGAGTTCAGACCTACCAGGTTCAACCTGTCCCACCCTTTGTCTCCCAGACTAGTCTTTTTTAGTCAGACATACATGATCCGCCACTATAGAAAAGTCTCATGACATTCTGAGTTCAGACCTACCAGGTTCAACCTGTCCCACCCTTTGTCTCCCAGACTAGTCTTTTTTAGTCAGACATACATGATCTGCCATTATAGAAAAGTCTCGTGACATTCTGAGCTCAGACCTACCAGGTTCAACCTGTCCCAAGTAGATTAAGAGGTGTTTTAGAAAAAAGGAGGAGAAAGTTTTGAAAATTAGGAGGGCTGTGCCAACGTAAATAGGTATCTCTTTTATACAAATGATAAAGTTCCTGTCTTACTTAGGGTTTCTATTGCTGCAACAAAACACCATGACCAAAAACAAGTTGGGGAGGAAAGAGTTTATACAGCTTACACTTACTTCCCCATTGCTGTTCATTACCAAAGGAAGTCAGCACAGGAGCTCAAACAAGGCAGGAACCTGGAGCCAAGAGCTGATGCAGAGGCCATGGAGGGGTGCTGATTACTGGCTTGCTTCACATGGCTTGCTTAAGCCTGCTTTCTTCTAGAACCCAGGACTACCAGACAAGAGATGGCATCACCCACCATGGGCTGAACCCTTTCCTATTTATCACTAATTGCCTTACAGGTGGATCTCACGGAGGCATTTCCTCAACTGAGGCTCCTTCCCTTCTAAGAACTCTAGCTTGTGGCAAGTCGACACACAAAACCAGCCAATACAGAGGCTATCCATCTTCATGTACTAAAGTTGCTGCCATGCACTGACCACATTTGTCAAGGGCATGGAACTTTCCTTATTGAAGGCCAGGTTGACTTGTCAATATTTGGCTCCTTCCTATCACTGGCTACAGTAAACAACAAACCTTACAACCAGTACATAAGAGCTAAGAAAGAAAGTCATCAGACTCAAAATACCACACCAAGCGTCAGACACACTGGAAAGTGATGTGTGAAGCTCCTGTGCTCCCGTGGAGGAGTTCTTCTCCCAAGCATGCCTTCCTACACGGTCCCCTTTCATCTGAGAAATGTTTACACAACTCCGGGTATATAGGTATATAAAATAGGTCGACCAATTAAACATTTACTGATAATACACCAAAATGAAATCTATTTTATCATACTATGTAATGATGTGATCACAGTCAGTACGTATAATTGCATTTAGTTTTATTAGATATTATGAATTTTGCATAAAAATTAAAGTATTTTCTGCAGCCAAAAAAGTAATTGTTGCTCTTGCAGAGGACTATAATGGGCCCTTTTCTGTCCTGACAACCAGCTCCCATATAATGACATGGAGAGTTCTTAATTATGAAAACTTGACCTATAGCTTGATCTAACTAGCTCTTATAGCTTAAATTAGGCCATTTATATTAATCTACATTCTATCATGCGGCATTGCCTATCTTCCATCTTGCACCTCCTGTTTTCTCTCTACATTGAGCTAGCAAATCCACCTTCCTTCTTCTCGGAGTCCTCTCTATCTCCAGTAGTCCTACCTATACCTCCTGCCTAGATGTTTTTAGCTGTTCAGCTTTTATTACTAAACACAGCAATATACCTTCACACACTGTACAAATATCTCGCAGCAGAGGACCCAACTTTGGTTCCCAGTAACCATGTGGTGGTTCATAACCATCCATAAATCCAGTTCCAGGTGATCCATGAAATTCTTCTAATCTTCTTGGGAACCAGGTATGCACATGGTGCACATATAGTTAAGTAGGTAAAGACTCATAGAAATAAAACAATTAAATTAAAAAATTAAATTTTTGTATAAAACTGTTACACAAAAGTTAGGTGTGGGTCCAGAGCATTGTACTCTATCCTTTCTGCTCAATATTACTCTAAGCATCAAATTGCTTTAATAAATAAACTTAATTATGAAAAAGAAATGTATTTTAAAACAATTCAGTGTACATTTAATTTTACTACTTATTAAAGATAAAAGTAAATTTGCATTCTAGTAAGATGAATGTATTTGTTTATTTTTACATAAATAATTACATCTTGGCTGAGTAGTTTGATGCTGCATGACATGGAATACTGTCATTGTTTTTCAGAGATGATCGATATCTTGATTGTTACAACCATAGAGCTGAGAACTCCACTTTGCACAAATATGTAGTATAAATGGGAGAAATATATGGCAGTGTCTCAGAAAAATGGAAATCAATTTACCTCAAGACCCAGCTATATTAATCTTGGGCAGGTACCCAAAGGATGCTCAATCATACCACAAGGACACTTTTTCAACTATGTTCACAGCAGCAGTATTTGTAATAGCTAGAACTTGGAAATAACCTGGATACCCATCAAGAATGGAATTTGCAAGCAAATGGATGGAACTAGAAAAAAAAACATTCTGAGTAAGGTAACCCAGAACCAAAAATACAAGCATGATAATACTCATTCATAAGTGGATATCAAGAGTAAAGAACAGGACAACCACCTACAATTCACCGCCTCAGATTAAAAAAAAAAAGGTTATATAACAAAGAGGGCCCCAAGAGGGATGCATGGATTTCCCTGGGAAGGGGAAATAGAAGAGATCTCCTTGGTAAACGGGGGGAGGGAGGGGGCAGGAGTGAGGGGATGAGGGGATGGGACTTTGAAGGAACAGATTGAGCAGGCTGAACAAGGGAGACAAATTGATGGTGGGATGAAGAAGGGAGTAACAAAAGAGACATCTTGATGGGGTACATTTCAGAGTTAGGGAGAAACCTGGTGGCAGGGAAACTCCCAGGAAGCTACAAGAATGACCTCAACTAAGACTCCTAGCAATAGTGGAGAGGGTGCCTGAACTGGCCATCTACTGTAATCAGACTGTTGACTACCCTAATTGTCATCAGAGCCTTTATCCAGTAACTGATGGAGTCAGGTGCAGAGATCCGTAGCAAAGCACTGGGCTGATCTCTGGAATCCTCCTGAAGAAAGGGCAGAGGGATTGGTACAAGTCAGGGGGTTCAAGGTCATAATGGAGAAATCCACAGAGACAACTGACCTGAGCTTGTGGGAGCTTACATGGGAGTGACCTAGGCCTTTTGCCTGTGTGTGACAGTTGTATACCTTGGTCTGTTTGTAAGGTTCCTAGCAATGAGATCAGGACCTGTCCTGGCACTTAGCTGGCTTTTTGGAACTGGTTCTTCATGCTGGAATACCTCACCCAGCCTTGACGCAGTGGGAGGAGCTTGGTCCGAACTCAACTTGATGTGCCATGCTTTGTTCAAGCCCGTGGGAGGCCTGCCCCTTTCAGAATGGAAATGGAGGAGGAGGAGATGGGGAGGGGTTAGATAGGAGTCAGGGAGAAGGAACAGAACCAGAGGAGAAGAGGGAGGGGAAACTGGTGGGTATGTAAAATAAATGAAAAAAATTTTAATTAAATAAAATAAAAATTTAAGAAAGAAATAAAAACATTAAACCTGAAAAAAAAACGTAGGGCTAAGAACTCCACTTTGCACAAATATGTAGTATAAATGGTAGAAGTATATTTAGAACCATTTCAGAAATTGCTAAAAATTCTAAAGTTACCAAGCTGAAATTCATTTAGTGGGATTTTTGTTTTGTTTTGCTGTTTTTTGTTTGTTTGTGTTTTAATGAAACGCAGCTCAGCAACTCATACAGTACTTCATTTGTTTGTTTAGAGAGAGGATATCATAACAAAGCTCTGTCTGTTCTGGAACTCACTCTATAGACCAGGCTGGCCTTGAACTAATAGAGATCCTCTTGCCTCTGCCTCTCAAGTACTAAATTAAAGATGTGTGCCACCACATCAGGTGACAAACAGAGATTTTTGAAATTGAACATTTTAACACAAAGTTGGTAGGAGAATATTAAAGACTGCGTTCTACAAGGGAAGCCATCGTATTTCTATAAAGACAGAAAGGTCTGTGCATGCAGTAAAACCACTACACAGTTCATAGCACGCAGCTGTCAAAGTTAAACTGGGTGTTCCTGGTAGGGATGTTGGTGTTAGATGACTTGATGGTCTGTGTGCACATTGCAAAGTGTGCATATCGTGTTTCCAACCAAGGCTGCAGTTGAAGTCCCATAATGTAGCACAGGCAAGTGCTGCCTCAGATACCTTGGATTCATCCCATCTGATTTTTTATTGTTTTCTGGTAATTGTGCATTCAGAGATATCTCATTGCCAAATTGCTGAAACCCTGTCCACCCCCTCTCAAACTGACAGCCTCTTATTCTTTAATTAGTATTGTTTTACATGTATACATATGCCTGTGAATGCAAATACATAAATACAATCATCTGATTCCACTTTTATTTTTTGTGTCTATACAAATAACCAATTGTCATAGCCAGAAACTGGAAACAACCTAAATGCCCCTCGATCGAAGAATGGATAAAAAAAAAATGTGGTACATTTACACAATGGAGTACTACACAGCAGAAAAAAATAATGACAGCTTAAGTTTTGCAAGAAAATGGATGGAACTAGAAAGCATTATTTTGAGTGACATAACCCAGACACAGAAAGACAATTATCACATGTACTCACTCATAGGTGGTTTTTAAACATAAGGCAAAGAAAACCAGCTTACAAACCACAATCCCAGAGAATTTAGACAATATGGACACTAAGAGAGACTTACATAGATCTAATCTATGTGGGAAGTAGAAAGTATAAAAAAACAAGATCTCCTGAATAAATTGAGAGCATAGGAACCTTGGGGGGAGGGTTGAAGGAGGGAGGGAAGAGGCAGGGAGGGGAGCAGAGAAAAATGTAGAGCTCAATAAATATCATGGAAAGAAAACCAAAATGGCATAAGACACAGTGACCACAAATGACTTGCCTTTCCCCTAAAGTGGCAGATGTTTGAAAAAAAAAACAAAAAACAAATAATCAATAAATGGGCTCAACCCTGCACAAGGCCAGTTCTCCTTTTCACTGCAGTTACTTGTAGTTCTGTCTGGGGGACCCCATGAAATTTTCTACCTTTTGCATTAGCATGTGGTTTCTATTGCCTTTATTGTGGCCTTGTTTATACAGCCATTTCTAGGAGATGCTGTTTCACAGTACTCTTCCTGGCATTCTGACTCTTTCTTCCCCATCTCCCATGATGTTCTCTCTCTGAGTCATAGATGAAGGAGCTGTGATTCAGATGTATCCAGGGAGGCTAGGCTTCCCATGATCCACTGATATCTGCACTGTGTACAGTGATAGTTTTCTGTGGTGGTCTCAATTTGCTGTAAAGAGATGCTTCTTGATGAGGTGTTGTCGACAGAAGTCTCTGTCCTAACAGCATCTCCCAAATAAACACACTGAAACTTACATTAATTATAAATGCTCGGCCAGTAGCTCAGGCTTATTACTAGCTAGCTCTTACATTTAAATTAACCCATATTTCTTTTCTACGTTTGGTCATATGGCTTGGTACCTTTTCTCAGCACAGCATGCCCATCTTGGTTTTCTCTGCATTTGTTTGCTGCTTCAGACTACACTCTCCTTCCAGCATCCTCCTAATCTGGCTTTCCTACCCAATCTCTTCCTGCCCAGCTCTAGGCCAGTCAGTTTTTTATTAATCAATGAGAGTAATACATATTCACAGTGTACAGAAGGATTATTTCACAGAAAGGGGTAGTAGTTACACTTATCTGTGGGTGCAGGATAAGATGTAGAATGTTGTAAGTAATTGTTCTGGCCTAGCAAAGTGGCAGAAGTAGATTATTTTCTAAGGTTAATAACCTCGCTAACCCCAAGAAGTTGTCTGGATTTCTAGTGCTAGGCATAATTTCCCTCCTGTTTAGTGAATCTTAAGTACATTTAGACAGTGGTTATTTACCACTATCATGTGAGTGCCGCTTATTGCACATTTCCACATATCTTGAATGTTGTTTATTATGGTCCATGGGTATTGTAGCCAGGAAAGTCTATTAATTGCTTTCCTCCTCGGCAACTTGCATAGCATTTTCTGGTACCATGGAAGCTGGACTGCGGCAAGAAGGTGCTGTGGGACAATAGCCTTTACCCTGTAGAGCTTTATCAGTTGTATTGTTTAAATATAATTTAATTTAATAAAATGTTGATTGGCCAGTAGCCAGGCAGAAAGTATAGGTGGGGTGATCAGGCAAGAAGTAGAGGTGGGGCAATAAGAACAGGAGAATTCTGGGAAGAGGAAAGGTGCAGTCTGCTGGCATCATCCAGACACAGAGGAAGCAAGATGAGAATGCCTCGCTAATAAAAGGTACCAAGCCACGTGGCTAACATAAACAAGAATAATGGGCTAATTTAGGATGTAAGAATTAATTAATAGGAAGCCTGACCTAATAGACCAACCAGTTTATGATTAATATAGACCTCTGTGTATTTCTTTGGGACTGAATGGCTGTGGGATCAGGCAGGACAGAAATCTCTTCCAACAAGAGGGCTTTCAGGTTAGATCCAGCTCAAATCATCCAAGTCATGTGCACTATGTGTGCTGTATCCCCAGCAATAGGAGCTTACTTTCAACTTCTGAGAAACAATCTTGGACTACATCATTAATCTATATTGTTTTGAGACTTGAACCACCCTGTCAAACCATTCAAAAGGAGATTTCTCATGCCTAGTACTGGGGGCTGTATCAGTCTATGGTTCTTGTGAAGAGGATTATCATCCCAAGAGGTATAAATTCCTTTAATAAATATATGTGGAGGTATGTGTATGCACACTTACATGTATTGTATATAATTTTAGGTCAACATAAAATAATATGATTCCTTGAAGCTTCATCAGGGAACTTTGATATCATTTTGATATCATCCCTCCTTCTCCTTCTCTATTGACCCCTCCTACCCTTCCCCATTTGAACCCCCTCCTGTTTTTCCATTTCTTTTTATTTTCTTTTTCCTTTTTTTCCTTTCAAAAATTTCCACTCCCCCTCCATTCCCCTCCCACTCTTTCTCCCACTCATCCTCCTCCCTCCCCTTCCAGCCTTAAGAGAGGGCAGGGTACCCTGCCCTTTGGGAAGTCCAAGGCCCTCCCCCCTACATTCAGGCCCAGGAAGCTGTGCATCCAAATAGACTAGGATCCCAAAAAGCCAGTACATGCAGAAGAAACAAGTCCCAGAGCCTTTATCAATGGCCTCTCAGTCAGCCCCCATTGTCAGCCACAGAGAGTCCGATTTGATCACATGCTCTTTTAGTCCCAGTCCAGCTGGATTTGGTGAGCTCCCATTAGATCAAGCACACTGTCTCAGTGGGTGGACCAACCCCTCGCAGTTTTGACTTCCTTGCTCATCTTCTCCCTCCTTCTGCTCTTCAACTGGACCTTGGGAGCTCAGTCCAGTGTTCTGATGTGGATCTCTGACTCTATCTCCATCCATCACCAGACAGAGATTCTATGGTGATAGTCGAGATAATCATCAGTGTGATTATGGGGGAAGGGCAGTTCAGGCACTCTCTCCTTTGCTGCCCAATGACCTAGCTGGGGACATCCCCATGGACACCTGGGATCCCCTCTAGAGCCAAGTCTCTTGCCACACCTAAAAATGGCTTCCTTAATGTAGATATCTTCTTCCCTGTTCCTATATCCACCCTTCCTCCATCTCAGCCCTCCCACTCCCCCAAGCATGCCCCAATCCTTCCCTACTGCCTTCTCTTTCCTCCTCTCCCCTTCCTCCATACCTACCCCCACCCTCATGCTCCCAACTTTTGCCTGGCATTCTTGTCTGCTTCCAGTTTCCAGGTGGATTTATATATATTTTTTCTTTGGGTTTACCTTGTTATTTGGCTTCTCTAGGCTTGTGAACTATAGGCTCAATGTCCTTTGTTTATGGCTAGAGTCCATTAATGAGTGAGTACATACCATATTCATCTTTTAGGCTCTGGGTTATCTCACTCAAGATAGTGTTTTCTATTTCCATCCATTTGCATGCAAAATTCAAGAGGTCATTGTTTTTTACCACTGAGTAGTATTCTAATGTGTATATATTCCACACTTTCTTTATCCATTCATCAGGCAACTTTGATATCATCCCTCCTTCTCCTTCTTTATTGACCCCTCCTACCCTTCCCCACTTGAACCCCCTCCTGTTTTTTTCCATTTCTTTTTATTTTCAATCTCAACCTTTTCCCTAAGTCTCAGAATTGAGATGATTTCATCCAATCCAACTTGTTGGGCACTTTTTTTTTTTAGCCACATTCAGCTCTGAAATTCTGTAAACCAGCTCCTCCTCTGCAAGTGTCTTCTTTAACTAGCTTTAAATGTATTTGTGAAGCTACTGGGCTTTCCCTCCTCTACTATTCTCTTCTGTCCTGGGCAGGCGTTCACATCCATGCTCTCTCACTCCTGCCATGTCTCCTTTTATAAACTTAACTCAATTCAGGCCTTTTGTGTTTCTGATTTCATCTTCCATGAATGCCTGCCAGTTTCTCAAAATCTTTACTCCTCTGCTCAGCATAGTTTGTGGTTGACTCATAGTTTTCACCCTTAAGCAACTTTAATTGCTTATCCTAGCAACCTTTTGACTTTTCTCCTCACATCTGATATCTGGTCTGAGAATGAGTAATTTATTACCAATTTTCCAATTTTGGTCTCCCAAACATTAAGGCCCCACCTCAATGAATGGAAGAAATGCAGCAACACCCAAAACCCCATTTTACTCCAGCGTAACTAGACGATAGCTGGCTTCTCTCTCGGGGTGTTCCCAGGTTCAGCAATGGTTCACCATGGCACTACATGAGGTTCCTTTCATATTTGTTTCTTTCCTGAAATAAAAACTGACAAATAACTTTATGAAGCTGCATCAAATCAATCAAAACTAAGAGTTTTTTATTTAGAATACTTTATAAATCCAGGTGTGAATTCCTGGGCAGATGGGGTGAGTGGGTTCCTTTATGCTCATGTATTTTATTTTACAGCTAAGATTGTTGTATAGTTAGGTTAATAAAAGGACAGAAGATGTACTGAAACTTTATCTTGGCACTTCAGATGTTACAGTACTAGAAATACCTTTCATATTATATAGCCCCAACCCCTTATTTGTAAGTCAAAAGACTCACAATAGAAATTTTTATGTGGTTTGCCAAATAACACATGCTAGATTTCATGGGCAGTTTAGTGTGCTAAAAATTTCATCTAATATCCAAATCTAATAAGTTCCATAGTAGATATATTATTTTATGGTGATACATTGAAAATATCCCAGCTCAATCAGGATCAAGGAAATGATGACCATTATTAGTTCAACTCTGATATTGTGCTAGAGGTCCTAGGCCAGTAGGAGAAAGAAAATGATGTTTTATATTTACGAAAAGAATTCTAATCTTGATATTTGGATTCCATAGTACAGTTGCCTGGTGTGCACAAAGACCTGCTCTTTATTCTCAGCAGTACAAAAACTTATGAGGAAAACAACATGAAATTTCTAACATGACAGTAAAGCCAAAGACTGATATGTTTGAAAAACACTAAAAGCAAAAGATCTTATTTTTTCTAAGGGACAATGTAAAGTTAAGCAAGACAAAAGAGATAGGCAAAAAAGTGGAGTCTTTGTAGAGATTTAAAAAAAAAATAAGTAGCTCTAGTATAATCATCAACTGGAAAGAATCAGACACCCAAGAGAAAAATGAACACACTAGAATAAACTGATAAGCTGCACACAGTGAAGCAATACTAGTCCAAGACACATTAGCCCCTCAGATTGATCTACAACACTTCAAAATAAAAGATAAATAGGAAAGAAAATGGAAGGAAGGGGAAGAGAAAGGAAGGGAGGGGAGGGACGGAAGGCAAGACCAGTGTGTGATTCTCATTGACTGTATTAAACCCTCTTTGTGGCAAACATTTTTGCAGTGCCCTCTCAACTTGCTCAAAACAGGTAATCCTAAGCAATTTTGCCTGCCAACATACACATCTATACTTATCTTAAGGGTTTCCCATGTCAAAATTCACAGACTTGTTGAGTTAAATAGAAACCTCTTTACGAAACAGTTCTTCCAGCTGAAGGGTCAAGATGAAGGAGTGGCCAGGTTTGATTTCTCTCGAGGCTGCCTTGCTTGACTTTCAACTTGACTGCCCTCAAAGCACAACTGCAGTGTCAGGCATGGGCTCCATCTCAACGAGTTGACCTTCAATTCAATCAAAAAGTGGTTGATTGGCCCACTGGTTATTCTTGCTTGTCAACGTGACTACATCTAGAATTAACAAAACCCGAGAATGGAGGTCACACGTGTGAGGAATTTCTGCTTAATTTGAAGTGGGAAGTTCTAATCCAGATCCTAGGGGAAAACAGGTTTTGGCAACAGAGGATTTTTTTTTAGACAACAGAATCTTTGAAGTATCTGGAATAAGCTTGCCAATTTGTCGACACCTACAGTTACCAAAGCCTCTCCGGTTACTGAAGCCTCTACTGGGAGCTCAGAGAGCACTAAAAGCCCATGGTGTGAACTAATTCATAAACTTAAAAAAGATAAATATATTTAATTATCCTGATTCACCAGTTGTGAGTGGCAACAGATTTGGTGCCTCTGTATATAAAACGTCTGACAGTTTGTGGAAAAATAAGAAAAATGATGATCCTGGTCAGTTGCTCTGAGCATCTCTGGATAAACTGACAAAGGACAGAAACAAGTTCTGTGAAAAATTAAGCACCTTCTAGCACCCCAGAATATAGTGAAGCGCAGTGAACTCCATGATCAAACTGAATGGCCCCAAGTGCTCATAAATAGACTGAAAGTTTTTAATGTGCCCTACAAGAGAATCTTCTTTCCAGCAGCAGTGGGGTTCAAGCTCTGGAAATTCACACGGAAGCCTTCATGATAAGGCTTACTGAATTACAACAAAAATTCAGGTTCCAGCCTCAGAGGATGCTGGCAGTTAAAGTAAGGGCCTCAGTCGGTAAAGAATGGGATCCTGTAGCCTGGGGTAGGGAAATATGGGAGGACCCTATCAAAGCTGAGAACTTTTAACACTCAGTCTCAAGGGATTTTCTCATTTGAGGAAGTAACTCTCTACTGTCGGCCACACCCCTTGAAATACCACCTTTTTTTTTTTTGCCTTTGACTGGGGAAATCAATCCATCATTGTCTGCTAAACCAGCAGTGTCTTTCTATGCAGAAAATGCCAGGGAAGGCAATACTGACATCCCTCAAGCCCACCAATAGTTTCCCCTAGACCTATAACCAGACTTAAGGCTAAGCCGTCTCCTAGAGGGGAGGTAGAAAATCTAGTCCACGAGGTGGCGCTTAAGAGCTTAATGTGTTTGCTAGTTCATTAAAGCAAACGTTTGGGGAATGTGGGTGGGAATAGATTATAAGGACAAGGGATAATGGTGGAAGGAACACAAAACTGGATCAGCCTGGGTTTATTAATAGGCCCTCTGAGTAGAGATTACAAGTTTAATAATGGAATCTTGCAGAGTTTTTTTAAAGGTGTCAAAAGTTTGAATGGTTGGCGGCAGCATTTGTCAAAACGTGGCCCACCGAAATGGAGTTGGAGATGCCTGATATCCCTTAGCTTAGTGTTGATGAAGGGATTTTAAGGCTTGGGATAATTGCAGTGCTGGAGTGGGTCCATAGTCCTCCACAATGGGAACGCCCATAAGACATGTCCTTCACTAGTCCTGTAAGACACAAAGTGATGAGAAGGGCATAAGCACATTTGAAGAGCTTTGTTGTCACCCTTTTCCTTATGTCATTATCTTAAGGTTGTAGATGCTGCTGCTCACTTGGATGGATTAAATGCAATTCATCAAACTGGGCCCCAGGGTAGCAAGGGCCAGGTGGCAGTACTGAATCACCAAAAGCAAGGTAAGCATAGTTGTTGCAATGGGTAGCAGACAAAGTAATATCAATAATGGACTAACCCATAATGGTCAGTACAGGCAAAGTGAATTCTATAGTGGCCTGACTCATATGGACCTTGGTACTTGCTAATCGATCATGGTGTTTCCAGGCATGAAACAGATAAGAAGCCTATTGAACCTTTGTTTGAGCTGTATAAGCAGAAAAACTCTCAAACAAATGAAAGAAAAGCTATACTGGATCATGGCAAGAGGGAATCTCAGCCTGTGAAACAATTCCAGGCTATAGTCAGTCTGCAAACCCAGAACTCCTTGATTGACAGCCAGATTCCTCTAAGGAAGAGCCTTGATAAAATACCTAAAAGGTTTAGCATTTTCCTTTCTCCAGTCCTTCCCCGGGATGACATATAGCCTTTTCCAGGGGTAGCTGTACAATGGGGAAAAGAAAATAATTATTAGACTTCCTAAGGCCTATTGGTTACTTACTGGTTCAGAATTAATGATGATTCTGGGAGGTCCCAAGAAACATTATAGCGCTTCAGTTAAAGTAGGGGCTTACGAAAATGAGGTGATTAGTGGAGTTTTGGCTGAAGTTCTACTCACAGTGGGTTCAATGGGTCCCCTAACTCAGATAACCTATGGTTATTTGCCCAGTTCAGAATGTATAAATAAAATAGATATACTTAGAAGTCAACAGAATTCTCACATTGGTTCCCTGACCTGTGGGGTGAAAGTTATTATGGTTGGGAAAGCTAAATGGAAGCTTTTAGAGTTGCCTCTACCAAGGAAAATAGTAAATAAAAAACAGTATTGCAACCCTGGAGGAGTTGCAGAAATTAGGGACACATCAAAGACTTGAAAGATGCAGGGGTCGTGGTTCTCAACATCTCCCTCCTCTCTGGCCAGTGCAGAAGACAGATGGATCATGAAGAATGACAGCTGATGAGCGAAAACTCAGCCAGGCAGTGCCCTCCATACCAGCTACTTTGCCTTACTTGAGCAGAATAACACGTCCCCTGGCACATGGTATGAAGCCAGCAAATGCTTTTTTTTCTCAGTACCTATCCTCAAGGACCAGCAGAAGTAAGGCCCTCAGTATACCTTTACAGTTTTGCCTCAAGGATATATTTACTCTCTAGCCCTGTGTCCTAACTTAGAAGGGATCTTGGTCACCTGTCTCTTCCATGAAATATCTCACTATATTGATGACGTTATGCTGATTTACCAAATGAGCAGGAGGTAACAACCACTTTGTAAAGGGGACCTTGGAGTTGGCACAGAACACACCCAGACACCAAATTCTCAACACAAAGAAAATGTAGTACCCCGGTGGGACAAGTGGGAGGGGATGTGACTGCCTCTGGATCTGGATTGGCAAAGACAGTAGCAGTTGTCTCTGCAGGAGTGGTTTTTAAGGAGAAAAAGCAGAGGTCTATGTTAGGATGAGTTGGTAAGTCCTGGTTGGATCTATTAGCCAATGTAATCAAATAATGAATTTTGATTCCTGGACCTTGGTGTTTTGCTAGCTGGACCTTGAAAGTCAGGCATAAGGAAGTGGCCAAATAAGGGAATGGACCTTCATGGCTAGGACCTATCCAGCTTTAGGAATATAATCTAACAAGTTAGCAAGGGGGAGGGAAAGACCTTCCAGTGTCATGCTTGCAATGCTTAGGCCTGTTAGAGAGACCTGCACTTTGTACTTATTGGTAACACATGCACATCAGAAGATGGGAAATAAATCTAATTAAAATTCAAGGGCCTTTTTCCTCAGTGAAATACTTAGGAGTTCAGAGATAAAGGGCATGAGAAGATATTCCTTCCAATGTGGAGAAGAAGTTGCTGCACTGAGTCACTAACATTCTAGAAAACTCTCACATCAAACTTTCAGTAAAGATTGACAATACAAAATTTCAGATGTTTAATAGACACAGGGGCAGACAAGACTGTCCTAAGACAAGCCGAGATTAATCCACATTGGCCACTTCTACCAGTGTCCAGCTGAAGGGGGAAGGTCGTCTCTCCTAAGCATTTATTACCCAATACTTTCAAATATGGGAAAACCCAGAAGAAGCAAATGGGACCATTAGATCCCTACTGGCCAATGTGGCCATTAGCTTGCTGGGTAGAGACATCTTCAAAGACTTAAATGTGGTTCTTACTAGTGGAGATGAGAAGGAACCCCTCCACATAGAAAGGCTACCACAATTATCAGATCAAAACAATCCTCAACTCTAAGGGCCCCTTTTGAATATCTCACTCCCTGCCCAGAATGGATCGCAGAAGACCTTGTCTGACTGGAACAGTGGCCATTAAACAAGGAGAAATTAACTATTTTACAGCAGTTGGTTTAACATCAATTAGACATGGAACATATCCATCCCTCTAGAAGCTCCTGACTTACCGTGGGTTTTGTAATCAAAAAGAAGACCAGGACCTGGAGGATACTCCAAGATGTAAGAGCAATTAATAAAACCATGAAAATTTGGGGCTCACCATGGCCTCCCCCTTGCCTCTGCCAAACCAGTAAATACCCCATTAATACTTTTAGACATTAAACTTTGCTTCTCCTTTTGGGGGGAGGGTGAGACAGGGTTTCTCTGTGTAGCAGTGCTAGCTGTCCTGGAACTAGCTCCTGTAGACCAGGCTGGCCTCAACGTCACTGAGATCTGCCTACCTCTGCCTTCCAAGTACTGGAATTTAAGGCGTGTGCCACCACCACCCAGCTAAAAATTGCTTCTTCCCAATTCCACTCCATGGCAAGATTGCAAGTACTTCATCTTCTCAATACCTAAAATGAGCAACTCAGGATGGGTGGATAGGAGTAGAGGATACTCCCTTAAGATGTGGCTAACATATGCACCATTTGTCAGGAAGCTGCAGTCCATGCATTCAAACACCTTATTAAATCAGTTTTCCACGTGTATCATTACATGGATGACCTATTAATTTGGCAGGACAAAAGACAGGATCAAAAACTAACCTTAAAAAATCTTAATCAGCAAGCTATAAAGGCCTATAAGGAAGAGGCTTTATGATAGCAGAGGATTAGATCCAACTTGTGCCTTCCACATCACATTTCCAGTGACAGAAATTACCCTAGCCTCAGTTTGGCCTTCTAAGTCTGTTATTGACTTCCCCAACACACTTTAGGTAACCCTAAATACCCTCCAAAGTTTCTTAGGTAATATTAATTGACTGAGGGCTTGGCTCCCCTTACCAACCACCCAATTGCAACCTCTATTTGACTTGCTTAAGGGTGGCAAAGACCCCTCCTTTTCTCACTCCTTGACACCAGCAGCCAAGGAAGCCCTTTGTTCTACTAACAGCCACATTAAAAATGCCTCCCTGGTTCACTGTGACCCACAAAAACCAATCCTCCTCCAAGGTAGTCAGAGCCTTCTACCAACCTCAGGGGATCCTAGAAGAGCTATTCACACCAACAGGGGGAGTTCCTTGATAATTAACCGTGATAATGACAGGAAGAGATGGCACCATATAAAGCATAGGCATTTACACTTCCCCCTCCCAGACATCCAATGGATCCTGAGAAACCACACCTCTTTTACTAACAACCTCATCAGCTTCTCAGGACAAACAGATGCCCACTACCCCGAGGATAAATTTCTGGCAACCATACCACTGCTTAGGTGGCTCCCTCCTCACTTATTCTCTCGATCACCTATCCCATGGCCCCCCACTGCTTTCACAGATGGGGTACGAGGGCATCGGGAGCCACATACCCAATATATTGAGGAGATGATGACACTGAGTCCCATCTTTTCTTCCCCCCAGGCAAATCCCCCCAGCCAATTCAAGGAACTGTGTGCCATTATCCTGATTCTAACAAACCTCAAAGAACCATTTAATCTGTTTTCAGATAGCATTTATGCTGTTAACCTGTTCACTTGATTAGCCTACTCTGTGTCAAGCTGGATGGTAATCCTCTCTCCCTACGACTAACACAAATTTCGAAAATACTCCACACAGAGCATGTCGCATTTTTATCAGCCCCTTACGCTCACACACATCACTCCCGGGATCCCTCTCTGATGGCAATGCCTTAACTGACAAGATTGCCACAACCAGGACCTTCACCGTGTCACTCCCTCACCATTAAAGAGTTCCGTCAGCTGACCCATATCAACTTGAGAGGGCTACAATTTAAATTCCCCAACGTCCCCATAAAACACCTTTAACATATGTATTCTCAGAACTTGCTCCTGTTAAGCCACCCTCATCCACACTTCCGCTATACAGCAATTGGGCACCAATCCCAGAGGCCTTAACGCCATCGCCTTCTAGCAGATTGATGTCACTCATATCCAGTCGCTCAGTAGACAGAAATTTATATTCATCATTATTGACCCCTACTCCCATTTCACCTGGACTACCACACCAACTAATGAAAACTCCAAGGAGCTCATCAACTAGATGCGCTCCACCTTTGCCATTATGGTGAACCCTCTCCAGATCAAAACTAATAATGGACTTGCCTTTAAGAGGCACCAATTTAGAAGTTTTGCAAGGCTTGGAATATAGCCCACCACACTGGCATCCCTTACAATCCTCATGGCCCTGCCATCATTGAAAGAGCACACCAAACACTCCAAAAAGAGTCAAGCAAGCACAGGGCTCCCTTCCACCAAACAATCAATTAAATCTGGTACTATTCATCCTCAATGTGCCAAATGCTTATGCTACCCTGGACAAAACCCCCATTGTCCTTCGCTGGAGCCACCCACCACACATGCCATCCATTCTGGTCTGACGGAAGGACCCCTTGACAGGTTTTGGAAGAAGCCTGCCCCCCCTGCTAACAATTGGAAGGGGATTTACTTGTGGCTCCCAACAGGATCAACCTCACCCTGTGTACCAGCTCACAGTGTCTGACACTCCCGCCAGGAGCCACAACAAACATTCCATTAAACTGGAAGCTCAAACTTCTCTCTGGCCCCTTTGGGTTTCTGATGCCCTTAAGATAACAGGTTAAGAAAAGAATAATGGTGTTAGGAAGGATGACTGATCCAGATTACCATGGAGAGATTGGATTGCTTTCCTGTGAAGGAGGTTAAAAGGTTATGTATGGAGTGCAGGAGACCCTTAGATCATCTCTTGGTGTTATCATGCCCTGTAATTAAAGTCAATGGGAAACTATAATAGCCTAATCCAGGCAGGATAACAAATGGCACAGGCAGGTCAGGAATGAAGGTAAGGGTCACTCTTCCAAGGAAAGAGCCAAGACATGCTGAGTTGCTTGCTGAAGGCGGAGAAAGTACAGAATGGGTCGTAGGGGAAGATAGTTATTAATAGCAGCTAAGGCAACGTGACCAGTTGCAGAAAAGAGCAATTTAATTGAATTGAGTGTTTCTGTCATATTTTGTTTAAAATACATTTATACATATATTTGTGAGTTTTTCCTCAGTTTCTTTATCATGTGATGTAACATATCAACGGTCACCATATTTGAGTTTGAGATACTAAAAGAAAGTCCCTCAAGGAATATTGTCACCTTCAATAAATTTATAATGTACTTGCAGTTGTACAAGGCATAGTTATATCATGCAAGGTGTAATTATGATCTGGTTAAATATATAATGCATTTACAATTGTATTTGGGATAGCTATATTATGCTTAGATGCTATTATAACCTGGTTATTATTTTCATTTGGAAATTAGTTATGACATAAGGAGATAAGATTGTGTGTCAAGTCAACAAGGAATGGACTAGTGATGCTATTCTTTTTTATTGATTTTTATTGAGCTCTACATTTTTCTCTGCTTCCCTCCCTGCTTCTCCCCTCCCTGCTTCAGCCCTCCCCCAAGGTCCCCATGCTCCCAATTTACTCAGGAGATCTTGTCTTTTTCTACTTCCCATGTAGATTAGATCTATGTAAATCTCTCTTAGTGTCCTCATTGTCATCTAAGTTCTCTGGGGTTGTGGTTTGTAGACTGGTTTTCTTTGCTTTATGTTGTTCTTGCTTGTCAACTTGATTACATCTGGAATTAACCAGGACCCAAAAATGAACAACATACCTATGTTGGCTTTATGCCTAACTTGAAGTGGAAAGATCTACTTCTAATGTGGATCATTGAGTAAGAAAGACACACCTTTAATCTCTGATCTTTAATCCCAATCTCATCTGGGCCACATTTTCTGCTGGAAGCCTAGATAATTACATGAAAGAAAGAATCTCTTGCTCTCAGCTGGCATGTTCTCACCTTGCTAACTAGTTTATCCCTTCACTGGCATTAGTGCCTACTACTTTGGGATTCCAGCACATACTGAATACCAACTGAGACGCCTAGACTCATGGACTGAGAAACTCCTGGATTCTTGAACTTTCTTTTCATAACCAGCCATTGTGGGATTAGCTGGGCCACAGTCTGTAAATCATTCTAATAAATTGTCTTTCTTTCTATACATAGAGCAATTCTGTTACTCTAGAGAGCCCTGACTAATAGAGTTACTTCCATGACCTTTGTGCCAATATCACACCAATATATCTCTCAGGAAGATCTCTGTTATAGATCACAGAGTTCGTATATGGGTGATATTGATGATTACTCTCCCCCATAGCATGCAGAGTACCTTCTGGCTCCACAAACTCTAGTCAGTAGGGGTAAAGCATCTAGATAGGCACCAGCTTTACTTTTCCAAACTTGATGACATAAGTTAAGTGTTGTCATCAGCAACAGGGCCTTTCCATCAGATTTTATAGAGTAACCACTTACTTTGGCAATAGCCCGTGGTGTTTAAAGAAGCTCCATGGAAGCCCTTTGCCAATGAGCCAATAAGATGTAACGCATTCGTGGCACTGGGGGTTTTACATGGTTTCAGTTGTGTCCAGTTGGGGCATTGTCTCCTGTATAATTTGATGACTCTGTTTAGATTCCTTTCATATATATGGAACTTTCTTCAGTAGTAGATTTGTAATTTAAAAGTGGAGTGCATAACTAATAATGAAATAGTTTACAAAAGATGAAACACAACAAATGTCAGAGGAACACTTAAAGAAATGCGCAGTATCCTTTACCACGATGGAAATAAGAATTTGAGATTTTCTCTTACCCTAGTCAGAGTGACCAAGATCAATAAAATGAATGACAGCAAATGCTGGCAAGGATACAAGGAAGACATTACTCATTGCTAATGTGAGCAGAAACTGGAACAGCCCCTAGAGAAATCAGTGTGGGCATTTCTCAGGGAACTGGGAATAGAGAATAGAGCTACACCAAAATCCAGGTATATCCCTCTTGGGCAATAGGCTCTAAATCCTACTACAGAGGTACTTGCTGTGGTGTTTTGTGTGAGAACGGCCCCAAAGGTTCATATGTTTGAGTGTCTGGTCCCAGTTAGTAGAAATGTTTGGAAAAGATTAGGAGATTCAGCTTCTTTGGAGTAGCTGTGTCACTCAGGGTAGGCTTTGAGGTTTCAAAAGCCTATGCCAGATCCTCTCTCCTCTCTCTCTCTCTCCCCGTGCTGTCTACAGATCCCAGTGTAAGGCTCTCAGCTACTGTGGCAGTGCCAGCTCTGTCTGCTTTCTGCCATGATAATTATGGACCCTCTAAAACTGTAAGCAAGCCCAAAATTAAATGATAACAAAGACACTTGCTCATCCATGTTCACTACTGATCAATTTATAATTGCCTGAAATTGGAAGCCACCTAGATGTCCATCAATTGATGAATTGGTAAGGAAAATGTGGTACATTTACATAATGGATTATTAGGATTTTAAGAAAAATGAAAGTTTCAGGCAAATTGATGGAGCTAGAAAAAAGAATGAAGTAACCTAGATCTTAAAGGAAAAATACTGCATATCTTTTCTTATATGTGAATATTAGCTCTTAATCTTTCATTATGTATGATACAATCTGAATAACCACTGGTTAGGCACTTAGTAAGTGAAGCACGATTAAATGAAAACTCACGGTCAGAAATTGAAGTTTAACTTGAAGATCCAAAAAGCAAAACAGCCAGCCATTGGCGCTTACCTTGACCTCATTCTGAAATGGCGATCCTGTCTTCAGGAATCTCAGAAGGATACTACACCTAAGAGCTGTCTTCCTTCTTCTCATATTCCTCTCTGGGGCTGGGATTGAAGGCATGCACCACACAGTTTCTATGCCAACTAATGTGGCTACTGGGATTAAAGGTGCGTGTCATTGTGGCTACTGAGATTAAAGGTATGTGTTACCATAATCTGGTCTGTAAATCTAACCAGTGGGACTGTTTTACTCTCAGATCTTCAGGCAGTTTTTATTTATTAAAATATAGTTGAAATGCCACTACAAGTTAACAACTAGGAGTAGGGAGGATCTCACAATGAGAGGGAAATAGAATGCAGTGTTCTGGAGAGATAAAGGTGAAACTAGAATAGGAGAGTTAAAAATGGAGGAAGATGGAAGAGAATAGTAAAGGAGGGATAGCCAGCACTAAAAGTCATTTGAAAAAACTGTATGAAAACCTACTACTAATTTTTTTAAAGGAAGTTCTATACAAAAGACTGAAGAACACCATTGTTATTTGTGGATATAACAATGGATATAACACGAGCACAAAGATAAAGAGCTTTGATATATTCAGCATGTATCACTATGCCGCACACAGAAGTCAAAACATGTAAAATAGCTGTTAAATGAAACTCTTGTAATAAGCAGGTTACTAATAAGGTCCTTCTGATTCATGTTATTTCTTCAGCTAATATTAACTTGTAAGTCTTTTTAAAAGAATCTATTTTCTTTATTGCTTATGAAAGTCACAGATGACAAAATAGTTAGGATTTATGACTATTCATGATTTGCATACCATAGATGTTGTTGTCTGTGAAATGACTATTTTTGAAATAGTGAATAATTCTTGGTAAAGTTCAGAACAAAAATGTGTAATTGCCACTGAATTAATATGGTGATTAAATTCCTAGAAGACTTGTTTAATAATAACACCTTGTGAAAAATACTTAGCATTAATATGTAGAATGCTGTCTTCATTTAGATTATTTAAGATAGTTGTTTGACATAGATAAGCTTCTATCTGAAAGTCAGAAAGTCGTTTGGGACATCTGAGAAGTCATTCTGCAACCTGCCTTGTGAGGTGGTCCTGAACATTGTAAGAAATGAACCAGGCTTTTCATCTCCATCAATTAATTACTGGCTGTCTCTTCTAGAATAACCAAAATAACTACGGTCAATTTCAAAAACACCCCCTGGGGGGCACTATAGCCCTGCTGAGAACCACTGTTCCAACTCCAGTGTGAAATCTAAATCCATAAAGCATCTCTTCATTATTCCTACCGCAGAGCATGCTTCGTATGTTTATTTTATAAATCTCTCTCAATTGAGATCACATCTCAGGACTGGATTCATGCTGACCCACTATACACTTAATAAAGATTTATCATTGTGAATAGTAAGGACTTCTGGTCAGGATGATCTATGACTTCACCTGGAAGACCACTTTTCCATCCCTTACGTCTACCTCAAAATCACAATGATATAGTGCAAAAGTGTGAAAATACAGCCTCATTCTCATGAACAAATGTCTCAAGAGGAAAGAATAAATACAGCAAAAAACAAAGATGCAAGCAGTGGCTAGGAACTTTGAAAATAGATACAGAATCTTCACTTTCACATGGTAGCAGAGATGGAGGGAGGGAGCAGTCATTGTCAATAGTATCAATAGGGAGCAGATAGGTCAATAGAATCAAGCCTGGTTGCCCCACCCTGAAGATTCCTCTCCCATTAACCAATGTCAGTCCATTGTCACTGTTGCAGCCTCTAAACACACATTCCCTACAAGAGACAGCAAAAGCAATAGCATCTCATCAAACTTCTTAATGATATTCTGTAGTTTTTCAAAGTCTTGATGCATCAGTGAAAGATTTTCTTTGAATGGAGATAGTGCTGCAGAAATACCAAATGCAGGGAAAAGGGAAGGTGGGAAGGGACCCACAGGTGATTCCAACTAGAATACTAAAGTAAGTGAGGGTAAAATGTTGGGAAAGAACCAATTAATATTTTCATGATCTCCTTTTCCTTATTATTTTACATACATACATATATTAATATATAAATACGCCAGACAGTGGTGGCACACATCTTTAATCTTAGTACTAAAGAGGCAGAAGCAGGCAGCTCTCGAGTTAGAGACCAACCTGGCCTACAGAGCCAGTTCCAGAACAGCCAGGATGACATGGAGAAACACTTGTATATATATATACAAGCTGCTGAGTCTACTTGGTGTTGCTTATATTCATATGTGTTTAGGGCTGACCACTTGATATGGGATGTATCCTATCCGAGGCCCCAGCCTTAATTAATTGCTTGTAGTTTTTCACCTAGCAGTGAAGCTGAGACTTAGGCTATACTACCATTCACAATGGTATGTCAACTGTGCAGTCTTGCTCAGGCAACTGTGCTGAGATTTCACTGGGGCACTTTCCCTGTCGTAAACAGAGAATACTATCTGGAAGCAGTATGGCCCTCTGTCTCTTATAATCTTTCTGTCTCCTCTAAATGTTTCTTGAGGCTAAAGTGTATGAGTTGTATTTTTTATATCAACTAAGATTGGACACACTATGGTCAATTGTTTTCTGCATTGTGACCAGTTATGCGTTTCTGTAATGGTCACCATTCTCTGAAAAAAGAAATTTCTTTGATGAAGGATGAGTGCTACCTGTGTATCTAAAGATTGGAGCTATGATCCACACATCAGAGAATATACTGTGAGACAAGCAAATTAGTTGACACGCAAACCTTCATTCCAGAAAATAGGTTGGGGAAAAAGTATCAATACCCCTATCCTCAGCTTCCAAAATAGTTTCCTGATGTTAATCTACAACACATTTTATAGCACTCTTGGAGGAGTCTAAGCTAGAATCTGTAGGCAGCCAACTGTGCTTGTTTTTACAAAGACCTAAGTAATAGTTTGAGGACATTCTGGGAAAGCCCAAAGCTAGCCCTACTGTATTTATGTCATGGTCTCCAGATGATCACACTGGCCCTAAGTGCCCATTTATGGTCTAGCTGAACAGGAGAAGAGTGGGAAAGCACTATAAAACTAAAAATATCCACGCTCTTGTGATTTCATACAGCAGAGTCACCACATTGTTCCCTGAGAAGACTCGCTTGAACTGAGATGAGAACAAGTGAGTCCAGAGGAACTGAGGGCTACCACAAAAAGAGCAGGGGGAAAAAAATCAAGGTTCAGCAAAACCCCAGTCATGAACTGAGGTTCAAGGACAGAGTGAAAATCCAAGGGTTGGAGGGGACTGAGTAACCAGAACATAGTTACTGTTGATGATGTTGTTAATTCTTTATAAGTTTCATACAATGTCTTTATTTATTTTCACACATACCCAACTCCTAATTCACTTCTCTACCCCCCCCCCGCGTTCTATGTCACATTTTTTTTCTTAAATCCTTCAAGGCTAATTTGTGTTGCCCAAATATTCATGGATGTGTGTTCTCTTATTGGAGAGTGGTCAAATTATCAAAAGCTACACTCTTAGAGAAAACTCTCTTTCCCTCTGCCAGCAGGAAATAGTTATCAATAGCTCCATGGATGGGTGTGGAGTGTGTGCTCAATTCTTCTTGCCTCATGTTATTTGTCCTGGCTTACCTTTGCACAGGTTTTTCTAACATGTTGTTGCAACCACTGTGAATTTGTGTGTACAGTTGTCCTGATTGTTCAGAAGGTAAAACTTCCTTGTATGCATTTATTGCCTCAGACTCTTATGTTCTTTCTGCCACTCTTCTACAATGATTGCTGAGCCTTGAGAGGGGAGTTGTACTATCTATTACTCAGTAGGGTTGAAAATTCTGCATTCCCTGCACCTTAGCCAGTCAGGGCTATATGTGTTAGTCTCTATCTACTGCAAATAAAATCTCTCAAATGAGGAATGAGAGATGCGTCGGTCTATGGTAATAATGATAAGTCAATAGAAGTAAGTTTAGTACTATGTCCATTCAGCACCATCATAGTAGTAGAATCTTCCCTAGTGCCTTTTACCTGCCTAGCCACAGGGTCTTAGTCTAATAATGATGCCAGGTTTGGGCTTTACAATGTATAACATTGTATATACATCCAATCAGAAAGTCAATGTTTTCTTCCATGGTGTTCATGCCACCATTTCCCAGTGGCATTTGCAAGCTAGTCATTATTATAGCTCTCAGGGTTCACATCTGGATATGATTGATAATTATTTTTCTCCTCAGTAGCTTGCATGATGGTATCCAGTACTATGAAAGTTAGCCAGTAGGGATGAAGGTTCAAGGTCAGTACCAGCTTGATTCTCCATGTTCTATGACTCAAGCATGTCGTGTTTTCAGCAATAGAATCTTACCTTAAGTTCCAATGAATATAGAGCAACAGTAATAATATATAATGTTTGGGTGTCTATAATAACTCCTAAAAAAGTAACTTGTTGTGGATAATAGTTTTGTCCATTGGAAAGATATGTCTCTGACTAAGATGGCTTCTGATTGGTAAAATAAATAACTGAATGATCAAGAACTGGGCAGAAGAAGATAGGCAGGACTTCTGAGGAGAGAGAAAGAAACTGGTGGAAGAATTGGAGACACAAGGGATTTGCTAGCAAGACATGGAGGAAGTCAGCTATACAGGATGAAGGAGAGATGATGAGCTACATAGCAGAATGTAGATGAATATAAATTGGTTAATTTAAGTTACAGGAGCTAGTTTGGAACAAGTCTAAGATAAGGCAAAGCTTTCATAATTAATAAAAACTCTCTATGTCACTATATGGGAACTGGTGGTCCAAAAGAAGTTTCACTAAAATTGGTGCCCAATATGGGGCTACATGTATTCACATATGGCCTGAAAAAAAACTAAAAAAAAAAAATTGTTCCAAACACAGCTATAGACATGGTTTCCTAGTAATTCATTCTTTCAGGCAGTCCTGAGCTTGCAACATACAGAGGTCTGGCTCCTTTAAGAGGTCCTGCTGTGCAACTGAGAACTTGAACAGCTGGTGCACTACTCAGCATTAGGAAAAAATGCCTGCTGCAGTGCAGGTCCACCCACTTCACAGAGCTGGGGAAGGTAAATGCGGCCCTAGCCAGTACCTGAGGGCATGAGGACAGGCTCTCACAGGAGAACAAACAGCAGCTGCATCACAGAACTAGTGGGTTAACCTGCTGGACTGACCCTAGGGGCGGGTGGTGAAACAAACACCAGTGCTATGCGCTAAAGGGAGCCTTGCAGCAGGTAGCCTGATCATTCAAGGCTTGGCTCATGCTGTCAGAGAACCATAGAAAAAGTCAGATCCAAACTGAGAAAAGGTTCTGGATAGGTACAATATGCTCAAAAAATGTGCTTAGATGCTGAAGAAAAAAATGGTATAGCAAGTAATAAATAAATAGTTTAAAAATAGTGAAGCTGTTATAGGATGGGGCAGTGGGCTCTACCAGGGGGAGCGAGCTGAGTCCCGCCACCTGGCTAGCTTAACCCCTGAAATAACCACACAGAAATTGTATTAATTAAATTACTGTCTGGCCCATTAGCTCTAATTTCTTATTGGCCAACTCTTACATCTTAATACAACCCATTTCTACCAATCTGTGTAACACCACGAGGTGGTGGTTTATCGGGAAATATTTAGCATGTCTGACCTGGCAGCTCCATGGAGGCTCTCCCTCTGCCCTTCTTTCCAGCATTGAGTTCTGTCTACTCCACCTACCTAAGTGCTGCCCTATCAAAAGGCCAAGGCAGTTTGTTTATTCAACCAATGAAAGCAACATATAGACAGAAGAAACTCCTACACCATGAATCAAAGTCTTTAAAGAGAAAATAAAGTAATATGAAAAAAGAATAGCAATGGGAAGGGAAATCAAGGGTAGGAAATACATAGAATGTCTATATCCTGTATGGTGCTTTATTAACTTTGCATTTTTTAAATGCTGATTAGTGAAGGGCAAACTCTGATGAGAGACACTATATTGTACAAAAATGCTAAATTTAACCAGACTATATATTTTAAGGATGTCTTAACTTCAGAGTAGAAGTCAGGAAATATGTTACAATGAGGGAGAGGTTTACTTTTGTTTCCATGGGAAATGAAAAGCTGTAGATTTCTTCAAAATTAATAAAGATCTCCTGAAAGTTTTGACTGCAAATATAAAGGAAGAAAACAAGAAAAAGGACAAGACAGATGACATATATGCTAATTCCTCTACTATGGGAACAGCTCTGAGACTGGATGAGACATAAATCTGGATGGCTACAGAGTCCTCATGAGTTATTATTACATGCCACCCTTTCATGTGGCATGGATGGATATTTATATTGTATTTTGAGTATAAGACCAAATGGACTTATAAACTTGATAGGTGCCTTTTATCTGCTCAAACATAAAGCAGAGAATTATCCTGAGCTTATTTGTGCACACTGCACATTCCATACTTGTGTTAATGCAGATAAATATGTTACTTTTAAAAGTTTGTGTGTTTTCAGAAATAAAAAAAGAACCAGACAGCAATGAGAACAAGCAGCTCAGGTGATCCAGCCTCTCAGAATGTTTCTGTTCCAATTCCCTCAAAAACCTGTATCCAAAACAACTTTAAAGCTGCTAGCTGAGATGATCCAGACTCACAGACTACTCAAGCAAGAACTTCAGATAAACCCTGCACTTTCTTATCACACAGAGACTAGGCAACAAATGATAGAGCTGGCTCTCCCAGGAACTGATCATTATCCCAATTTTCTTAGGACTCCTAAAGATACTGTCACCCACAGACAAAAGGAAGCAATGTAAAGAACATGACATCCACATTCTCAAGAGGTGAGGTGGGTGGTTTTTGGTCATTCAGTGGATTACAGATGTTTGTCATCATTTGGGGGAGTGCAAGTTGTTACATGGTCATAGAAAAAAAACTAAGCAAAGAAGATGAGATTCAGTGATCTCTTTCTGAAAAGAAAATAGGGAAGACAGATAAAGGGTAAATTACTGAATCCACTTTTAAACAAAAAAAGAAACTACCAGTTTCAAATATTTTAAATTGGTATGAGTTTTTATATATTGATACAAATTTAAGGTTATTTTTGTTACAAGATACTGTAAGGATTTGTACCTATACAACTTATTTGAAATTGTAATATAAAACCCTAGTTCTTAAAAGCTATTATTACAAACTATTTAAGACAATTAAGAAGTGCAGGTTGGTAGTTAATCATCTATTACAGTCAAATTTTTAATAATGTTATATGTGTTTTCAATGTTAAATGAATCTATTTTAGATAGATAGGCCATCTTCAAGCATTTCAGAGATCTACAGAATAAGACATTTAAGAAGTTTTAATTACATAAGACTTTTCATGACAATGAGATATGTCTGTTCCTGACAGCACCAATCTACATCAGAAAAAGATGATGAGCATAAAAGAACCTCTACATGGAATTTGCTTCCAACATGACAAAGCTAGCCACTGGACAAGAAAATTCCCTTGCCTCAGCAGTTGACCACATGCTGTACAATGTTGACACAAAAGAAGCTGACTGCCAAACTTTTCCAAGACAAGATAGGCAAGTCTTTCAAAATTCCTGCTTCACAGAAAAGTCTATCATAGATTCCAGAACTGTATGTCAAAAATGGATTCCCCAAAGTTGCAGAAGAAATTTAGGTGACTGTCCAGTAAGCCAGATGTCTCTATCATTTCTATAGTTTTAAAAGTTGTTTGCTCTTCACTTCCTGTTTACTCAGGTAATACTTTCTCCTCAGGTCTCTGATGGGGATTGAAGACTAGATAGTTTATCATTTTTTTGTTACCAAATTCAGACAAGAAAATTACAAAAAAGGATGTAAAGTGTATAAGGTTGAGAGACATAAAGCTTAAATTATATATCTAAGAAAATTTGTTCAGGTCTAAACAGATATTTTCAGGCTGGTAATGCAAGTTTTGATGGAAAATGGTTTAGGTATAAAACTTTGGACTCACCAAGATAGAATAGACAATAGAGCATTTTCTCCAAATTTGCCAAATACTAATGGGTTGGACATTGTTAATATAATTCTTACCTGATAATTGTTCCTATTGTACATAGTTTTACTGTGTAGAGTTAAAACCATTCCTTTTTATTTACACAAAAGATGGAAATGTTGTGGGATAATCTTTCTGTACACTGTGAAGATGTGCTTCTGCCTAAGCTGACTTCTGGTTGGTTTAATAAGGAGCTGAATGGCCCATATCTAGACAGGAGGTAATGGGTGGGACTTCTCCTCCATAATGAATATTCAAAATCCCTCCACATCTCTCTGATGAATCCCTTAAGCTACTGATTCTCCCCCTAATTCTCCTCTCTCTTAGAAGTCCCATGTGGCAGAACACAGATTAATATAAACAGGTTAATTTAAGTTATAAGAGCTATTTGAGAACAAGCCTAAGCTAAGGTCAAGCTTTCATAATTAATAAAATGTCTCTATGTCATTATTTGGCAGCTGGTGGTCCAAAAGGGAGTCCAACTACAGTAACTCATATCTGGCACTGAGCCTTTTATCTGTTAGCCTCTGGACAATGTTACCCTTTATAGGACAACTTCATTTTAACTCTGTGTGTGTGCATTCATTTATGCATGTGTATGTGTGCAAACATGTGTATATGTGTACGTGTGTGTGAGAGATAGAGAGTAAATACAAGTAAATTTTCAGTTCTTAAAGGTATTCCATGCTATTTATATCCCCCTACATTCCTTCCTCTTACCTATCTTCTGCTTACCCCAGTATACCCATTCCTGTTCCATCACTCCATTTTATCCCTTCAGATCAGTGCCTTCCACTTTCTCTCCCCAGAAAACCCCTTCCCAGTGTCCCCTTAGTAATTCCTTGACTTGTATGAGTATTACAAATGAAACACACATATCTGAAAGTTCAAAGCTAACATTCATAGATGAGATAAAATATATAGCATTTGTCTTCCTGAGTCTAGGTTATTTCCAGCTCCATCCACTTACCTGTGGATTTCATTTCTCTTAACATATAAATAATATTCCCTTGTGTAAATAAACCACATTTTCAATATCTGTTCATCAGCTAATGCATATCTAAGCTGTTTCCATTTCCTGACTATTATGAGCAGAGCAGCAATGGATATGGATGAACAAATATCTCCACAGTAGAAGATGAAGTTGTCTGGGTATCTATTCAAGAGCAGTATAGCTGGATCATGGACAGATCTATTTATTTTTAGCTTTTTAAAGAACCTCCACACTGATTTCCAAAGTGGATGCACCAGTTTGCAGTTCCACAAACAGTGAATAAGTCTTCCCCTTCCTCAACACTGATGCCAGAAGTTGTCATCTTTTTGTTGTTGCTTTGTTTGTTTGTTTGTTTGTTTGAGACAGGCTCTCACTATGTAATTGTCTATTGTAGAACTAGAACTCACTATGTACACCAGGCTGGCCCCAAACTCACAGAAGTCTCTTTTCCTTTGCCTCCTATGTGCAGGGATTAAAGGAATGCACTACCACATCAAACCATCATTTGTTTTCTTAGCTTTAGTCATTCTAACTAGGATAATTTTTGAATCTGCATTTACTTAATGGCTAAGAATATGAAACATTCTTAAATTGTTTCTCAACGAAGAAGAAGGTGTTGGGCACATAATCCCATCTACAGCCACAGAGCTAGTGGCTATTAGTTGCTGAGAAAGGAAGAGATTATTTTCTCTGAAATTATAAGCCCTGATAAGCTGACCATACTCAGGTAAAAGGACACACATCCAAGAATATTTGGGTAGCAAAAATTTGTCTTGAAGGATGTTTTTAAGGACACAATTTTGAGTAGATATGGAAAGGAGGCATAAAGCAAGGAAGGGTTGGGTGTGAATGTGATCAAAACATATTTTATGAAACTCTCAAAGAGCTAATAAAAATAAAGTATATTTGATCAGAAAAATAGATAAATGATCGTTCCATAGATTTTCAGATATGTAAAATGAACCTAGATACACTAAGTGACATACATGTTTATGTGTCAAATTAGTTTAAGAGCCAATCACAGAAATAGGGTCATCCAATTACTGTTTTATCTTGGGGTTTGTTATTATTATTTTATGTTTGCATTTTTTGAACAAGATATAGACTTCCAATACAAATATATTCAACTGAAAATAGCCAGAGTTACAAATAATTATAACACTCTTAAAATCTGAAACTTAAGGGAAGAAGACATTCTAATTGTTTTATAAATTACACTTAGGTACACCCACCAGCAATGCAGGAGTGTTCCCTTTACCCCACAACCTCTCCAGCATAAGTTGTCATCAGTGTTTTTGATCTTGGCCATTCTTACAAGTGTAAGATGGAATCTCCGAGTTGTTTTGATTTGCATTTCTCTGATGATTAAGGATGTTGAACACTTCCTTAAGTGTCTTTCAGCCACTTTAGATTCCTCTGTTGAGAGTTCTCTGTTTAGGTCTGTACTCCATTTTTTATTGGGTTATTTGTTCTTTTGATGACCAATTTCTTGAGTTCTTTGTATATTTTGGAGATCAGACCTCTGTCTGATATGGGGATGGTGAAGATCTTTTCCCATTCTGTAGGCTGTCATTTTGTCTTGTTGATCATGTCCTTTGCTTTACAGAAACTTTTTCATTTCAGGAGGTCCCATTTATTAATTGTTTCTCTCAGTGTCTGTGCTACTTGGGTTATATTTAGGAACTGGTACAGCCCCTTTGGATATCAGTGTGGTGATTTCTCAGAAAATTAGGAAACAACCTTCCTCAAGACCCAGCAGTACAACTTTGGGGTATATATCCAAAGGATGCTCAATCGTGCCACAAGGACATGTGCTCAACTATGTTCATAGCAGCTTTGTTTGTCATAGCCAGAACCTGGAGACAACCTAAATGCCCTTCGACTAAAAACTAGATAAGGAAAATGTGGTACATTTATGCAATGGAGTACTACACAGCAGAAAAAAAATAATGACATCTTGAATTTTGCAGGAAAATGGATGGAGCTAGAAAACATCATTTTGAGTGAGGTAACCCAGATCCAAAAAGACAATTATCACATGGACTCACTCATAAGTGGGTTTTAAATATAAAGCAAAGAAAACCAGCCCACAGATCACAATCCCAGAGAACCTAGATGACAATGAGGACCCTAAGAGACACACATGGATCTAATCTACATGGGAAGTAGAAAATGACAAGATCTCCTGAGTAAATTGGGAGCATGGGGACCTTGGGAGAGGGTTGAAGGGGAGGGGGAGGCAGGGAGGGGAGCAGAAAAAAAAATGTAGAGCTCAGTAAAAATCAATAAAAAAAATTACACTTAGATATATTTTGTTGTGTTCTATTTGGGTGCCAAAATCTTTCTTGACTTTACCAACCAATTTTCTATCTGGAGATATTCCAAAAAAAATGGGAACAGGCAATATTGAAGATATATTACTTAAGATTTGATATAAAACTTTGGTTTTATAAGAAACACTTAAAAGACATTAAAGACTAATTCTCTAAAATTTTTCCAGGGTTCTTCAAAAATTGTCTTCAAATGTCAGAACCATTGCTCACTGATTCTGGCTACAAGCTGGGTCTTCAAGTCATTTGTTGTTGCTGTTCATATCTTTCCTAAGCTGTATAAATCTGGACACTCCCACTGTGCATTGATCTCCACTTCTGCTGATTTCAGTCAATAACCACTACATACAAGGAACCCCACCAACATTAGGCTCCCAGGAATTTCTACTGATTGATTTGTCTTCTGCTATAAGTCATATGTACTTTCATCTTTTATAAAATCTTATTTCTTGCTTATCACATTTTATCCACTGAAATTACAATTTTGATCATCTATTTTAACATCTGCAAAAATACTATTAATTTTCTTCTTTCATATTTCTTCTACTTAATATTGATCAAAATTAAATGGCAAATAATGGAAAACGCTATAGATTTCTAGATTCAGGGAAAGTAATCAAGGAAACTCCCAGAAAAGGGCAAAAGAGGACATTGGAAGAGCAAGTCAGGAAGCAGCAAGCAAGAAATTCATCCAGGAAATAAGGTTCTTACAGTATTTCATGATCAGGATGTAAAAATGTCCACTTGACAAGAAAGACAGACTGGCAAAGAGATCTAGGGACATTGATGACAAACTACCACAGGGAAAGGTGACTGTCAGCTCACTGACAAAGAAGGGAAGAGGAAGAGAAGATGGAAGAAAAGGAAGAATCTTGTCAACCTGTCCAGGTAAATGTCTTCATTTCCAGCCTCACTTGTGTGGTTTAGAGTGGCAGTGTGCTATGTTCTGCTGATGACAAATTGCTCTAAGATCCTAAATCTTCAGTGTTACCACAGCCGTATCTGTCATGTGATTCTGCTGAGGTTCCCAACTGTGACTGTGAGCTCATGCATGTAATTTGCTTTAGCCAACAGAACAATCTGCCAATCTAGGCCTCTTCACATTTCTATTTCCTGTGCTTGTACTTTTCTATAGAAAGTCCTCTATCAGTGTCAAGAAGTCATTAATGCAGAGCTGTGCTAGTCGAGGCCCCTTAATCATGCCAGCCTTCTCTAGCCTGGAAAAGACCCAGGCTAGATACACAAGGAGCTCAGCAGAACTCAGAAGGACCACTGCAGTGACCCGAGCACTGATCAACTGGGCCCCAGAACACAACGTATGCCATTCAGGTTATGTAGTTATTATTTTTTATTTAAATAATTTCTTTTGAGATCATAATATAATTATACCACTTCTCACTTCCCTTTAAACCCTCCCATGTACTCTCTCTCTTTTTTAAATTCATGGCCTCTTTTTAAAATAATTGATACATATAAATATGTGTATGAGGTAAATATGTATGTATACATCTATATGTATGTACATATATACAAATATGTGTGTGTGTCCTGCTTAATGTCCTGCTTAAGTATGCTCAATGTTATTTTCTTGTATATGTTTTCAAAACTAGCTTTCATGGTACAAGAAGGTGTCCTGACATCCTCAAAAAGAGGCAACTAACCAACAGTTCTACCCAACTATGATGCCTATTAGCCACAACAATAGCCAGCATGGCATGACAACCTTCACGATGCAGTAGTAGCGTGCATACCTTGGCAGTAACCAATCCCTCTAATTGAATCCCTCCTGTTCAGCAAGAAGAACATAATGTCTATTCCTGGAAACCTAGAAAACTACAGTCAGTCATGAATCTTGAAGAATTTACAACTGCCACTTCTCTAAACCAGCATAATCCATAGCCACATTCTAAATGTGTGTCCTTGTATCCACAGATAAATGTTGTTTCCACCCCTCATCAAGGAAACTTCTCTTTGCAACAGATGGAGACTATTACAGAAAACCACAACCAATTACAGTGTAGAATTGTGGAGCTCAGCTCCAGGGGATAGATCTACAACACAACTCCTACAAAGCTCAGGGATCATTTATAGAAGAGGAGGTGGGAAAAAATGTAAGAGCCAGAGGATTTGGGAGCTTGCTGTGAGATTGTGTCTCCTAGAAATATTACAAGCTATACTCATGAATTTTCACTGACATGGCTGCCTAAACACAACCTGAACACTGAGAAACACCAATACTAACATGTTGATGTGGGATTCCCTGCTGTATGTTGTGCATACCATTGGTTTAAAACGAAACTGCCTTGGGCCTGGGCAGAGCAGAATAGAGGTTGGCGGGGAAAACTAAACTGAATGCTGGGGGAAAGGAGGCAGAGTCAGAGAGAAGCCATGGAGCCTGCCAGAGACACATATGGTGGAACCTCGCTGGTAGACCACAAGCCTCATGGTAAAATATAAAATAATGGAAATGAGTTAAACTAAGATGTAAGAGTTTGCCAATAAGAAGCTAGAGCTAATGGGCTGAGCAGTGCTGTGGTGTGGACAATGCTCTGTATTCTGTCAATTATGTTTTAAATAAATGCTGATTGGCCAGTAGCCATGCAGGAAGTATAGGCAGGGCAACCAGACAGGAAGTAGAGGCAGGTCAATGAGAACAGGAGAATTCTGAGAAGAGGAAAGCCCACCTCCACATTCCTGGCCTAACCACAGAAGAAGCAAGATGTGACTGCCTCACTGAAAAAGGTAGTGAGCCATGTGGCTAACACAGATAAGAATAATGTGCTAATATAAGTTGTAAGAGTTAATAAGAAGCCCAAGATACTAGGTCAATCAGTTTATAACTAATGTAGACCTCTGTGTGTTTTCTTTGGGACTTAAAAATTGCGGTAACCGGGCAGGACAGAAACATCAGACAACATAACTGTATTCATTTTTAATGTATATAGAAAAGATCATTCCTAAAATAAGAATCAAAGCACAACCCAGCTGATAGAATTGGGCACATAGTTAAAAAAAATCAGAAAGAGGAACCTGATGGGGACAATCAATAAATCAAAGACTGAAAGATTGAATGGGGTGAGGTGGCAGGGTATTCTGCCACAAAAGCAATAAACTATCCCAGAGTTCATCATTTCCAGTTTGTAATGATTTGATTTGCTCAAGGAAGGAAATGAGTTGAGTTGATGTTTTCAAAGTCACACAGAGAAACTAATGCAGAAAAGTATACTGATATTCCAAGATTTAGTTTGGCTCACTGGCCAATCAACCATCTGGAACTTTATCCTTTTCCATTTTATTTTATAGACATTCCATGACTCCTTTTCTTTCTAACACTGTTCCTTTCTGCTTGTCTGAGTTAGGCTTGTTCTTGCTGTGATGAAACACCACGATCAAAAAACAAGTTGGGCAGGAAAGGGTTTATTTTACTTACACTTTCATATCATTCATTGTTCATTACCAAAGGAAGTCAGGACAGGATCTCAAACACTGCAGGAGCCTGGAGGCAGGAGCTGATGCATATGCCATGGAGGGGTGCTGTTTACTGGCTTGCTTTCCAAGGCTTTGCTCAGCCTGCTTTCTTATAGAACCCAGGACCACCAGTGCAGGAGTGGTCCCACCCACAATGGACCTGACACTCCCTAACTGGCCACTAATTAAGAAAATGTCTTACAGGCTTGACTACAGCTGAGATTTGACTAGATGAGGTACCCCCCTCTCTGAGGACCACAGCTTACGTCAAGTTGACTTAAAACTAAACAGCACACCTCTTTTTTTTCATTCTATTTATCCCTTTGGTGGTATAATTTGCATGACATTTTTTTAGATATAAATCCCATTATCATCTGCAATGTCCTCTACTTTGTGCTTGTGAACTGTATTTTGTAAATGTAATTTACTTTTTTTTTCTGGTCGCCCAGAAACAACACAGTATGTTGTATAATTATCAAAAGTACAATTTACAGAAACTCAAAGTAAAGAGAGGTTCTTTCTAAAAATTGGCCAATATTTCACACAAAAATATCTACAATTTATAGCACAAATGAATAGTTATAAGTTTCTTAAAGAAATCTTTAGAAACTAACAACTTAGTATGAAGATGTAAAATCACGAGATAAATATGACAGCTACGTGAGAAATGTCACAATGTAAAACTGTTTCTGTCTTCTTCATCAATACACTTCCCTAGAGCTCCCTTACCCTGTAGTTCTGACAGTCAAAGTTCTTCAACATACAAAGTTTATTCAATTATTTCCCCTCTAAGTATAATTTTTTGTAGAGAAAGAAACATGAAAAAAGGAAGAGAAGGAGGAGAGGAGAAAAAGGAAAACAAAAACATATACAGTTGCCCTTTGCACCTTTTTCTTATTCTTTAGGTCTAGTGTTTGAGGTTTAAGTAACAGAAGAAAATATACTGAATATATACAAACACATCTGAGCCACTAGCTAATTATCAAAACAGCAAGTAGGCAAAACAGCCTATTCTACACATTTTCTTCTTACTGGCTTGAGAAAGGGAATTTGAGAACAGTAATGAAATAGTATAATTTAATGTGCATAAAACTGAATTTCCACACAGATAAATGAATATCTTAATTATGTGTCTTTGGCTGGAACTAACAGAAAATAAATTCTTGGTAAGTTAGAAGGGGTCAAAAAAATCTGAAAGTTCAAAATATTAAAGAAAATTTATAGATTAAGGCTTAAAAAGTTTGGGGCCTGGGGAACTCCAAAGATCTTAGTAGTAAAAGTTAATATGCTATTTCTTGAGAGTTTTAATACCAAGAATAAATCTGTCTCAATTGGCTTTTTTCCAGAAAAAGAGCATCCAATGCCTAGCAGAAGACTAAAGTCCTGGCAAAAGGATTCTGCCAGCCCCCAAGGAAAGCCAAAGGATGCATGAAGGTTGGGAATGTCAATAATGTTCACCATAATGATAAAATTACAAAGTCTGAAGTTCTATTTTCCTGGGTAGACCAAGATAGCAATGAAGGGAATCAATATTATAGAGTATTATGTCATTATTATTGACTCCAGGTCACAACAGAGTTTGCATTGGCTCGGTAGTTGACTCTTTCATCCTCTCAGTATGAAAGACAGGAAGTGAAGGATAGTCGGAGCTGGCACTTTCTAACAACCACAAAGAGCTTCTAGAGAGCAGAGGGGCAAAAGTTGACTACCTTGAGTTGTTTTCTTTTGGAAGAAAAACAGTATTTTGTCAAACTTTTCTCCTTTGAACACAAAATAATCCTAACTTCCACACAAGAATGTTTAATATTATTATATTTTCTGAATCAGAAGATCACATCACCATTTAAGAACCTTTAACTTTTAAAGCACAAGCTAAATTTCAAAGTGGTTTACTTTTATAAATTGAAGCTATTTTATGTCATTAAATTGATGAGATAATCAAAGGCAGAGATTAGGGCAATTATAATCAATTAATAACTTTAATATTCTTATGGTTTTAAATCAGTATTTTTATATAATAATGTAAAATGTAAGTACAATTATTTATTGAATGCCAAGACAATTAATCATGTCAAAGATAATGATTTTAATGACACAATATGAATATGACCTTTAATTTATCAGAAACTGTTGGCATTTTCAAAAGAAAAGCATTTAGAAAAATACCTCATTACACTTCAAGACTCTAAGAAATCATTTGAACTTGTTTCTCTCTAAGATAAACACCCCTAAATGAAATGATACAGAAGACTAAATGTCCTTATGTGGCAACGTTTAAATATTCCTGCACATAGACAAAGTACATTAACACTCAAAGCTGTGCTGTATATAGACTTAAACTTGTACATGAGGAAACAAGCGGCACCGGGAGCAGAAGCCAAGAGCAAATCCAGTCCCGGGAGCCAACCCAGTCCTGGGACACTGGTGGACGAGGACTGAGCCAGTAACCAGATCCAGAATCAACGATCTCCACCCGAACAGGTACAGGGGAGCAACCGCTGAGCGAGTCAGCCAGAGCCAGAGACCGCTGAGGGTCCAGACGTGAATCTGGGATCTTCAAGGGAGTAGACCTAAGCCAGGACCCTGGTCGGTCTGGGTGTGAGTCTAGGACCTCCCAGGAACTAGGTCTGAGTCAGGATTTCTGTCAGTCTGGGTGTGAGTGAACCTGGGACCACCAAGGCAGGAACCAGAAATTTGTGCATGAAGTGATGTCTCTCACTACAGCATAATTGTAAATTCTGATTCATCTGATTTTACTTTTCAGCCAGAGGTGAAGGCTCATTTTTAACAGGGACTGGAAAAAAAAAAACATGAAATAAAAGGCAAAGTGGAATAAAACTTGGACAAGGCCTTGGTGGCAATAATTTTAAGATGGCCCTAAAGATATCCAAGCCTATGAAGACAATGAACCATGACATATGTGATGTCATCTTATATGATAAAGGAATTTTACGGAGTAGTTAAAGTTACCAAATCAGGTGAATGAACCTGGTGTGAAATGAAACATAGGTGGGTCTCACATATCCACAAAAACAACTCAAAAGAGAGTGTTGTCTGACTGGTTAAAGAAGAGGAAACCAGAGAGATTCGAAGCAAGAAGAAGTTGGTGCGCAGCTTCAAGCTATGACGGTAAAGAAGACATACTACAGACAAGTGCTAGAGAGAGGCCACTAAGGGACAGGGCAGTCAGTCCAGTCACAATGACCATGCCAACAACCTGGATGGTCTTGAAAACCAGCTGTGCCCCAGCTCCCAAGGAAGAGCCCAGTGAGACAGACAGGTTCTGTGCTTTGGTCTGAGACCTACACAGAGTCCTACAGCATCTACATGGCAATGAAATGTTCAGTTGCTATTGCTTTAATTTGTTAAACTGCAGTAACCTTTTATTTGACCTCTGTATGTGGCCTGGGATGAGAGTAGCATTTACCAAGGAGAGCAGGAAATGATCCTTTTAGCTAAAGTCTCAGCCCAAGAGAATCTCTGGATTCATGTTCAAGATCTGGGGCATAAAAAAAACTTTATAAGAAATTTGTCCTAAAAACAAAATAGAAAGTTTTTCAGTTTTAAATGAAGTTTGAAGAACTGTTCAAGCTGTATCCCAGAAACTCGGTGTGAATGTCATTCTGAAGTTCTTACCTCCTAATGTAGACAACAGTTTCTAGAGAAGTTAGATGTGAGGGGTCTTCCAGCCACAGTACCAGCCTCAATGGCTGCAAAAAGCTTTGTGTGATTTTCAAATAAAAAATTAATCCTTTGATAATTTCTTCCATCCTAAAAATGGTCTTCTTTTAGTTGGGAAACTAGAGTGTGTAAGACTTCATTTTGTTCCCAAATTACTATACTATCTAACTGCTGTTTAAATCTTTGAAATAAGGTCAGTATCTGGAGCTGGAGAGATGGCTCAGCAGTTAAGAGCACTGGCTGCTCTTCCAGATGTTCCAGTTCAATTCCCAGCACCCACATGGCAGCTCATAACTGTCTGTAACTCCTGTTCCAGGGGATCCAACACCTTTACACAGACATACATGTAGGCACAACACAAATGCACATAAAATAAATTTTAGAAAGAATCATACCTCTGAAAATAAGAAATCATTTTTTAAACACTGATAAATTTGCCTCATTCAGTTTTATACACTGTACCAATAAACACATGCAGGAGAATTGTCTATATTCTGTCAATTATGTTTTAAATAAAATGCTGATTGGCCAGTAGCCAGGCAGGAAGTATAGGCAGGACAACCAGAAAGGAAGTAGAGGCGGGTCAATGAGAACAGGAGAATTCTGGGAAGGAGGAAGCCCATTCCTCTACAGTCCTGTCCAGATACCGAAGAAGCAGGATATGACCTATCCTGCTGAAAAAGGTACTGAGCCATGTGGCTAACAAAGAATAATGGGTTAATATAAGTTATAAGAGTTAATAAGAAGCCTGAGCTAATGGGCCAATCAGTTTATAACTTATGGAGACCTCTGGTGTGATTTTCTTTGGGACCTAATATCTGTGGGAACTAGGCAGGACAGAAACCCCAACAAGCAGGCTCTCATGTTACAAACACACACATGCCAGTAAACTATATTCACCATAAGAACTTATAGTTACTATTACCTGAGTTGTTAGTGTCAAAGGCTTGCATTCCTAACAAGTGACATTCAGCCACCTATCTTCAGTAGAAATTTGTCTCTTTAATTAAAGATGGATAATAGTGACAAAAATCAGGAAATATTTATTCATTGTTACTTCATTGGGAAGAGGAATAAATAAAGACTTACCATCCAAAGGTCCATCTTCCTTTTGAAGAAGTTCCTGCTGTGGCAGACATCAGACTTGCCTTTTTCTTCTTCCAGCATGAGAATTCTGGGCAAATTCCTATTCTTAGGGACTGGAGTTTCAAGAATCCAATAACCAAAAGAGGGTCACAAATATTTTTCTTTAGAATCCATCTGTTTCTGCCAAAATGGTTGCATTATGATATAATATATGAATATATAATTATATATTATATTTATTATAGTATATATCAAAATATAATGGAACAATCAAATAACTATTTAAATGTACAAGAAGACATATACTTTTACAACTCTTTTAGCAAATGTATAAGAAAAACTGCTATGGGACTGCAGTCATACACAATATATCTTTAACAAAAGCGCTTCTGTCTAAAAGTAATTCTGTTTTAAGGAAAGAAAATGTCAAATTCATGTCTCTCACAATATATTGCCAGGATGCAAATGAATCTTGGAGACTATCAGTTTGATTCCATTATTACAAAGAAGGAGGTCTGGTGCAAAGGCGAGAGGAGGCTTCTATACTCTCTCCAAAACCTTAGCATGGAGGTACCAATCTCCTGCTGATGAGACTCGGTGCACTGTCTTACTATTCTGATATGAACATTGATGAATGCAGAGATGTGCAACATCATATATATTATAATGGCATTTCACTAAAGCATTTACTTAATAAAGTTGAAAATATACCCTTTTATATGTTAGAATAAATTTCCGAATAAACCTATCTAATAATCTAATCCTGACTTACAGACCCTTGAAGCAGATGTAATGCCAGCCATGATTTTCAGAGCAAGTGCCCTGAGAAGTACTGAGACCAAAGAGTCTGAGTCCTTCACGGAAGAGAAAGTGTTAAGGTATGACCAGAAAAAGGAAGGAGAACCTTATATAACCAGAATAGCCTTGTACTCATTTGCAGCAGTTGGTAATAGAGTAACGCTCCTGCAGGCTAGTTAAGCAGGTCATGTTTCCTGCAGATTTACACATCCCTTCTTGGATAGCGGGAGAGGCTCACCAAATCCATTGTTTTGTTTTGTTTTTTTTTAAGTGAGAAAACTTATGAGGAAGAAGATTTAAGAGACATTTTTGGGGAGTCGTAGAAGTACTAAACCATCACACCATGAAAGGAAACTCTTTCCATGCAGTTGCCATCAAGTTACTCGGGGACTTCAGGGTTGCAATCTTTCTGCATTGTCATCCTAGATAGGACAGGCTTTATAGTAATCCAGGCCCCTCACTCACCCACGCTCCTGAAATAACCCCGGAAACTCATTGGTTCGCCAAACAAGATTAGGTAGAATCCTTTTTTTGATCTGTGGTCTGGGATGCTTGCCTGCTTCTTCACATGTACCACGAAAAGTTAGAACACACAAGTACTGCCTTTTGCTCTCATATCCCAAATCTTCTGTGATGTGATTATGCTGTTTTTACATAATACATAATTAGACAGTCAGAAAATTTGTTGTTTCACATCTGCAAAATTTTAGAGTGTAGACAACCAAAGCATGATTAGGGGAGAGAAGATATTTTACAGTTTTTAATAAATATCAAGAAGGGAAGCCAGTTAGCACTGAGGCTTTCGCACCTCCACCTTTTTTTCACATGATTTCACATGGTCAGCTGAAGGAGAGCTGAGGGCCAGTCCCCTCTAGTCCTGATCCAGGGTATTTTACTATAGTGTGGTGCTTGCCAAAGAGCTTCATTCAGGGGCTCGTGCTGGGGTGGAACTCAGTGAGAGAGTAATTCTCAAATATGTGTGAGGCTACAGACTAAATGTTCAGCAACACGCACAACCACACATGAGTGCGTGTGCGCACACACACACACACAGCAGCCACATCTAAACAGGCAGAGCAAGCTTAATTAAATGCATATTGCGTTAGTTAAGTCTCTGTAAAACAGAGAGATAGGTCCGTTTTCTTTCCATGCACTCATCAAAACAACACAGTCAACGGGCCTTATTTTCTCCTTGCTTTTCTAATTCTCTCATAACCAACTTCCACTAGACTTCACCAAAATCAAGGGAAGAAGGGGAAAAAAATAAGTTTAGATTTGTTTTTTCATTCTTAACAGTGAGTTTTTGTTCTGTGTAAGTCTTTATATCTGAGTGTACATGAATGTGTCTATATTAGCGTGTGTGTGTGAATGAGTTTATGTGTGGGTATGTGAGTATGTGAGACTGTGTGTAAGTGTGTGTGCGTGACTGTGGGTGAGTTAGTTTTTGTATGCTAGTGTATGTGTGAGAGAGAGTATATGTATAAGTGTGTGTGAGTATATGTGGGCAAGATTGTGTGTCTGTGAGAGTGAGTGTGCATGAACGTGAGTGTGCATATGTGTATATAAGAGTGTGTGCATGTGTGTGAGGGTATGACTACGTGACTGGGGGTATATGTGAGTATATGTGCATATGTGTCTGAGTATGAGTAAGAGTATGTGTACATAACTATGGTGGGTATGAGCATGTCAGTGTGGAGTGATAGTGTGTGTGGCTGTATGTGTGCATGTATCTTAGTGTGTATATGAGAGTATGTACGGGTGAGCTCATATAAATGTGTGTGAGAATGTGTGAGTGTATGTATATAAATGTAAAGGTGTATGTATGTGTATGTGTGAGAACATGTGAATATGTATATATGTGTAGGTATCTATATGAATGTAAGGGTGTGGGTATGCATGCAGGAGTGTATGTTTATATGTCTGAGTATGTATATGTGAGTGTATGCATGTGTGTGAGAGAGTATGTGTGCATTGTATGAGTGTGTGAGAATGATTGTGTGTGAGTGTGTGTATGGGAAAGTGTGTGTGACAGTGGTTGTGTATGAGTATATTTATGTGTATGAGTGTGGGTGAGTGTGGGACTGAATGTGTGTGTCTCTGTATGCATAAGTGTGTATGTGAGTGTGTATGAATATGTTTGTGAGAGTGCGTATGAGAGTTTGTGTATATGCGTTGAGTATGGGGGAGTGAATACATGAGTATGTGTGACTGTGTAGGGATGGAAGTGTGTTAGTGTATGTGAGTGTGTGATGTTTATTGAGTGTGTGTGTTGTATAAGAGTGTATGAGTCTATGTGAAAATGTGTGTGAGCATGTGTGCGTACCTGAGTGTATAAAGGGGTGTGAATATGTGTGTGTATGAACGGGTGAGTGTGTGTTTGGGTATTAAGTGTATGTGGGTGTGTGTATGAGTGTGTGTGTTTGCCAGGGAACTTGCTCATGTCATTGTACATGTGTGGAAAGACACTTACTTACCAGTACATGACTTAGAATGTAGTAAAGAATTGTGCTGGTCTACCAAAGTGGCTGGTCTAACAAAGTAGATTGTTTTTAAATGTCCCTAACCTCATTACCTCTAGGAAGCTGGTGAGGTTTCCACGCATGATTTCCCTCCTGTTTAGTGGGTCTTAAGTCCAATGAGACAGCTGTTGACTGCCACCAAGATGTAACTGCCACTTTTTACACCTTGATGTATATCTTGAATGCTAGTAATTGTGGCTTATAACTGTTCTATCTGGGGAGGGCTGTCTAATTGCTCCCCTCTGTTGGCAGCTTGCATGGTATTACCCCGAAAGCTAGACTACAACAAATAGGCTTTCAGGTTATCATTGAGCAAGAAAGGCAAGGCCTAAGGCTGCACCTGTGACCCAAGGCAGGCATTGCAGACAGACTTAAGTGGGGTGAAAAGAAACAGCAGTCATGAAACGGAGAAAGGGAGAACTGGGGTACAACAGAGGCTTCATAGACTCTCAGACGTCAACTTGGAAGTTCAGGGGCGGAAGCTCACAGCTAAAATCTCAAGTTCTTATTTTACCAATTGGAGGATGACATTTATGAACCTCGGAAAGTGAGAGTTTTAGAAAGAAAATTATTACATGTTCATAGGTGAGCACTTTAGAGAGGAAGCAGAACTACATTATAGCAAGAGTGGCTCTCAGGAAGCAGGTGGTTGACAGGTCGCTAGTTTAGGGTATGACGGAAAGTGGGGAGAAGCATTGGAAAGTGAGTTGGTCAGTCCAGGCAGCCCACCCACAAGGAATGCAGGTGCCTCTCGGCTTGGATCATGTCTCACATGTGACTTTCTGACAGGGTGCTTATCTGGGTACATAAAAGAAGAGAGGCCGGGCGGTGGTGGCGCACGCCTTTAATCCCAGCACTCGGGAGGCAGAGGCAGGCGGATCTCTGTGAGTTCGAGACCAGCCTGGTCTACAGAGCTAGTTCCAAGACAGGCTCCAAAGCCACAGAGAAACCCTGTCTCGAAAAACAAACAAACAAAGAAGAAGAAGAAGAAGAAGAAGAAGAAGAAGAAGAAGAAGAAGAAGAAGAAGAAGAAGAAGAAGAGGAG